>MOWL01000068.1:1200000-1567440 GCA_002110485.1 Emergomyces orientalis
TGGCACAATATCTCCTGTCTTGATCTCGGCGGCCGCAGCTTTGACCCGTGTGGGTGTGAGCAGATTCAATCTACCAAGCTGTTTGACAAAAATATGTCAGTTCTCTCTGCGCTTGTATCCGATATGAAAATCCATAAAGAAGCGCATTCCGCCCACATAGTCATTTTTCCCCCAAACCCAAGCAGCACCATCGGGGGAACCAGATATCTTCGGCAGGTCCTTGCGGAGGGGAAGTTTCGTATTATCTGGATCCCAGGGAAGCTCACTGGGAGACTTTGCACTGCTGAACATGCCAGCAACCTGGGCAACTCGCTGTCCTGTGGGCGACATTATGTTTGATATTCAGGTGGTTTGGTTTCGGATGTAAAACTGTAGATACCAAAGCAGGGTGAAGTAGAAAGGAGATGAGACCAGCACGTAACATGCAACGTGAGACTAAAGTAGCAAGCCAGCGTTCCTCTCTGCCTTTTGGTGCACCGTTGAAAAAGGTAGATTGAATAGGAGAGAAAATTGATGAAGAGAGATTGAATAAAATTGTTCTCAAAGAGTAGAGTATAGAAATCAACCCACCCCCCCAGAGGGGCCTATACCACACCCTGGTAATGAACACAGATTCAACAGCATCTTCCCCCGCACTTTCATGGCTTGGGAAAAGCCGGACAGAAAGGATAAATCAAACAGCAAGCCTGAAGAAACGAAGCCCCTGACTCAAAGCCTAGGCATCTACAAAATAGGCGTTTCCACGGAGTCGGCTGCTGCAACAAATGCTCCAGGCCATAGGGTGGTTAACTCTTAACAACCTAGTTTATTTAGCACTTCGTGTTCAAAAGCTCACCCTGCCTTCGGGAGCTCGTTCAACTGGTTAGTTAGTGGCATCACTCGCTAACTAGTAATTTGGTTAACAAATTAACTACCCGAGGTTCGGTCAAGACTCAAGATTGAAAGTTGGCCAGTGTTCAAGCCATCATCGCTGGAAGAACATGCTATCAAGGAACTTGAAACCGGGGTTCTGGCATCTCTCTTCTTCTTATTGACACGAAGTCAACTGCATATAGTTATAATAACTAATAGTTTTTGTTACACAATAAATATTCGGCGGTTGGTCACGAACTATGGAACAATAACAGGAGGTTCGGATTCCCCGAAGACATCACAAACTTGCAGGGCTAAGAATGATCGCAGCTAAGCGTTGTTAGGTTAGCTGGGGGAAGGTTCCTTTTCTTTTTGTCGATTGGCCAGCTAAATATATTTTATTTCTATGAAGAGTTTTGATCACATCGCCCAAGGAATAATAGTTCCGAGGTTGGGACCCAGCAGTCTGGATGACACAGGCACAGTTACAGACACACCCATAAGGAACACAGAGAGGATTTTTTTATCAGAAATATGCCCTGTTGATAAAGTACACCTCGTAGGTCGCACGATACCTCCGAACATATCTCAAATTGGATTAGGGTCGTGTGGCGTCACGGACATAAGGTAATGTCCGCATGCAGATTGAGATGATTTAGGAATGTCGTCTTTTATTCGAGTACGAAGTATATTTCAAAAAAAAATGTTGAAAAAGATTGGAAGGTTGGGGAGGAGCAAGGTAAAGCCCCAGAGCAAAGTCCAACTGCTCAAGTTATGGAGCGATCATCATATCATAGATAAAACGTGCATTATACCTATGTACACAACTACCTAAGGTATGATATATATACTCAGAACGAATGATGATCCATCATAGCAATTCAAGTACAAGTGAAATGGAAACCAGAAGACATCCTTCTAGCCATCTAACCAACAAGCAAAAATCAAAGCATCAAAGCACGAAAGCATCAAAAACGAACTGTTTACTATTCGGTCTTCAGATACGTTTTCTCCCGCTCTTCAGGCCCGGACCCCTCCTCGACATGCGGAAAAGTCTTCCCCGCAATCACACCCGCACTCTCCCTCGCATCCTCATCTTCCAACATAATAGGCGGACCCGTAAACTCCTTGCGCGCCCGCACAAAGTACCAAACAACGCTAATCATCCCAAACCCAGCAAATACAACGCTTGCGTAATTCATCGTCGACGGCGTTACGGGTAATGAAACAGGCATACAGAACAACGCAATAGCCAACGTAATCCACGATACCGCTATAATATTGATCGTGTATCCGAACTTCCCCAGCGAGAACGGTGCGTTCTTCACCTTCCGACGCCCACGGACGACTGACACGAGAATCGGCACACCATACGATGCCGAGAGACAAATGGTTGCGACACCCGTAAAGGAGTTAAACGCCGCACTGGAGCCGAAAAATATCAGGCCTAACAGGCAGTCGACAACGGTGGACAATATAAGACCCCAGAGCGGCACGTCGAAACGTTTACTAACTCTGCGCCACAGTCTGGAACCTGGGATGGCGCCGTCGCGCGCAAAAGCGTACGTGCAGCGGCTCGCGGCGGTTAGTGCGCCGATTCCGGCAAAGAGTTGGATCCCTAGGATGAGGAAGAGGAGTCCGAAGCCACCAGCAGCGGAACCGGTCACGGTCTTGAAAAGGAGGCCTATTGGTTGGCCGTTGGCGACTGCTCGCAGCAATTCGACAGGTGGGAGGACGAAGAGGACTGGGAGGAGATATGCTAGGCCGGTGATACCGGCTGCTACGACGGATAACACAATGGCTTTAGGTACCTCGCGGTGGGGGTTTTGGGTCTCTTCGCACATTGCGGCTACCATGCCGTAACCGGTTAGGGTGTATGCGGCTTGAAGTAAGCCGACGAAGAAAGCCCAGCCGTTCGGCCTAGCGATATGGATTAGTTTGAAATGAAATGGTTTCATATTGTTCTTCCAATTTATTTGCCAGAAATTGGGCAAGTTGGTGCGGGGAACAGATAGGAACACTCTTACCAGCCACTCGTCGAAGCGTCAAAATGTCCAAAAACAAAACTGGCATGGTTCCTATGCTCTGCCATGGACAGTAAAGTAATCATAATGATTATTACACTTGCCGCCGTCCAGTATATGCAGACTTTGTTGATGATATCGAGATACTTTGCGCCAAACACATTCACCAACGCGCAAACCATCATCACAGCCCAGAACATCAAAATTGTCTGCCACTCGTTGGGAACGAAATCCTCTTTCCAGAGCGAAATTGCACTGAGAATCAGCTGGCCTCCTGAGAAGTTGATACTGAGCGTGACAGTCCAGTTGCCTACAAGGGTTAGCCATCCGTCGATAAACGACATTAACGGCGCCCATTCTTTTGTCGACAACATTGCACTCCAGTAGTATACACCGCCAGCTGTAGGATAAACCGAGCAGATTTCGGCTAGAGATGCGGCGATCGCGATCGAGATGAGCGTGACCAACACCCAACCCCAGAGAATTGTGACGCAGAGTCCGTCTACTAGGTTGATATACAGCGTTGTACTTAGGCCGAAAGGAGCCGCCATGATAGCAAAAGACCTGCGGAAGTAGTTCCATTTCCCATTGTTAGCCTGTGCTGTAAAAACCTAACCAAGTTGGGATATTGTCCCATAGTCCCACAAAAGCAGACGAAGCAAACACCAGATATATAATTAAAGAGTAAATAAAACGTACAATCCTAGTACACTCATCATGCCCAAATGTCGCGGCAATTCTCCTTTGTAACCCATTTTCGCCAGCGCAGCATCCGCATTGGCATTGGCATCTGCCGAACCGCTACGACGCGGCTCGTCAGAATCAGCCGGTCCTGTTCCCATATTGGCAAAAGGCTAGTAGCCACCGGAATATACGGATGGCCGGAGTTGAGAATCGAGGGGGAAAAGGAAGCCGGAGGAGTCGAGTTTTTCTGTGTTCACAGAGATGGGAAATCTCGACGAAAGGGAAGCAACCTGCTTTTGAATGTCATCAACCCCAACGAACGGTGGAGAAACACTAAGCACCTCGTATAACACCCCGCATGTGCCAGACGTCCAGCGGTGGGACGGGTCGGTGGACTGTTGAATTAGGCGCCCAGAAACACAGACGGGTGAAAGTCGAGCACGCGACGCTCGGACTTTGACTCTTTTGGGAAACAAATCAATCTAGCAGTGAGTGTGGGGGGATTTTTGGGGAGCTGTAGATTGAGGGAGCCGGAGATATTACTTTATTTAGCGGCCTTTTTGCTGCAAGCTTCCAGGTGTCACAAGCAGGGAGCTCGCCAAATATTTCCACCGTGGCGGTGCGCAGTGCCAGTTCAAGATAGCACTAAAACAAACTCAAACCATGCTGCCATGTAAAAGGCAGATAAGTGGTAGGCTGGTAGCTCAGCCCTTGTCGCAGTCGAAGAAAATAGGGCGGGCAAGCCAGGGGGCGATCCTCGCAAGGATTTGACAGTGAAGAAGATATTGATGAACGAATCCGCTAGGGCTATCATGGCCAGTATTTGCAGGGGGTTTGCCAACTATACCAACCAAGGTATCCCATCTGGCTAGATTCTGGTTGCAGCGTTGCAATGGATGAAATATGGGTCGGGGCCACTGAAGCTTCCATCCAGACCAAGGATGGGGGGCGAAAAAAGGTTTCATCTGGTTCTGCCAACATTCTTCAGCGGTTCGATAAAAAGAGGTCAGCGAATTTGTGAAATGCAATTTTGCGCTGAGTTCGATATCCTTGCAATGGGAGGGCTAATCTCGGAACGATGACATTGTGAATTTGGTCATGCAAACGAGGGTTAAATATCGGCAAACAAACCTCAGGCCGGGGGCGCCAAGTGCGGAGTCGTTGCTGATCTCAGGCGACCCAAAGGGGCTGGTTCAACGAACTAGAAAGGATCGCGGCCGAGGAGCTCAAAAATGTGTTTATCCATTGGCAGATATCCATACTTCTTTCTCCAAGTTCGCTCTCGACAGCAGTGGTCCCAGTTAGGTCGGTGTTTAAAATGATATAAAAAGACTGTTCAGGGACAATGCCGAAGCTATATATGACTTCAACAATCAGAAAAAACGCCTGTTTGTTTTAAGAGAGTGATATACTGAGGATATTCATTCGTTCACCCAAGCAAATTTTTAACGACTAGGATTTTGGCATTACAGTAAAATATTTTGGAAAGCCTGCATGAGCTATTACCATCCCAGTTTTCATATAAACTGTTTCTATTGCCATTGATATGACCATCGTTGACTAACGATTCCCACGGAAACATTTCACGGCCGCCCAGCGCCAATCTGTGGAAAAATAAAAAGCAGAAAACCTCGATTCCAATCTAATACCAAATTCATGCGATTTGGACCTCTTAAAAGAAAACGGGAAAGAAAACTGGAAAAGGGGGGGGAAGGGAGGTTAGGGAGACTATCCTTCCAGAAACCTTCAGTCTAGTCCAATTTATCCAACTCCCGCTTCAATTCCGCTGGCAAATTCCAAAACCTCCCGCGCTGAATTATGAATCCATTCGGACTCTGCGGAACTTGGCACCAATTTGATAGCCTCGAATCCTCACACGCCCATCCGTTCACCTTCTGCATGATCTGTCTCTTGTTGATAGTGAAATGCGCCTTCACGATATCCTTCCAGACCCCGTTGCGCTTGCCCGGCTCACGGAGCCAGTCAATCATTGCGAATTTGACATTCTGTGGCCTGGCTTGTAGGATATAATTCCGCGCTTTGGCATCAGCTTGCGGCCCCACTTCACCGCTGTTGGCAGGCTCCTGGCGGAATGGATCTTCGGATAGCACCATAGCCTGCAAACTGATGAGAACGGACAGGATGGTCGATTTGTTGGGTTGCCACTGTGCGGCTTGGTCGCCTTCTTTCCACGTACCCAGGAGTGAGAGGCAGACTACATATATCACGTCAGCGGGATGGCGGAAATTCAATCCATATAATCTTTGTGTGGGGCATTGTTAACATACCTTTTCCATCGCCGTGGAGGTTTGGACTCATTCCTGCGCGGTTCACCGCCGTTCGACAATGTACCAAAGGGGGTCGTTTGGGATACTTCTGGTCGCAGAATATATCAAAACTATCCAGCGCGAAAGTTAGCATGGCGAACGCCAATAATCAAAAGGGGGAATGAATAGAGGGGTATGAACTACCCCGTACTCACTCGAATAGGCCATACCCGTAGGGAGTATCAGGATGGCCCACGATCAGACATCTCATCACATCAGGCCGGGACTCACCCACCTGTACAAAAATCCCTGGAGGCAGCGATGTGGACATACTCGCAATATCCGTGACAAGCTTTTTCATACGACCAGGCCCACTGAAAGTCAACTTAGCAGCAGCCGACGCATATACACTATTCTCAGGGCGGAGTATGGCATCGTTCCGGAGCAGGCAACGTGCCTTGTGGAACTTCACCCACTTTTCTCCAGCAAATAATCCTGTTTCCTTTGTTGTTGTTCCCTGTGCACCCTCTGCTCCTTTGGATAGACCGATGGATTTGTAAATAATCGTGACTTCCTGACACAGCTTCATCATCACTTTTCCTTCCGGCGTCGACTTGATACACTTTGTAGCTGTGTATTTCTGTATGACCTCACTCTGTTTCGCCAGCTGCTCAAGCCTCTCTGCCAGCGATGGAATCTTCTCCCCCAAAATCAACGCCTTCTCCCACTCCTTGCTTGGGGTATCGCATATCGCCTGAAGCCCCGTGGTACTGCGCTTACAATAACGGCGACCCTGCACAATATCCTTAAGCTCAGGATGTTGGCCAATTTTCTGGACAAAGCGGAGTACGCTCGAGTAAACTCCCGCACGCTTGCTAACTTCCTCAATGGAATCATTGCGCAGCAAATCAGTCGCTCGATCAATGAGCATCGTCAGCTGTAGCATCGCGTGCAGTTCCAGAGGCAAATTCTTATTGTTCCAGGTAGGGATCAGCTCCGTCACGATATCCGACATCATCTCCGTAACACCGTCCATCTTCTGATCCTCATTCTTAAACTCGATGGCGTGTTCAAGAACGGCAGGGGATGGGCCGGAATAATATAAATTCAGGAACGGGTTAAAATTCCCCGGGCGTTCAGCGGCATATCCTACACCACGCGAGTCGAGCGTCCCGGCCACTCTAGATGCATTACCTCCCTTACCGCTTTCTGCACCAGAATGCTGCATGTCAATCTCCATCAAGTCATATCGTGCCAGCATAACCCAGATGATAAACATTCTCCCAAGGCGACAGCACCACTGCATATAATACTTTTTTTGCACGCTACGGACAGGCGCTGCCTTGTTCGGCCTCTTCCCACAGCCAAGGCACGTGAAGACACGACAATCAGGGCATTCTGCTGCACATATCAAACTTGCCTTGTCGGGGTTACGACCAGCGACACTAGTCCAACGCTTGATCCACGCCGCTACATCGAAGCTGTCGTTAATTAGTTTGTTGTGGCAGGAGTGACATTTAGTCGCCATGCGGTCTACCCAGAAGGTATGGATTGCTGAAATGCTCTGCTTGATCTCGCTGGGATGTGGCTTGGGTTGCAGCTGTGGCCGCGGTCGTGGCTGTTGTGGTTGTGGTTGTGATTGTGGCTGTGGCTGTTGTTGTTGTTGACCAACGACTCCGCCAATATTAGAAACCACGGGAGTTCTGAATTGTGCAGGAGTTTGGATTCCATATCCATTCGTTAACACTTGACTCCCAGGCACAATGGGGACTTGATTGCTGAATGAATTTTGGTATTGGCCACCAAATATCAGGTGCGCATTAGGTTGTTGAAATGGCGGCGTGCCGGAATATAGCTGGCCATTTACGTAAAAATAGCTCATTGTCGAAAATGACAGTAGCTCCTCAGGGGGTTAAATTGTCTCGTGTTTGGGTAATATTCGAAGGGATTTGTTGCTTGATATCAGCAGTGGTGATGATGATGATGATGGTACGGGTAAGTCCTTGTTTATTTCCGGTCAAGTCGAAAAATCTGCCAATGACACACGAGCTCTTTTATACTATCAAATCTGATGATGAATGGAAAGCTAATCTTTAATTCTGGGTTCCTCGGTTTGGTGCAAGGAAAGGAGAAGAGGAAATGGAGATAATGCAGGTAGAAGAAAAGGGGAAGAAGCAGAGAAAACAGGTCCAGTAATTTATACCCCCTTTTTCCCTCGCCTATGCCTTCACACGCTATACAGCCATGACTAGGTAAGTAACTGGGCTGATAGATATTCTTCAAACTGGGTGCTGAGCTTGTCAGCTGCACTGAGCTTGGGAACTCACCAGGAGCGTTATAGACATGATGGTCACGGTCACTATTCATGTCAATAGATCTTCAACAAGTCTTTATATCAATCTTCTAGTCTCCCCTTAATTTAAAATAAACAATAAACCAAGGCAAGCACAAATAAATTTTTGCTTCAAAAAATCAAAAAGGAAAAGAAAAGAAAAGAAAAGTGAATAAATTCAATGTTGAAATATGCCTTAAAAGAAACAGGCGCTCCTTTTTTTTCCCTTTCTTCTTTTTATTATCATTTCCTAAGCTAAGTTAAGATATATATATAATAAAATATAAATGAAAAAAAAACAAGCCATATATCTACCTGCACAGACAAAACCAGTCCTTTTTTTCCCCATCGAAACATTTCACTTCCATTTTTCAAAACCAGTAACTTCCTTTGGTTCCCCAACATTCCCACTTCCTTCTCACCCGGCCGACCAACCAACCGACCAACCAACCAACCAACACATTCATCCACAAAAAAAAAAAGGGGGGGCAAAACAAGTTTTGACAGCGCGGAGTGGATATCAAGTAGGTGGTGTTGTTTTGATTTTGGAAACATCAAAAATAAAGAAAAGGGTATTTTTTGTCCTTCCTCTGGGGGGGGGAGTAGAATGTTAAAATGGGGCAAGACGTGGAGAGGGAGATCAGAGGATTTTTGGGAAATGTCGTTCACGTACAGGCAAAGAGGGGGTGAATGGGATATGTTGAGGTGAGGCGAGGTGTAAGTATATGTATGATGGGATGGGGTGTTAAAATGTTGAATTTGTAGGTTGATTCCCCTTTCTCATTCTCATTCTCCTTCCCTTCCTCCTTCCTCCTTTCTTTCTTTCTTTCATTCTCTATCATCCATCCGTTGCATTCCATTCCGCTTTCGCCGGCAATAAATGGATAAGAATCTTCCAAAAGAAAAAAAGTGAATCAAAAACACCAAGACAGAAAAAACCAAGGGGCAAACAATCGTTTCTCATCTCATTTGTATGTATATGCAATGTTTGTCATTGGTGGTTGCAGTCGCATTCGTATATTCTTTCGCTTTGCACTTTGTATCATGCGCCAAATGGCACGGCGTAGTGTGGCGTGACATGGCATGGCATCTCGGGGTGTTCCGCCATACATTAGGGCCGCTGCTATCTCGAAAGGACAGGCGGGGTAGCAAATAGTAAAAAGTAAGGGTGTGAAGGGAGGGGAAACCAACGCCATTTCCATCATCCAAATCGCGAACCATACAATAAAAAAGGAAATCGCCGGTTGGGAATGCATGTCTTCTTTTTGCTTCACTTCCACAGTTTCCCCCTTTTTATTCTGCAAATAACAAATGGAAAAAACACAAAAACTATCCACTGATGAATAAAATGCATTTGGTTAACGTGCAGATAAAGGAAAAAAAGGCAGGGTGACGTAAATTTTTTTATAAATGGTATAAATGCGCAGGTGGAGGGTGGGGTCATTTCGGTCATGAGTTTTGTATGTCAAAAAACACGCGAAATGTAAAATGAGGAGAACAAGTAACAAGCATCATCTATACATTATCATTTTCCCCCCGTCATTGGTTTGTTCTTTTTAGGTGGTTGAGGTAAGCGACACAAACAAACCACCCGCGGCGCAGAGTGCAGAATAGCACAAGCTAAAACGAAGCCCGAGGGTGATTGATGGTTATAGCCCATATACCCATCGCAAAAGAAGTGAAAAACAGAAGGCAACAAGTAGGCAAATCAGTCCTCTTTTCGTTGTTGCCTTTTTCGTTGCTGCTTTTTGTTCCCGCGCGGGAGGCGAGGCGAAAATGGAGTGGGTTCGTAGACTGCGCAGGGCGTGGGTCGCTCATATAAATACCAATCGCATTTTTCCCGCGTCAAAAGAAATACACGTAACGTTGGCGAATAACAAAAGGCCAAATAGCATGGATATTCGGTAGGAAAAGGGCAAGGGATGTCTTTTTTCTTTCTTATTTTCTTCAAGCGGTAGTGAGTGTAGGTAACCGGCCAAAAAATATATATATAAAAAAAAATAAGGCTCTCTCTCAAGGACTCCCGCTCTCCTCCGGCCCATCGAAACCAAACCCAACCATATCCATGCTATGCAAAGACCCAGGGCCCCTCCCCATATCCAAATCCGACGACGCATAATCATTCCCCACACTGCCACCACCAACACCCGGAGGCCTTTCATGGGGTCCAAAAAACGGCCTATGCTCATCCCGTTCCCGCCCATCCTGCGACTTCATATCGCCACTACCACCAGCAGCACCCCCGCCGCCACCAGCATCGCTATTGCCGCAATCGCCATCTACCCATGGCACGACGCTGCGTTGCCAGAAGCGCTGGTTCGCCTGTTGGTCGCCGAAGAGGTCATGGTCGTGCAGTTGGAGGTGGCGTGGGAGGATGGAGGATTCGTGCTCGATGTGTAGGGAGAAATCGTGCGGGGATTGGTAGCGGAGCGGGGGGCGGCCGAAGGTTGAACAGCCTGAAGCGGACGCGGGGGAGTCGGCGGACGCGGGGAGGGGCATGGTCATGGACATGTGCATGTCGAAGACGGAGAGGTGGTTTTGGTTTTGGGTGTGGCTGTGGAGGTTGTTAAGGCTTTGGTGATGGTGGTGAGAATCGTCGATGGTCATGGCATCTAGGGACGATGGTCCAGGGAATGACGAGGAGGAGGAGAGTGATGACGGTTGTTGCCCAAATCTAGAAACGCCAACGCCAACAACAGGATTGTGGTTGCTGCCAGCATCTAGCGCCAGATGCTCCTCCACGGTCGGTATCTGCATCCGCATCTTCCTCCTCGGCACGGTAACATCCACCCCGCAAGCCTCAATAACCTTATTCTTATCCTCCCGCGAAAGGCCTTCAAAATACTGGATAGCCAACGACGGCTTCGGCTCCGCAAACACCTCACCAATCAAATTATATTCCCGCCGGGCATAGTCCGAAAACCCAAACCCAGGCGCATATGGAGATTGGTACACTGTAGCCGACTGCCGCCGTTGCATGTCAAGGTACGCATACCTCCCCTCAACCTTAGGCCGCGGGCCAAATGGTTCTTTGGCCTGTACCTCCTGCGGCGCTTTCTCCTCCGGGGGCTTTTTTTCAATCGCCGTCGCTCCATTTGGGGTGAGATTCATAAGAGCAAACCGCAGCATTCGCAGCAGGTGATCTACTTCGTCCGCCTTCATATTCAACGGTTGCACGGAGGCGCAGTCAGCGTCGTTATTATTAGTATTATTATTATTATTATGATCGCTGCTCTTAGGCTTAACCATAGATTCTGACATGGCCGTCTTGAGCTTTTCCATCCCATTTTTCGGTAAAACTGAACCAGCCTGTCCCAGGAGGGTCTGGACAACAAAGTCGGAATCGACAATGGTATATCCAGCGCGAAGGTTGGCGTGGTCTGTAATCGAAGCCACAAGACGTCTAGCCATGGTAAACTGGGATGTGATGTCACCAGCCCATACTGACATTTTATGGCTATTATCATAAGGTTCCTGCAGCTGTGGCTTTTCAATTGGTAGTTGAAGTTTTGTAGGCTGGGAAGGGGGCGGCTGGGATGTGATTTGTGACGATTTAACTGGTGGAGACTTGATTAGATTATGGGTGATATTGGTGGTAGTGGTGGCGGTGGTGGAAGTAGTAGGCGATTTTACGGGTTGTAGCTTGGCCGTGGTGGTTTGTGTGGGCTGCGAAACTGAAACTGATGTTACTGTGGGGCGCTGTGGTGCGGCTGGGTGCCTTGCGAATGGGCTGGAGGGGTAATTGCGGGCATATGAGGGGTGATGGTGGTGAGTTGTCATGACGGGAGCATTTAACGATTTTACACTCTCCAAAAAATGTGATCGGGGATTGTGCGACGACCGATTGGGGTTCTCGGTGTACTGTGCACGACACTCCGTCGACGATTTCCCTAGATAATACCATATTTGCTCGGGCTTCGATAGATCAACTTGCGTGCTAGAAGAATTGAATGGAGGTTTCGCAGAAATAAACTCGCCCCATTGATGGACAAACCGCGCATCGCCAAATGGAGTACCGGGAGACGGGAGGGACGAAGCTAAATCTTTCTTGGCATCTGGTTTTCGTGCAAGATGGGATGGTAGGGGTTTAATTCCGGCAGGGAGCGGTGGGAAAGAAGATTTTTTCACGATCAACAAAAATCTGTACGGCAACTCAATCACATCACTAATTAAAAATAATTTTAAAAAAAGTGGTCAGCAGCAGCACCAAAATCCATCATCGTCATCGTCCTTTTCAAATATGTAGCAGAAAAAGCTCTCCAAACGTACCCTCTTGGTAAAACCTTAACCAACATCGACCTCTCCACCGGCCGATTCTCAAGCACAACAGCCCCATTAATCTCCTTATCAGCCTGAAACTGCACCAACTCCCCGACTCGAATATTCTTCGCCGTCTGCGTCAACTTCGGATCCAAATCCAACGTCTCCCCTTGCATATACGCATACTTCTTCGGCCGGTGATACTTGCATTTCAAATCCACCCCGGGAACAGAATATTCATGCCCATCATCAGCCATCACGGCAATCGCTCCAAACTCCACTTGCACACCAGCAAGGAGAGCGCAGGTGGGGTGGTAGGCTCTGGTACATTTGCCATGCATACACTGGAAGCAGGCGCCGTTGATCTCGCGACAAAATAGACATTTCAGCCCCAGGCGGGCCTTGGGGACCTTATCGATGTCGCACACAACTTCAGTGCCAGAATCGTCCTTGAGAATTGTCGTCTCCTCGATATATGTCGCACACCTCCTATGGGCATGGGATTTGCCATCTTCCGTTGCGAGGAGTTCCTCATAATCCATGCCGTTCGGGCAAAGCACGCAGCGGACCTTCTTCGGACCACCCACATGCGACTTGGCTCGTTTAGTTTTCGATTCCTGACCTTCCCGCTTCCGTTTCTTGACTCGAGTCCCAGATTTTTCCGGAACACTACGGGGAGGCGTGAGCAAATCCGACACCCCGTCCATGTCCATCTCGTCTTGATCGCTACCAATTTCATCATAGTATTCCGGTGTAGATTCGCCCCGCAGTTTGCGTTCGATTTCACCGATATCAATCCACACACTATCAGCTTCACAATTGCATTTCTTCGCGACGCGAGCATAGTCCAGCCAGCTTTCAGTCGCAAAATTGACCGATTCAGCACAATTGTAGCCAAGGTTGAATCCCGAATGGTACCCATAAGGATAAGTTATGACAAACTCGCCCTCATAATGGACCATCTTGTTCACGGAGATGCCGAATTGTGATTTTAGAAGGGAGGGTGAAATCAGGTAGGTTTTATGACGAAGGAACTGGTCGCAGTTCTTTGCATCGGTTGGCCAGATACCTACATTATTATTATTATTATTATTTTGCCTTGTAGGGAGGAAGACGCATGATCTGCATTAAAAAAACCAATCCGCGAAAAACAGGGGCAGGGTTGGAAGCTCACTCTTCATAGCCGCTTCGAACTTTCCCATATCCTCCTGGGATATACTGTACCACTGCTTTGGGGCGCCAAAGTGTATATAATTTATACTATACAAATCCACATCCTCCAGGTGCCAGGCGAAGGTTGCCTTCCACATACCCAAATATAGATAAGCGGTATTAACTCCGGGGACTTTCTGGCCAAGCACATCAAGAAGATTTGGTAATTTGGCCACATTCCATGAAGTTACGCTATCGTCGAAAAGGGAACCAGGCATATCTGCACCGTACATGGGATTGTTGTACATTAAAGATTTCCAATAGGCCGTTTCCAGTTCCTCGCATCGTTCAGGGGTGAATTCCTCTGTGCCAGAAAGACGGTAGTCAAAATCTTTAAAGACCTCTTCATCAATGTAATCCGCTGCATCGCCGCGATTGTATTTTCTCCTAGCAGAAACAGATTTGGGTTGTCTTCCTTTAGGTTTAGGAGCAGGCAACGACTCCCCATCACTGAGGATCTCTGTTTTGGTTTCCACGGGTTTCGATTCCGGGGAGACAGGTGTTGGTGGGCTTTCCGGCTTTGATTTATCCACATGGTTCTCTGATGAGTCCTCCCCAGGCTTATCCACTTCCACACGCTTGGGTTTGGGACCGGGTTTCCGTCGTTGCGAGTCAGATCTAGACTGTGGTTTGTACGCAGCGCCACGATTTACCTTTTCCTGGTTCCGCCGCCGCTCACCCCGTCGGGCTGGGGGTTGGTGACTGCTCTCCTCACAAAGTGATTTCCATTGTGGTAAGTTATATGAGCGCTGTTTTTCGATATTCGCCTGCGTGAACGTGCCGTGTGACCCGTGGAACTCCTGCATGATTGGATTCTTTACCCGGATGGTCTTGATAGGTTCATCGAGGGAAGGAAGGGCATCGGTCCTATGTAAGTATGACATTAGCCAACAGTTAACGGACACATTTCATAACGAGAAATTAGAGCAAAAGGATTGTTTTAAAAAAATGAAACCCAACCCCCCCGGTGCAAACTGATGGGGGGTAAGGATCGAGATGAAGTCGAAGCGTGAAAGGGCAAATTGATGACGGCAGCGGAGAACCACGTTCCAAACAAAGATGTGCAGATATGCAGTGGACCGTCACCAATCACACGATTCGCGGGGAAGCTCCCATTGGATACATCTCGCTTGGGCAAATAAAAGAGGATGGTGGAAGTGGAGTAAGAGAGTAACGTCGAGTCCAGAGAGAAGAAAAAAAAGAAAGAAGATGATGATGATTATGAAGAAGTAGCTCACCATTCCTTTGGCGGGATAACCTTGATAACCCCGGATTTCATCCCATAACTGTCGACCTTCTGAACAAAGGCAGCGAAATCACGGAATTGGTCCATTGTCTACACATTATCCATCAAAGAAAACATAAATGGGTTAGCTTAGATATGCCCACAGTAAATTTCTTCCGCTATCGATAATAATGCAGTTTGACGGCAAGACGGTGTAGATGGGGAAAAAGCCCCCTCCCTTTTTGTTCCTCCTCAAACCAATAACAAACTCGATGAAGAAAGATTGGAGAGTAAGAGAAACACTAACAGGTTTAAAAACCGGTATCTTCCCACCACCATAGTAATGATCGGGATGAATCTCATCTTCCGCTGCCGTTGTTGTCGACTCAGGCGCCGTTGTAGCATTAGAATTAGAAGTGGAATTGGAATTGGAATCAAGATCCATATCTGACAGTTCCGACGGCGACGATGAAGCGGAAAAAGGAGCGGAGGAGGAGATATTATTATTGTCAATGGAGGAGGAAGAGATCTTTTCGCCATCAGCGCTGGCAGGTGGGGTCATGGAGGCGGTAGTATTATCATTATTGTTGTGGATGATATCGTCGGGTTTTTCGAGGACGCGGGGAGACATGGTGACGATGGCCTCAGCGGAGGATTCCGCCGCCATGGTTTTTCCACCCGTGGACTTTTCGGTTATGTTCCCAAAGGTTATATCGCTTTTCGAGTTTTTAGGGCCTTGTTTTTAGTTTTCTCTTTACACCCCAGCGGGCCCCCCTTTGGGAGAGAAGGGGAGGGGGGGGGAAGGGAGAAGGCAGTTCGAGGGGAGGTTGGGAGGGGATTGAGGGATAGGGGAATAGGGGAGGAAAGGAGAGGAGAGACAATAGTAGTAATGGTAGGAGTAGTAATAGTAGTAGTATAGAAGGGGAACGAGTGGAGAGAGAGAGAGAGAGAGAGAGAGAGAGAGAGAGAGAGAGAGCCCGTAGGTTCCCAGCCAGAGAGAATGTACGGAAGCAAAAAAGAGTCAGTCCTCTCAGCGGCAGCAGAGAGAGAGAAACAGGCAAGGAACAGCCTGAGTACAGGCACTGACACTAGCCCCAACCCGGGATAGCGGTGTGACTGCGGCGGTAAAAGGCTGCAGAACCCGATGTCGGGAGAGGAGGAGAGGAGGAAAATACTCTGTAATAGTTCCGCTGGAATAACTAACTGAGTGATATGAGTAATAGAGTGACGGGGTATCGACAAGAAGGGGGTCCTGAGGATACTTGTCCTATCTAGTGGGATGATTTGATGTTGGTGGTGATAGTTACTCCTTGACTCGCTCTCACTCAAATCCCCCTACACAAGACACACAACAAGGAGACACGGCAAGACAAGGCTTGGGGCGAAAACTCTGGGCCACTTCTCTGGTGCTTAGCTAATGAATCGATCCCTGCCTAGAATAAATAGCTCCCTGCCCTCTGCCTAGTCGGATTATCCTTGATCCGCGGATACCCTTCTCGGGGCCCGGATTATCTGTTGATGCGCCTGTATCAACAAACCAACCCAAACTTTACACCAAGAAAATTCGGTTGGAACTAATTGAATATTCGATAACCAGTTAGTGACAAACATTTCATTTTATAGCAATAAAACAATATAATCTCAATAGATATATATTTATTAAGGCAGATATCTCATTTCTCCACTCAATCATCGCAAAACAAAAAAAACAAAAAAAGGAAAAAAGGAAAATTAAAAATGTATCTTAACCCCCCCCCCCCCCCCCACCTACACCTACTAACCCCCTCCCAAATTACCCCTCGACGTCATCCCACAAGGTAATTGAGTTCCCGCAACAAGCCCCCCTCCCTCAGCCCATTTCAAAATCCCTTTCTTTTCCCCCCTCCCGCCCCGCGATTCGAACGCCCCAGTAATCGCCCAATGCCCTCATGCCCAATCCAATAATGCCCAATGCGCGCGGCGCCCCCTCTCCAAGAAACTTCCAAGGGAAGCAAAAGGCGCCCGGCCGCTTTGTAGTGGACTCAACTTCTTTTCTTGAACTTGTCTCCGATCCCATGGATGGTCGGGACACTAAAAAATTCGCCCGAAATGGAATCAGTCGATTTTTATTCTGTTATCTATCCAATTGCAACTAATAATAATCTACTGTGTCACATACGAAAGATAGCTGGCCAGGTGAGAAGGAAAAAAATTTTCTAGTCGCCGACTCGGCGCCCATCCATCCGGGGGCTCCAAGTTCGTGCACGATGAAAGAAAAAAAATAAATAAAAAAAAAACCAAAAAAAAGGTGGAGTAGTTGAAAACATTAAACTAAAAGAGAAAAAGAAAAGGAAAAGAAAAAAGAAAGGAAGAAAGAACAGAAAAGAACCCCCAGCAAGATTTTTTCAAACTGTTATTATTATTTTCATAGTCATTTTTTTCTTGTGTCAAAAGAAGATGGACGGATTGGCGTTTATGTCAGTTCGAAAGGGTTTTTAAATTAATGTTTGTCGAGAATTATTAACCATTCAGTTTATCTGCCCCGTGCGGAGTAGGAGATATTGTATCAGATACCGGAAAATATTTCCAGCCGACAAAAAAATTTAAAAAAGGATAAAAAAGGTGCAAAGGATAAATAAAACCATAGCTTTGTTATGTTTTAATCACAATCATCATCTCACTGAAACCCCAATTTTTTTTTAAATTCTTCCTTTTGATAGATACATATAGCCTTCAGAGATAACTAGACGAAGAAATAACACAACAGAAAGGAATATCTTAATCCTAGCATGCATAAAACTAACAAGTGGACTTAGAAAGACAAAAAAAGAAAAAAGGGGCTATACCAAACTCAAATGTACAGGACTTTGTTGATATTGTAACAAGCAAAGACAAGAAAGAAAAACTAAAACGAGATAACAGGGAATAAACACTATCATTAACCACTATCAAATCAAAATCCAAATCCATATCCAAAATCGAAATCAATATTCATTCAATTTCAACACTTTACCAACCAACTTCCGCTTGGGAGGCTTTTCCCGATCCCGATCCGCCTGTAACCCTTTAAGCGCATGGAGCAACATTCCCGCATCGAAGAACCCATCTACGAGGGTAAAAAAAAGGGCCAGTTAGTATCAGATATTTCAAAACAACCAGCAAGAAGAGAGTCAGAGGAGGGAGCCTCCTTAAAAAAAACGAAGAAGAAAAAGAAAACTCAAAACTTACACCCACCCATTCCATCATCCTCCGCATCCCCACTATCCGTCGTCGGCGTTTCGGGCCCTCCCCTCACCCCACCCACAAGCTGCGGATCAGCTCTCACCATCCGCCCCTTGCCCCTAACCCGCTCTCCAAGCGTCACCATCGCCGGCGCAGGAGGCACCTCGGCATCCATCTGCCTCTCCCGTACACTACTCGGCCCGACAGGTTTGCGCTGCGTCGCGCGCAGCAGCTTGCGAATCTCGTACAGATACGCCTCGAGCGACTGGATGAAGCGGGTTGTCTGTCTATGTTTGGACGACGCGCAGATGGAGATCGAGTCGTCCTTAATGATGTAGCCGATGCCGAAGCCGTCGCCGGATGTGGGGCCGAAGCCGAAGTGGCGGAGGGACGGGTTGCCGCAGTTTGAGGTTGAGAGAATTGTGTTGTTGATTTTGTCCCAGCCGGCGTCGTTGAAGAGGGCTGGGGTATGCGCGAGTTGTTGGAGGCGGACGTTGCGCGAGCTACTGGTAGAGTAGCTGGAGGATATGCTGTCGTCGGATGGGGAGGAAGGGCGGGAGACGGCGGTGGAACCGTGTGCTGGGAGCGGGGAGGAAGAGTCGATGTTTGAGCCGTTCTCGACGGGACTGGAGTAGCCGTTTGTACTTGGAGGTCCGCTGCTGATTATCCCCGGTCCATCGTCGAAGGAGCGTTGCCAGAGGCAGTAGAGGGCATAGAGATGTCGGTCTTGACCCTTGCCCTGTGAGCAGATCTTGGTAACTGCAGTGTGTTTCTCTGTGGCTTTTCGTAGGGCGGCGACTTTCTCTGCTGCGGGGCGCTCACCCCAGAATGTCCGCACGAATTCGACGGATTCCTGGGAAACGGTTCTGACGGCCTCTGTGCGCCCGTGGAGGAAGAACTTGGTCATCGCTGGCTCGTAGGTATTTTCGACCCGGCCGTAGAGACCGTAGTAAGCGGCTTGGAACGCCATTTGAACAAATGCATCGGGTGAGAAGCCCATCGCGGTAATAAAGTTCTTCCCGTAGCCGTTGAAGTCGAGGACTTGGAATTCGTGCTGATGCAACAGATCCGCGAGGTGCGATTCGGCGAATCGAAGGGCGATGCTGAGTTCCGGGCCCATGTCCCACTCAAGTTTGTGCGGGGTTGTGCTCACGTTTGATGCAAAGCTCTCGGGGCTCCGTTTTGATGGGGGAGGGCTGGTAGTTGCCCACAGGCTAGGAGCTTGCCCGTTGATCGTCCTGGCGAACCGAAGGATGGTGTCGGTGTAAACGTCACTTGCGAATCGGAGCACAGTATGGCCGTCGACACCAGTATGTTCAAAGTTGATGCCGGCACTACCGTTCTTGCATACAATGATTTGCAATTTGTCATACCATCGGTTCGTGCAGGTTCCAATCTGTACGCCCCTCACAACCTCATTGGTCCCGCAAAGCATATTGGCGCAAAGCTCAGCAGTATTTGAAGGTTCCGTAGAATCTAGACACAAAACAAAGAGAGCGGTATCGACGATATTCAAACACTCAGCATTATTAGATCCCCGATCTTTGGTCAAGATATCTCTCAAGCCTGACCAAACTTTCCGGTTTTCCGTACTGAGCACCCCAAGCGCCCCCTTTGCGGCTTCTTGAATTGGAGTCTGCTCTGCATCTTCGATAATTACTTGAAGATTAAGCGATATGTCCCTTTCGCTCATGAGCAGGTCATTTTTGTCGTCAAGGACGTCGAACCAGTAAAATTGCCCTCGACAAAGGACAACCATATGTTTAGCAGCCGAATCCTGGCCAATAATGCACCCATTCTCGGTCGGAACTCGAGCCGTGCCAAATAATCTCGAATATTGGAACATGCAAAGTGGTTTCCCACGAACCGTGTCTGGAGCCAGCTCCTCTCTTCGAACAGCTCGAACGAATGATAACGCAGACACCACCAATGAAGCTGCCCGAGTAACCTGATTGTTCCTTGCAGGAGTGGGGTCATCCTCCAAAAGGAAAAATGGATTGAGATTGAGGACAACCGCTACCTGGATGTTAGTCGCGTACCCTTTCGATCCAACGAAACACTTGCTAAAGAATTAACAGATTTCAGGACGCAACTTACGATTATCATAATTCAAATAAGAATCATACCCTAGCGGACAAGTCAGTAATTGTTTCAAACAGATGGCCACGCAAGTGACAGCCAAGATACCGAATGTAAAATGGAAACTGAAAAAAAACTCACAAAATTGCTCAATGTAGCTAGATTTCGACGTAGCATAATTCTTCAGCTTATCTTGTAATTCCGGGCCGTCTGTCTTGAGAAACTCATGTACAGCGGCCTTTGACTCTTCCTGTTCCCTGGGGGACTGTAAGGGGGCCAAACATTCCAGGTATCTATTGCATGTGCTTTCAAGATCTGGGATCGGGAGCTTGGGGAGCGAATCTTGGTTTGCGAAAGTTATACCGTTGTGAACCTTTTGAGGTGGGTTCGAGTTAAAGTTGGCCGCATCTGCTCCAGCCATGGCGCTCCGGTGTGTTTCCTTGGTCTCAGAAATTCCGTTTGGGAGTTTGGGAGTTTTCGAGTTCGCGTTTGCGTTCTCGGCCAGAGTCTCTGCTAATGGCTTGGGCATAGTAAAGAATCGGACTGCCATAGTGGAATAGGACATTATTTTTTTTCAACAGGTCAGCAATATTGCACTAGCTTTAAACTAAGCGGGGTCTAAGCGTAACGTGAGGCAAGGACGGTAGGTATTGAAAGAAGTCGCAGGGCACTGCGGTAGAAATAGTGGCAATCTTGCAAACAGTAGGACGGCATGGGGGCAAATTTAAAAATACGATAAAAGTAGGAGGGTAGAAGGAGGGAAAGTGGACATGATCTCAGAAGTAGTATCAATAATATGTCAATTCCGAAAGACTGTAGATCCGGGATACCTTCTCCGTGTAAACCTGAGCCAAATGGGGAATGGGGAGTGGGAAAACGCAGATGTATCTATATATAATAAAAAAGCAGGCGGGCAAATTGCGTGCCTACAGGTAGCGGACTGACACTCTCAAAGTTATACCCCGCGACCTGGAAGAATGATATCAGAGGCAGCAGGCAGTCCCCGGACACGTGAGTACGAGATGGGTGCCCCCGGGGGGATCGGGCTGAAGGAAGTGCGTGGAAGAATGGAAGCGCAGCGGCCCGTAAGACCTTGGGGCGGAAAAGGAGGAGCTCACCTCTTGGAAAAGATAACACCGACGAAATCCGTCAAGAGAGTGGGACCCTGAAGATTTGACTGGGTAAACCGTAAGGGGAGAAAAAACCCGAGGCAACATGCAGCCTGGGGGTGTATCGGGGCAACGGATGGGATGGGTAGCAGTGTTAGCGCAGGAGCGAAATATCAGACCAGTTCACTGTGGAGCAGCTTCACGAAGATGAGGAATCTATTCTCCGAAGACATATGGGGGAGAGTTCTCATCGTTAGTAAGATATTCGCGTGAGTAATAAGGGCTGAGGCAAAGATAGAATGGGAGCCCTGGATGGGGAGTAATTTGAGAGGTTGGAGGAGAGTTGGTATAGGTTGGCAGAGGTTAAGTAATTTAAGGTATGATGAATCACGCCGGCCCGTCAGCTGCAGGTTATACATAAACGCAATAAAACTTACATGTGCAGCGGATTGAGCTCAGAACAAAGCCTATATGATATTAATATTAATAATTAGGGATATAGGTAGTTATACGGAAAAAAATTGCACTTAAATAATAACGGACTTTATATAAAAAGAGTCGCACTACCCACTTTCACACACACACACATATCCATCCATACCATTCAGCCGTTGACGTCGATTTCTCATAGGATGAGGTAAGCCGTAACTAACTAACCTCCGAACTCCCGCCACTGGAGTCCTCCACCGCCAGCCAACCAAACCGCCAAAGACGCTCCAGGATCACGAAATTCCAAGCGGTTTTTTTTTTTCCTTCCGTGACGGGATAGCGGAGTTTTCGCCCCAGCTTCAAGATAATTTTATTCAGACGCCCCTTGACAGTAAGTCCTAAGAAGGGCGAAGAACTACCAACTCCATCTCGCACAAATGCAGTCCGATTAGTTAACCTGTGCTGCTTGGAACAGTGGGAAATCGCCAATTTCTCCACATTTACCCCCGCCAACCTATTAACATTTTTCCCTATCCAACTCGGGCGTGAGGAAGAAAACCGAAATATCTCCCGAGCTGAAAAATATCTGGAAAATATATCACTGTCTGCGGATAGATAGTGCAACATTAGCATCGCCAGTTTTGTCAACCAGGAAAGATACAAAATGTAGCTCCACATTAGTATTATTATTCGTTCGGCGGTTTTAACTAACTCTCACGGCTAAGGCCCTTCGTTTCAGGATCGAACCAAATTTTCCATCCCAGTTAGACGCCGCGGGTCAATAACCTTGAAAAATTAATAATTACGACGGAGTTCCATACGTGATGTGGTAACTTAGTGGAGACCTTATTTGTTAAACCAGGGTCATCGCGAAATGCAAGATGATCAGATATCACATACCAACTAGTCGAATTCTAAACAATCATTGATATGCGGGTTCGCCTGGGGGTTTATTTTTCTGGCTCTTAATTTTTTTAATTTTTTTTATTGTTATGGCGCACCTGATCTATCATGAGCTGGCTAGCATCATAAAAATGAACCTGCATGACATCCTACAGCTGCGCCTGCAGCTACAACTGCGCATATGAAATGTGATTTCCATGCATCACTCCGCTCACTAGTGCCATGCCATGCCATGCCAAAAGCCACCAGGGCAGCCAAATCCTTCTAGAACAACCAGTTGTCTGTGTGGAAACAAATATGGAAGAAGGTACATAGATTATCTTAATTCTGCTAAAAAAGGGCCCGGCCCAATGGCGTCTCTGGGAGTGCGAGCGGCAAAAGGCGGCCAGTGGGAATTTTTCCCATCCTGCTGCTCCTCAGAGTTTTATATGGCCCAGGGTCCATAACCCATTGGGCGGGATGGGGCTCAATCTTGGTACCCGAAACTATCCCATCTTGCCCTCCATTATATTTTACGTTCCTGAGTCTCCAAAAATAGTAGTTAAATATGCTACAAGAGGACGGGTGTGTAAATCCCATTCATAAACTTAAAAACGCTAGTACGTCATGTCTTTATCCGCACCTGAAAAATCCGGTTTATATACGAGTCAATGGTATCACAAAATCATTATCTAAAAAGGAAAAAGGCTAGAAAGAACACCCGCTCCACGATGGAATAAGAAAAAAGGGAACGCCACGCAATGCAATGCAATGCAATGATGCACAACGCAGCGCAGCAGAAGAAGAAGAAGAAGAAGAAGAAGAAGAGGAATGGAAAAAGTGCGAAAAGTGAAGAAGGAAAAGGGAAAAAAAAAGGGAGCCACTCCCATCAAGCGTCCCACCTGGTCAGGTGAGATACTTCTTCGTAATCACATTCCTCGTCCACCCATCCTCTCCCACAAACACCTCCGCCTCCAGTCGATACTTGCCCAGCCGAGGCATCAACTGCGCCCAGATGAGCCAGTATATGCCGCCAGCAAGCACGATTGCAATGCCCACTACACAGTGGAGGTAGTATGGTAGTTCATCGTAGACATTCTGGTCGCCCTCCGGCGGCACGAAGGGGGCGATGACGAGATACATGTTGCTGAGAAGGAAGAATATTACCACCGGTAGCGTCGCGGATACGGGTGGATTCCAGTTGTATTTGGCACGGTTGAGGTAGAGGTGGATGAGGCCGCCGGAGACGAAGGTATTGATTATGGAGAGGGGGTAGGATATTACGCTGCGGGTCAATGGTGTTAGTAACATTCGAAGCTTTTTTCTAAGAGGGGTTGTAAAAAAGTTCTAGTACACACTTAAGGATGAAGTTGTAGGCATCGCCTGGCGGGGGCGCTAGCATGATAATGACTGAAACAAGCCAATGCTCGAATAGGCCTACGAATGGGGCATCGAAGGGCTTATTGCTAGCCCAGAATCGAGAAAATGGAAGGATACCCTCGCGTCCAAGTTCTTGAACCACTGTCATGGTATTAGCGAAATGTACAGGGTATATATGGACAGGCGTTATTACGAAGGGAAGAAACACATACAGCGGCCTTGCGAGAAAATAACACTGAGCACATTGCCGAATGCTGACAGAGCGACGAAGACGGACAGCGCTCGTTCGGCGCTTGGGCCGAAGACGTTTCGAAAAAAGGACGCCGCAAGGACACGACCAGAGGAAAGTATTTCGTCCTTTGGGACTGCAGCGAAATACGCAACCTAATCATTAACCGTGCGTGGTTAGCAGGCAAACTAATGTCATTCGGGGGAGGAGGGGATGGACAGGGAAAATTTTCCGCATACATTAGCCAATATGTATAAAACCGACACGATGCCTAGCGCGAGAGGTGCGGCAATCTTCAACGTCCTTACGGGATTTTTCGTCTCGCTCAAGGCATAGTTGGCATTGCTGTACCCGATAAAGCTCCATATAACATTGTACAGAGCGGTGACCACACCGTATGCGCTGCCCGTGGTTCCTTCAAAGGCGTTCTCAAAGTTGTTGGGCTTCTCGATTTTCAATGCTCCCCCAAGTGCGGCCCAACCTGCAACGACAATTACAACGATGACAAGGAGTTTGATAACGCCCAGAATGTTCTGCAGTCGCAATCCCCATTTCAACGCAAGGCCGTGGATTAAAAATGCGGCGGTGATGCAAGCAAGACCGATACCCCGCTGATTCCAGCGATTTACCTCGATCTGTGCCGCGTGTAAGATGTACTCGCCAAAGATGACCGAGTTAGATCCCGCCCAGCCTATTAACCAGTCAGCATAGCCGTAACTAACTAATATAATCGAGTCCCTTTGTCGAAGACGGGAAAGCTTTGCCTGCCTCACCTAGCAAAACCACGTAGCCCGTATACAAGCACGACGTGAGAAACCGTGGCTTTCGAAATACATATTCCAAGTAATTTTTCTCTCCGCCGTTTCGGGGAAGCCCGGTTCCAAATTCAATGTATACCGCCATGCCAGCGGCAGCGATGACCGTGCCGGCAACCCATATGAACATGCTCAGTCCAACACTACCTGACAGCGCGAAGATGCTACTGGGCGTGGCAAAAATTCCGGTACCAATCATGCGATTGAAGATGAGGAAGACGGCCGATGTGAGTCCTATCTGGCGCCGTGAAGAGCTTGTTTGATAAGAATCTCCTACTGTAGTAGAAAATCAGCTAAGCTGTTGTATGTAGATATTAAGCTTGTAAATATCAAATCTGTTCACATACTCTCGGCCTGCCCCTCCTCGCCAGTCTGATAGCCTTCATTGAGGCTCTGCTTGCTTGAAGATCTCCATAGCCCAGACGTCAACCAAGACTTTTCACCAGGTGACATCTTAAGTTTGTGGAATATTCCACGCGTGATACTGGAATATTGCTTGGAGAAATGAACCATATAACGAACGAAATGAAATACAAATATATGTCGGTCTAGAAAACAACGAGGAAAGAGGGTACTTGATAAACAGATATAAGACTCAAGCCAGCACCCACACCACTAATTCTTGAGGTACATAGTATTTCGTAAGGGTGAGAGAAGAAGTCGCAATTATGCCCAGACGTAACCTTGGCGGACTAAAGATTGCGGATAAGGCGTGTTTAAGCTTGCTGAAGGCGGAATGACTGCATGCAAGCTCGCACATCATCGCATCCAACCCAAAGGAAAAAATTTCAAAGAGGGCTCCGCTGGATGGGAGCATTGCATACTCCATTGAGTCCATCCTAGGCTTAGCCCTGATGTCGTGCTTTTGACATAGAAAACGCAATGACTGGTGGGTAGGTTCCACCCTTTGCAACAGGTTTATTGGTATCTCATTGGCCCGCGTTTCATTTGAAGCTCCAAAAATCCACGGGACGCCGAGCGCCGAGCGGGTATTCCAGCCATAGCTCCGTGGATCTACGGTGAGGCAAAAAAGTATCTTATTTTTGTGCCTGGCTGCTAAAAATAAGAAACGTAAAGAAAAATTGACTGCTCGAGATTACTTGGAGTAGAGGCTTTGCAATTCTTGAAAAGATATCGAGGGTTTGCCTTGAAGCACATTCATTCAGAATTCCCAACAAAGATATTTCATATCCAATCTCAGAATTTCACATCTGCACAAAAAGTTTGCAGGGAGGCGACAGAAGCCGCAGGCATGGTTGCCACAGAATTGTGATGTTGATAGAGCCTTCACGCCAGCCTTTCCTGATATGGTTATATTAGCGACTTTCAGGGTGCAGCCAGATCTGCGTGGCCTTGGCATCTGACTACCAATGGGACTGCGGTTTGAACATCACAGCAATAGTACTCAGCAAAGTACGAGTATCAAAGCAACGGACTATGAATTCGGGGCTATGGCACACATTCCCCCGTTATCTAACCCTCTCTGTAAACACTGAAAAGCCTTGGCAACGGTTGTCAATGGCTCGCAATTGCTACTCCGCCTTTTTCTGTCCTCGCGAGTCGCATTACGAGAACAATTGCACAGCAAAGGGTTGTTCGTGGCTGCGTGGCGACTGATCCACGAACATTTTGGCGAATAAAATCCAAAAGAGGGCCACAAAATCAATATTTCCATGTACATAAAGGGGAGAATGGCTAACACACAAGCCGGAGGAAAATCGAGAGACCTCGTCAAGAGAACGTGGTGGAAAGAATCCTCCGTGTAGAAGGTCAATCCCGCCTCCTTCAAAGAATCCAACTGTGATGGGATCGGTGATATCCCTGGAATCATCTCAGAACTTGACTACATCAAGGATCTGGGGGTGGATATTGTGTGGCTGTCACCCATCCTCCAGTCACCGCAGGTGGATATGGGCTATGACATATCCAATTACTATGAGATCTACCCGCCCTATGGTACTATCGAGGACGTAGATGCCCTAATTGAAAGTTTACATAGCCGGGGTTTGAAATTTGTTATGGACCTTGTCGTCAATCATACTTCTGACCAGGTATTTGCTGATGCCTGTTTTCCTTGGTTTGCTGTTCATGTATACACACTCTTAAGTGTTTATCAAGCTAACCTTTAAAGTAGCATGAATGGTTCAAGCAAGCCAAATCCTTGCCGCAGAATCCATATAGGAACTGGTATATTTGGCAAAAGCCAAAGTATGACGCAGACGGAACTCCGCGACCCCCCAATAACTGGAAATCGCATCTTGGGGGTATATTTTACCTCAACCAATCTTACCATTGCCCATAATCCTTCGACAGAAAAAAGGGGAAGATACACGTAGACATTATTCTATCGACAAGAACTAACACATAACAGGGTCCGCATGGGAACTGGACGCCTCATCCAACGAATATTACCTGCACCTATACGCAAAAGAACAGCCAGACCTGAATTGGGAAACCCCAGAAGTGCGTGCAGAAATGCACCACATAGTGCGCCACTGGTTGGCCAAGGGCGTCGATGGATTCCGTATCGACGTGATCAACTTCATTAGTAAAGACCTAGAGTTCCCGGATGCGCCGACCACCGATCCCTCTCAACCGTGGCAAGATGGCTCAATGCATTACGCCTGCGGACTGAAACTTCACGACTACCTCCAGGAACTTGGCAACATCCTAAAGGAGTACAAAGCTTTCGCCGTGGGTGAGATGCCCTGCGTCGCCGACGCGAAAGAGATTTTCAAAGCGGTGGGATTCGATAGAGAAGAGTTGAGTGCGGTCTTCCATTTCGAAGCGTAAGTCCGCACTCTCCCCCCATATATAGTGAAAGAACCAAACAATATTAAATTACCCCCAAGCACGGACATTGACGACCACCCACCCAACAACGGCAAAAACGCACCGCAGCCCTTCACCCTACCAGCTCTCAAACGAGTCGTTAACACTTGGCAAACCTACATACACACCAACAACTCCTGGAACGCCCTCTACCTCGAAAACCACGACCAACCCGGAAACTCTTCACAGCTCACCAACCCCAAGAAGAAGCAAAACCGACTCACAGACACCCACCACAACCTCGCCGGCCAAATGCTCGCGACCTTCTTCGCCCTCCAAAAGGGCACACCTTTCATCTCTCAAGGCCAGGAACTAGGCATGATCAACGCTCCCGCCAGCTGGCCAATTGAAGACTTCCACGATATCAAAATCCTGAATCACTGGACGGAGCTACGCAAGCGATATGCGGATGAGACGGCGGTCTTCACCTGTGCACTAGAAGCGTTTCTGTTTGGGCCGCGCGATGCTGAAGCGACCCCGCAAACTGGGTCCATACCCGCTATAACCACTAGCACGAATCAGGAGGTGACAAAGCCATGGATCGGGCTCCGTGATGAGTTTGCGGACTGGAATGCGGGGAGGGAGGTGGGTGCTGATGTGGGAAGTGTGCACAAGTATTGGAAACTGGTGTTAGCGCTGCGGAAGGAGTGGGTTGATATCTTCGTTTATGGGGATTATGAGCTTGTGGATGAGGCTGATGAGAGGGTGTTTGTATATACGAGGAGCATGGAGGGTGCGGGGGTGGCGGTTGTCGTGTTAAATTTTGCGGACGAGGGGGTGGAGTGGACGGTGCCGGAGGGGGCGGCGGGGGAGGAGAAGGTAAAGGGTGTGCTTGGGAAGGGGAAGGTTGTGTTGGGGAATTATGAGGGCCAGAGGATTGAGGGCGGAGGGGCAAAGGTGGTATTGAGGCCGTTGGAGGCGTTTGTGGTTATTTTGGCGGAGGGCAACAGCTAATGATAAGTGGGATGTGGTAGTGTAAGGCTGATAACAAGTTTAGGAACGCAACGAATTTAATACCAAATTCTCTCTGATGGCCAGGATTGATGGATTGATGAAGCCAAAACCTCCCTCTTTCCTCTCTCTCCTCCCCCTATTTCCACCCCTTTCTTTTTTTTCTTTTTTTTCCCTGAACATTTCGAATGAAACCTACGCCTAGCCCATCACTTATTTGTGTCGCAACAGATAAACTACAGAGAGATAGAATAACTACATAGATATCTAGATATCTAGGCACGCTATGCAAATCACAAGTAGATTAAAGGGGTATTTTTATTTTTAATTTTTATCTCAACAAAAAAAGATATCTCTCATCTCCCAGCTCCCAGCACCTGCCTGCCCCAATCCGTGGAAAACAGCCCAACCCAGCTTGTTTCTAAGCATGATAAACGGTAAGAGTGACACAAAAAAGGCCAATCTTTTTTTTTTTTACGGTATAAAGGTATATCGTGGGTATGAGGTATTCACTGACTGCACGTACATTTTACAACCATAGTAAGTGCTCTGGACAAGCAAGGAAAAGAGCATTGTGTTAAATAAACATTTTAAAAATAAATTGAAAGTCCTCAGCAGAGAGATGTTATGCAGCTACATATATATATAGAGAGAAAAAAAATTGAAAAAATTGAAAAAATGAAACAAGGTCTTTGTTTCTTCTTTCATGTTCTGCTTTTCTTTTCATGTTTCAAATACAATAAGCATGAAATGAAAACAAGGCAAAAATCCAAAAGTACAAATGTTAAAACAATATAACAGTAACAGTCTGAGAAAGTGATCAAAAAGGCATTTTGTTCATGAGACACAAGGGGTTTTAATCGTATCAACAGGCAAAGAAAAAGAAAGAAAGAAAGAACCAGTTTCCACTCAAATACTTTTTTTTTTTTTTGAAAAACTCAGTGATGGCTTCATGTTCCATGTTTCAATAACACTTCAGTTACAGAACTGTAGAAGGAAACAAAAATAATAATAAAAAATAAAAAACTAAGAAGGACAACCTTCATTTCATATAAGTTAGCCCGGCTACATTATAAAATTGAATAAAAGCCAAAATAAAGAAAATCTTTAAGCCCATGGGAGACTTTACTCTATATATATAGGTCCTACGTAGGTACCTAAAGCAGATTATATAGAACATCAAGAAGGATGACAGAACAGCAGGACGATCAGCGGCTAGAAGCCTTTTGGAAGTTTATAAGCGGCAGCTTGCAGTCTGCCAGATATCAAAAAAAAAAAAAAAAAATAGGGAGCAAAGCGGGCGGGAGAGGCGCCATGGCACCCATCATACCATAACCATGTATATCTTTCCACCCTTCAATTTCAACCTTTTTTCACTTGATAGAAAGTCTTTGGTTTTTGGTTTTTGGTTTTTGGTTCGTGTTTTTCCTTTTCTTGAATCATGGTTGAGAAAAAAGAGGTTTCCTACCTATCAACCCCTCACTTTGTTTTCATGTTTGATTGATTGATTGTTTTGTTTCTTTCTTCTCTCCAATATTCCATCAACAACAGAAAAAAAGAAAGAAAAAATGCTTCACACTTTAGTAGAAACCCTTTTGAAAGGAAAAAAAGTGAATGGGGTGAGAAAAAAAGAAACCAAGAGAAGTGTAATAAAAAGTAATATCTGTTTAATAAGAAATAAAATAAAATAAAATACAGTTTCAACAAACAAAACAGCCAATAAAACTAATATATATGTATATATAAATAAACCCTCACGCGAAGGAAGAAGAAATACATGAAAAAGAGAATGGAAGAAAGGGCTTCAGGAGGAGAAAATATACATGATATATGTATGTATATATATATATATATGAAGAAAGGACATACAAGAATAGAATATAGCAAACACAACAAAATGACACAATCAACATAACAAGCAAACATGCAACGCCACTTGACTTCTTTTCTCTTTGTGGTTTTTCTCTTTCTCTCCTTTCTGGTCTTTCTTTTTTTTCCTCTTGAACTTTTCTTCTTTTCTCCCGTCATCCACCTTCATTCTCCCCCCATTGTTCCGTACTAGGAGGGTAGGGGCGGGTTCGGTTTTGTTTCATCAAGGCGTCAGTGGAACCTCCCCCCCCTCCCACACCCCTCTATTCTTGTATGCTTTTGGCTTTTATTTTCACGCCTTTTTTCCCCGCCCCTTTGGGGTATATCAGGTATGGGCAAAAAAAAAAAAAAGATTAAAAATAGAATTGAAAAAGAGGGCAGCAAGAAACGAAAAAAAACGAAACAAAGAATTGCCAGGAAGGGGGAAAAAGCCGAAACGGAACGAGAGAAAAAGATAATAAAAAAAGAATAGAAGAAAACGGGAAGGGAAGAGATGTTTAAAAGTTTTTAATAAAAAAAGGAAAGGTTAAAGTGACGATATATGATGATGATGATGTAAATTGGATTGACGCGGGGAAGCTAGCCCCTGGCTATACTATGCCACTACTACAATTTCACAAAAAGGCGAATGAAGAAGAAGCAGTGAAAAAACACACTTATGCAACAGCCATCTCAGCACCCCCTGGCCGGGCGACGTTTTCAGCATATCTGCCGCCAAAGTTACCTAGAAAGAAGTAGAAACAAAAATCGTTAGCATTTCCATTGTCAAGAAAGTCTGATTTTTCTTTTTCCCTAGCAAAGCAAGAACATATATATATATATATATATATAAAACATACCAGGAGGCCCATAGTTGCAAACGGTATTCCAGCGCAGATGGTTGGAGCATTGGACAGTAGCGCAGCCAACGACGGTAGTACTCTTCCACACGATTTGGGTGAAATGGCCCCATTTCGAGAAACTGCTCATGTCTGGCTTGGATTGGCCATACATGCCAGCGAACAGACCGGCCTCGTCGTTGTACATCATGTTCGTGATCAGCTTGCCGATGTCCTTGGGTGCGATGCCGTAGCCAATGTTTTGGCCGTAGGATTCGCCGCCGACGGAGCTGTGGGAGTTTTTATTAGTTTTTTTTCTTTCTTTCCAGATTTTTTTTCTCTTTCCTTTATTGCAACGGGGGAATAAATGTATAACTCACGTATCATGCTCGAAGACGCATTTGGAAGCTACCTGCCGAGCGTAACTCTCAAGGTTGCCGGACCAGGCGAGGCCGGGAGCTGAGTGGTTGCTACGATGGATGTTGTGGTGCTTGAGCACCAGGGATTTGTAGTCGGTGCCGTAGCTCGGGGGAGCAGGTTGAGGCTTGGGTGCAGGCTTGGGTGCAGGCTTGGGCGCAGGCTTAGGTGCGGGCTTGGGCTGCGCCTGTGGCTTGGGTGCCGGAGCGGGAACAGAGCCCTCATCCTTTGGAGGAGGAGGGGGGGGGGTTGGAGTGGGAGTGGGAGTGGCAGCGCCGGGAGTTACGTATTTAGTGACGGTGACGACGGTGAGATCGGTCACGTAGGCTCTGTTCACCAACGGGGAGGAGAGCGCGCCAGTGGCCCAGAGGGCAGTGAGGAGGAGCGAGGATCGCATGTTTTCTTGTTTCTGTCTTCTTTTTTATTTTCTTCTTCCTCTTCTTTTAGTATGTTTTTCCCTTCTACCAGAGTAGGAGAGATATCAAAAAATTGTCGGGGTCGTCGGGACGTCGTCGTCAAGTCGTCGTCGTCGGGAGAGGGTTATCAGCCAGGACAATAGGGGGTGTAGAATCAAAAATAAAGTAAAAGTTGAAAGGCACGTAAAAGCTGGCGACGTTTCTCTTGATTTGATTTGCTTTGCTTTCTGATTCACGCACAGATCAACTGCGAGTGAGAGAGATAGTTGGAATGGGTGATCAGAATCTGACCAAGGCAGACCGAAGAGAGCGGTATTGTAGACGGGGTTTGATGCCGAAAGGAGTGACAAGTAACAGCAAGCTGGAAGTACACTTTGAAGGAGCGAAAAGTGCACAGCAACGAGCAAGGTTAGCGACTGAGAAGAAACACGGGAAGATGAGCAGGGAAGAAGCCGAAAGGAGAGACGGCGGAACGAGAGTATATATAAGGGAGAGACGAAAGAGAGAGGGAGTAGAGGGAGAAGAGGAAGAGAGGCGAAGAAGAAGAAGAGGCGAGAGAGAGCACAATCTCACTCTTCGCCAGGAAATGAGGAATCTGTGAAATGAGGCCAAGACCGTTCACGGGCTGGGCTGGGCTGGGGCCCGGGCGTGATAGGTTGGGCGTGAAACAAGCCACTTACAACTGGGATGACATCTTGCTTGCTTTGGCTTCATTACAATTACAATTACAATTACAATTACATTACTAGTTACACCCATCAACAATCATTCTCGAAGTGGCGGTTTGAGAGCTGGAATCCCGTGCTGTGCAGGACGGAACATTCAGGGCGAAGATATAACCCTGATCGAATCTTGGAAAAGTTTCTTTGCATCGATTTGGGCATGATGGATGATGATGGGTGATGATGGGTGATGATGATGATGATGATGTGCCTGTGCCTGGTGCTTGTGCCTGGTGCCTGCCTGTACCTGGCTGGGCTGTATGCCCCTTGGAAACAAATCTTGTTCGCCCTTCTTAAGAAGTTCTGAGCCAGGGACGAGGCACGGTATGATACTCATCGGTACAGATTACAGAGAATTACTTTCTGTGTAATCCGTATGATGTATGATGTATGATGCTAGGAAGAAACTACGTGCAGCAGCTAAATTCATTCCGTGTCTCTTGGCACTGCACGACTCCCTGATGAAACAAGAGACACGAGCAAACATCCCGGGAACTTGGGCACTTGGGCACTTGGGCACTTGGGAAGAAGCCCTTTTATCAACATCAACCAGCTCATCACTGAGAATATATACGACTGTACATAACTTGAATACTGGATCTCTCTCTCTCTCTCTCTCTCTCTCTCTCTCTCTATTCATCATATATAACCATACATACATACTTCTACATGAAATCAGCTGTCTCACTGAGAAACCTGTCCCACTGCTACCTTGTTAATAATAAACCTTGACTCCCCTTAACTACCTTTCACTAAATCGCTGGGCAGCCATGGCCCAGGGGGATCGTCTCTCCTCCACCAACCACAGCCAACCACACGCCCCAACCAGCAGCCCCCGGGCTGTCTTTGCTGGCCCTGTTTGCAGGCACCCCGCCCTCGCTATTGGCTGACCCCTTTTTAATGGGTATCATTTCTTATCCAGATGATTGTTACTTTAACACGATACCTTGTAGGTTACAGCTAACATTCCTCGATACGATACGACTCTCGATTTGTTTTTCTTTTCCATCTGTCACAGTATGCGCTGTCTCTGTCTCGTGGGAAAAAGACTCTCTCCCATCCACCTCTCTCGTGAAAACTTTTTGCTGTCAGTTTCTTCTATTTTTCCCCCCCCCCGTCACCGGTAATCTACATGCGTACGATCCTAGGCTAAGAATTTTAAAAAAACACATCGCCAGAATCGTAAATTCCCATACACAACGATACACTCACACACACACACACACCAAAAAAAAACCCCTGGCCTTGTTGTTGCCGCCCATGAGGCACTTCCCGGTTGTTTTGTTTCTCTCGTTCGACCGGCCCCGTTTCAGACCAGAATTTCTGTTCCACTTTCCCCCCACCTGCCTGGCCAGCCATCTCGAAAACATCATCAAACATCTCCAGAAGAAAACCCCCATAAAAATAAAGTATGTATATATATATCAAGTAACTAAGTAGGTAAAATTATCAAGTTATTGTTCTAGATCAAGAAAAGCGACAAGAATAATCCACATCAATGACACTCTCTCCATCCCTTGAACTTCATAAGTTTTGTAGATCCTGTGCCGCCCAACCCAAACCATCGATACGGTAGGTAGGGCCATAGATCTCCGGAATCCTTGATCCCAATGAATGTGAGAATCGATCTCTTTTGTATTTTTTTTTTTTTTTTTTTTTTTGAATCGCCGGCGGAATTTCGCCTCGGCTTCCCATTCCTTGTTTCCCCATCCCTGTCGCCTTTATCTGATCCCCTTTTCCATGCCCACCCATCGAATGGGGGGGGGGGGGGGGGAATAATGGATGAATTTTGCGATCGGAATATTCCCATGCCAGATTTTTAATATTTTTTTTCGCCTTTTTTTTCTATCGTCATGATTAAATTATTATCATCATGAATAATTTTGCCTTCTTTCTTTCTTTCTTCTCGCCATCCCCACCAATGCAAAACCTTGACAAAAAGAAAAGAAAAAGAAAGAAAAGACCTGAATGGGAATGATTGAAAGAAACAGAATATTCCTTCTTAACTAATGACTACCTGGCCACAAAACTTATTTATTACCTTCATACCTGGATACTTAGGAACATGTTACATACCTACGGATTACCTAGGTATGCAGATAGGTTTACCTGGGAATTTCCAGCCAGAGCAACCTATTTTGTATATATATATAATTTTGCTGCTTCAAGCCCATTTTCCCACATTGACTACAAACCAACTGCACTTTGGCCTTTGGCTGTAGATGCGCTGGCTTATCAGTTATTTCAAAATCCCTAAAAGCATGTTCTGAGTTGTTTTTATCAAAAGCTGATTTGCAATGATTTCATTAAACGTTAACTACCTTGCAACAAGGGAGCCCGATCCTGGCGAATCCTGCCATATGAAGAGGTGTTTTTTTCCCCCCTTACTGAAGCCATTTTGCTTCAATTCTTGAGGAGCTCTGTTTATTTTTTTATCTTTTTTATTTTACAGAAGAGAATTCTGCTTCTTTTCATTTTACAAAAGGAAAGAGTTCTTTGCAAAAATGAACGGCTTACCATCAACCCCATATTTAAGTTTCTTCGTTCAGCGTTTTTTTGTTTACCGGTTTCCGGCTTTTGGGCTTTGAGATGAGAACTGTGCTGAAAGTGCAATTTTTTTTAATTTAAAAAGAACGGCTATAAAACTATATAGCCTCGGTTTAAACACTCAAGCTTATCATGGTCTCACCTCGCAGGCAGTCTGCGGAGACTAGATCGACCAATGTTGTATATCTGCCCTTTACTGTTAGGGCATTTCGAGCAAACTATTATGGCAAATATGCGTGGTGCGGGTGCACCAATTTTTGAAGACGGTTTCCTCCCTTCCCCCGGTACGGATCAGATGGGCGAGACGCTCCAGGGCCCAATGGCAGAGTAGAGAGAATGGATTTCGAGGTTGCAAATCGACTTGATAATAGGGCCAATTACCGGTGGTCAAGAGATCATCGACAGCTCCTCTCTTCTCTCCCTCTAGACGAGGCGGAATAGGCCTCTTAATTCACTACTACATATCATCAGCAGGATCTGGGCACCAGTCAAACTAACCTAAATGGAAACCTGTACCTGTGTAATTTTGTCAAGTAATAAACTTGTTTAATCGTGCGCATGTCCCTTACCTACCTGGGTAGTTAAGGGTTTCTTCTCCACTGCACGTAGAACAACAACAACAACAACAATAATAATAATAATAATAATAATAATAATAATAATACCAAGGGAAGTAACATCGCAACCCCGACAAAGACAAAACAACCAAAAAAAAACCCAGTTTTGATCTTGAAAGTCGGGTTAAGCAGCCTTCTCGCGGAATCTCAAATCCCTTCGAATCTAGATAGACACCCCTCAGCAGGCAATGGCAGCGGAACTCCGATCTTTGGTTCTGTCCCGGCCCGCTCTGTTCAAAGAACATTTCAGTACCGTGTGGTGGGTGCGAGCCAGCCTGGGTCTCGGGACCGGCCTGTCCAGGCTCTCTGTCCCGGCCCCTCCCTACCATGAAACGGGAACTTGAAACAAAACTTGCCCCGCACGGAGTCTTATCGCCGTCTATCTGTAGATATAGATAGATAGCCCTAGAGAAGAGAGGGGAAAGTTTTCAGGCTTTTTGTTTCATTTTTTGAATTATTATTGTTCACAACATCCACCGAAAGGCAAGGAAGGAAGAAGGAGGAGGCAAAAAAAATAAAAATAAAAAAATAAAAATAAAATAAAAAGTAAAAAATACGTAGCTGGTTTTTCATTGATAATTAATAATATCTATATCGTGCCTTACCTACGAATGTACAGTACAAGAACATACATGGATACAATGCATAGAGGACCTGCATACGCAGTTTGAATGAAAATATCTTTGTGGGGGTAAAAAAGATTACGAGAAAAGAAGGAGAATCTTAAACCGGGCTGCCTCATGTGTTGTTGGCACCACAACAACGATGATGCATTCAACAATGTAAGTTTATATCTTCAGCACGTCGATAGGGTGGGTGGGTGTACAGCGCGCCGTGTTGCTGCCTGTATCTCTAATCTACGACTGCATGCGATGAATGATGTGTTCAATTCATCGATGCCCCTCTCTCAAAGTCTCACACTTTTATTATTTATTTGCGCCTTGTTGTGCAGTCCGAATTTTCATTTTCATTTTCATTTTCATGAGTATAAAAGTCTAGAGGAATGACGGAGAGGAGATCTCTACCCTCTAGTCCCTATCATACTCCTACATTCATTAACTTATCCAAACTTACTAGTATACTTCTGGCCATATTCCCTTGCTCTCTCTGTACAGAGCATTTCTCATACACACATAGGTATTCGTAAACATAGAAACAATGCCACTGAACGTGGAGGGTCTTACTTAAATCAAACAAAAACCAACAGCCGTATCTCATCAACCAAAACAAGAGAATTGAGGCAAAAGGGGAGGGGAAAAAAATAATCATAAAAAAAAACAAAAAAAACCTCCAACTCAATCAACTTTTAAACATAAGCCTACCTACCTATTAGATATCAACAACCCGACACGCCCCTGCCTCACAGACAAGCAGGTAATTCTTTCCCGGCCGTATATCCCTCAACAACGCATTGCGCGTCCGCAGCCAGTTCGATTTCTCCACGCTGGCTGACACATCAGCACTACCGATACGCACATCGATGGTAGAAACTGTGGCCGTAGCCGTCGACGCAGCCGTCCCTGCTTCCGCACGTGCTTTTTGAACAACCAATTCGCGCGCTGAAGGAGGACGCACCACCGGTGCTGCCTCGCCCACACCCTCCATCCTCATATCAACATCACCCTCGACCTCGCCCTGGTTCAAGCCCTCATGGGAAACTGACGACGTAAGCCCAAGATCACTCTGCCCAATAACCCCGACAACCCCCTTAACGCCAACCTCCAGCCCGACAACGACATCCAGCATTCCAACGAAGAGGAAAGGATGCTGCATGATTTCCACCGCGAAGGCGTTCACGGTCTCCCGTGCCAGGCGCTGGTAGGTGTCATCTTCGAGGAGGGTGGAGAGGCGGAGGAGGTTTCGGGCTATGACACCGTTGGGCGAAGGGGTTGCGGCGTCTGTGCCGGTTTTGAGACGGAAGAGGGGGGCTGGGTCTGTGGAAGTTTGGGCGAGGGTTGAAGGGGTGGTGTAGTAGCCAGAGGAGGAGGGAGGTGGGATTGTTTCGGTGATTGAAGTAGTTGGCGTTACCCCTGGGGTGGGGCCGGGAGCGAGGAAGTATTTGTTTAGGTATTCTGAGATACGGTGGTGGTGGTTGTTAGTATTGAAATTTGTGAAGGAGATTTGTGAAGGAGATTTGTGAAGGAGATTTGTGAAGGAGTTTTGATAGAAAGATTCTTTAAAGGTGTGGTAAAAATAACTTACGTTGTAGTTGCTCAGCAAATTGCAAATAGCTGTCATCGAAGGTCGCTTCGTAGAGATCAATAAGTCCAGAGACGAGATATGCATAATCGTCAGCGAAACCGGGGGTATCCCCTTTCTCACCATCGCGGTATATACGCCAGAGTTGGCCTGATGCAGGATCAAAGAGGCTCTGCTTGATAAACCTCACCGCATTCTCTGCGGCTAGCCTGAACTCCAGTGCCTTATCTCTATCCACATTATCAAGAACAATACTGCATTTGGCCAGCGCGCCAATGGCAAGTCCGTTCCATGCGACGATGATCTTATCATCCAGTTCCGGACGCACCCTTTTGCTCTCCCGGTATTCACGCAACTTTTCCCTGGATGTCTTGATGATCTTAACAACCTCTTCCTCACTTAGTCCGAACTCCTTAGCGAGCTTTCCGGGAGTAACCTGTACGCTCAGAACGTTTTGATTTATGAACTCATCATGCGGATCATTTCCTCGCGCGACGTTTCCATCAGGCAAAACTCCCCAATGACGGGCACATACGTCGGCATTCCGTTGGCCCAGAATCTGTTTGAATTCCTTATGCGTCCAGACGTAAAAAGCCCCTTCTCTTTTCTCCGTGTCGCTCGGGGTAGGCAGGCTGTCCGCGTCTTCCGACGAGTGGAATCCACCAGTTGGCGACAATATTGGCGGACTTGTAATATAAGTCGCGATATCATATATGGCACCAAGTAGCTCTGGGTCGTGAGCAGAATCGAAGGCGTCTACGTAAACATCCAGCAACTGCGCTTGGTCATAAAGCATTTTCTCAAAATGCGGTAGACTCCAGTCTGCTGTTACGCTATACCGCGCGAATCCATTCCCTATCTGGTCATGGATACCTCCACGCGACATGGAAATAAGAGTTTTGGTAGCCATTTCAATGGCACGAGCACATTCGTCGTACCCTACAATATCAGCAACGGCACTGGGGAATCGAGAGAGATGTATCAGGTAGCTCAAATTAGCAGGGGTTGGGAATTTAGGAGCTCTTGAGAATCCTCCATTGGCGGAGTCATAACGTGAAGCAAAATGCTGATATGCCTCTTCCAACAGCTCAACCTCCAGATCCTCATCCCCATCTGTATCCTTCTGCTTAGAGTGAGTTCCTTCTTCTGCAAATTCCCGAAGCTGGTTCGTAATATCCTTTGCACTCTCGCGACACCTCAACTGTTGCGTTTGCCACACATCTCGCAACTTTTCTAAAATATCGATGAAAGTAACTTGTCCCTCTCCGCCGAGTGCGGGCACTGTACTGGAATGCGGGCCTGGCCAGTATGTGCCCCCAAAGACCGGTTCCAGATCTGGCGTGAGGAAGACGTTCAAAGGCCATCCACCGGAACCAGTTGTGGCCTGCACATAGTTCATGTATACTTCATCGATATCTGGTCGTTCTTCTCGGTCCAGCTTTATTGGGATAAACGACTTGTTCAATATCGCTGCAACTTCAGGAGACATGAATGACTCCTTTTCCATAACATGACACCCTGCACCAACTAGTGTCAGCTACCGTCTTCCGGAGTACAATAAAAGGATAGAGACACAGACAGTGACATGCAGAATACCCAATACTTAAGAAGACCATGCGGTTGAGTTTCTTAGCCAAAGCAATTGCTTCTGAATCCCACATTTGCCAGGCAACAGGGTTGTTCATGTGCCCGCGAACCTAGCCATGTGGATATTAGCACTTAAGTCAGAAATTGTTATATTTCTCCCCCCCCCGGATCAATGAATGTATTTTACATATGGTGATTTGCTCTGATTTAGGCGATTGACGAGCTCCTGGGACGTTCCGGCTCCCATCTCCGCCTCTGACGACCGTCTCTCCGACAAGGAAGCCATGCCGAGGGATGCCCTGCAGTTTCGTACAAAGGGGGACCTTCCAATCTTATAAAAATTTATCCTAGCAGCTGTAGATATACTGATCATGAGATAGACACTTTCCGTGTCAAGTTATATGTGCTTTTGATCTGGGTGGCCATTTGTTAGTAATTGCTGACAGGTTTTCGTTTATAGGGCGGATTTCAAATGTGTCTCAAGCGGAATTGAGGGGAAACGAACACGACACTCTTCTCTTTCAGCTGTACTCTCCAGTAGCCTAGAATCGCAGAACAAAGACGATGGTAAGAATATTCCGGCCCAGTTTTCCACTACTCTGCCTGGAGATATATACAGATACAGCAATATAGGCACAGTAACTCCATAGATTGCTCGACGAGACGGGAAGACACCCAATGACGGGATGCTGACATCATGGTCCACGTGATATACCCGCCAACCCCTATTGAGAACCTTCTTGCGCAGCTTATATCGATCATATCTATATATCATGAGCGTTTGTATTTTGTATACTTCTACGGCATGGATGAGCGCCGTTCTTCGATTCCCTCGCGGGCTTGAGTTAGAATGGGTACTTGTCTATTCACAATGAGTAGTGTGTTTATCACCAACATTCAAATACCAAGACTTAGAAGTGAGATTTCGGTCAGGACCACAGGCTGCCCAAAATGCCAATAGAAACAAACAGCGTATGGCGCGAGGAATTTAACAAGGGTTATATATGAATCGTTCAGTCTTATTTATAATCCCTCACATTCTCCACAGATAGTTACGGCAATCTAGTCATCGCCCATCAACTCCGCAAGCTCCTTCTCCTCTTCCTCCGTTAATTGTGACTCCTTTGGGTTATCGTTCACTTCGTCGTCTTCTTGAGCTGTACTTTCTGCCTTTGCTTTGGCCACTTCGAGTTGAGCCGGGTCAAGCGACCACTGTCGTATCGTGGCATCTATGCTGATACTAACAACTGTCCTCCCGATTAAAAGAAGGCCGCTAACTTCTTCAAAATGACCAGAATACGTATGATGCAATTTTCCAGTCTTTAACCAGTCCGTAAAAAAAATAAGTAAATAAAAATAATACATCGGGACGAAGAAGAGAAGAAAAATGTTACTCACCGCACGATTCCACACGCGCACTTCCTCATCCCTACATCCGGTGATCACCCAACCGCCCTGTTCATGCACGACGACGTCCCTGACAAAGTCTGGATGTTCCAACGTCATGTCAGTTTTCCACTTCGCCTCCCTGCTGAGAGATTTGGCTGTTTTATCTGCCGAAGCCGTCCATAGGTCGCCGTCTGCGTCGAAGAAAAGTTTATAGACGCTAGTCTCATGTTCCAATATCGGGTCTGAGAGGGATTGCTCCTTGAACGGGGAGGAAAGGGAGAAATGGCGAATGCTGCGATCACTTCCTGAGCTGAACACAGTTATTCGCGTCGGGTCCTCTTCAGAAACTAGAGGGTCAATGGCGAGGTGTAGTACTCCACGACTGTAATCTCTAAAGACATGTAATCTCTCGCCAGTACGGATGCTCCAGATGATGATTTCACCATCCGCGCCACCGGAGATCAGTAAATCATCACCATCCAGTCTTTGGGATATGACAGCCTTTACGAAGTCTGTGTGGCCTTTGTATCTATGTTTTTGCGTGCGTGAAGCAACGTCCCAACTCCATATGGTCTTGTCCCAGCATCCAGCAAAGATGGTTGTGCCATCGGGGGAAAAGCATATACTCGTTAATGGGGCAGTCGGTCCCCTGTAAAGTGCGGTAGTTTTACCTGGCTTTGAATCCGGATAACCATTAGTCTGGAAGGAATCAAAATTTTTGTCTAAAAAAACCAATCTACCAGACCATGAATAGCAGGGGTTGTGCTCACCTACTTCAAGCACCACTTTTCTAACAAGCCCCGCACTCTCAGCAACATAGACAGAAGCATTGCTGGAAGGGTCAGCAACGATTGCTAGTAATTTGCTTTGAAGCTTGATTGGGTCTCCATTCGAATTTCCTGACTTCTCAGCCTTGCGACGGGTTTCTTCCAAAGAAGTGCTAGGAAAGTCAGTAAGTAGCTTGTACTGTACATCCAGTGGTTGTAGTGATTTAAAGGGTTACCAACGTTGTCTGAAAGAAGTCATCTCGATGTGAAGACTGGGCCATTGTTCTTAACCCCTAATATAGAGGTCCACAAAGTCACCCAGAATATGTAGAATGTTGGACTGGTCTAAAACATCTTTCCAAATGATATCTATCTCCAAAAAGATCCCTCTACAAAGTGTTCGAGACAAATAGTACAAACAGCGCTAGTTCGAATATGGCTAGCCCTGACGCTGCCCAACCGGCCCTTCCGCCTTCCCGTAGCGAGTTTTTTTTCCACACCAAAACAAGCTCTGCTGGATTTTCTCATCTTCTCATCTTCCCAACTTCTGCTTCTTCTTCCACTTCCTCTCTCCACACCACACCTCCCCATCTTCCTCCCCCTTTAATTCTGCTCTCGAATTCGCCTCTCCCACAACCACTCCATCCCGCTTTGATTCTTCATTGCCCCTGCCATTTTGTTCTCCTCGTCGTTTCCTCTAGCGTTCAAAGTACTGTACTCTTTTCCTTTGCTGTTGCGCGACTACGCGCAGAGCCTCCATTCATCATGGATATGAACCACTTCATAGGGTCCGTCATTCCCTCCCCCCCCTCCCCCCCCTCCCCTTGTACCCCATCACTAGAGATGGAATGAACCTGAGCCTTATAAACTGACTTGAAGCCGATAGACAGCGGTTTAACTTGATATCGAAGAGTGGTGTTCGGTTCGAGCGGCTCCTTGATCCCGTTGCTGATCCGTAGGCTCTGGAGCTGACTGGTGTCACAGCTACGTTGGCACTCTCCATGAAATAAACCCAGAGGACTCGACCATTGCCCTGGAAAATGTCGTTTCACATGGCACTGAAGGCAGACGTGGCAATCCCGACGAGGAAATTGCCCCGTCTGCCAGTGTTTACGAATACATTGTCTTCCGGGGAAGCGACGTAAAAGATATTAGTGTTGCAGAGGAGCAGAAAGAAAACCAGCAGCCCGAACCTCCTCAAGTACCTAATGACCCTGCTATCCTAGGTGTAAGTCATGCATTGTCTTTTTCTCGTACTATGGTGAAAGCTTTATTTTTTACTTTTCACTTTTCGCCGCCGAAAACCCTACTCTCCGTTGATCTTATGATGAAACATTCCGGATGTAAATCACAGACCTGTTCTGAAAGCGCAAAACCCCGTGTGGATTCTTTCCGTTGCCTTCCTTCTGATCAAGATCTTTATTACCTTTTTTTAAATTAAAATTTTAATGAAATTTAAATCAACTATATTTCTGTTGGTTTGCAATCATTCGCCCATCGCTAACCAGCACGTTTAACAGAGCGGAACGCGACCAGGACCTCCCCAAGGGCCTCCCCGTGGCCAATCGAATCAGTTTCAACCTCCCCCTGCTGCCCGTCAACCACCCCCCGGTTATCCTCAACAGCCTCCGTTCCCCCCGGGATATTACAATCCGTACGGCCAGCGATTCGGACCTCCTGGTTTCCCTCCTGGTCCAGGCTTTCCCAATGCTCCCTATGGCGCTCCGCAAGGATGGTACCCACCCCCTGGCCAGGGATTTCCGCAACAGCCTGGCCAATTCCCGCCACCACAAATGCCTATTGGGCCTCCTCAACAACCCCAACAAGGACAGCAAGGTGCTGGCGGCCTTCTACCTCACCAACCGGCGAATGTGCCAAAGCCGACCTCGGAGCTCCCTGTCGGCGATAAGATACCTGGCAAACCTGTAACACCAGCTTCTTCCCAACCCCCTGCCCCATCAGAACCAAAACCCTCAGCTCCTGAAACAACTGCCCCTGCTGCTCTCCCAGCGACAACGCAAAAACCAGCTACGGCACCCAATACTGCGTCGTCGTTGCCAGCTGCAGCAGCAGCATCTAACACCCCGTCCAAAGCTCCACCTGCTGGGCCAAAATCCGGAAGGGTTGTACCTGCTATACCTATTCCAAAACCAGCTGTCTCTTCTACAACTGCCGCAGCTATTAGCGCTCCGTCAGGCAATGTTGTCACACAGTCGCCTGTACAAAATACAAGGGCTACATCTACGGCGATGCAGGATGCAACTCGGGCGGCTACAGCTGCTGTAGCTGCTGCGATGGCCAAACTCCCTCAACCTCCCACCCAAGGCTCACAACCAGCCGAAGCAGCGGTTGAAACTGTAACCAAAAGAGTAAGCGAGATGAAACCGTATGACGGTGATCGGGTTCCTCGAGGGGCACATCAAAACACTCGCGGCAGCCGGGGTGGTCATCGTGGGGGCCATCACCATCCCCAGGCTAAGAAAGTTGAAGTTCCCACCACTGACTACGACTTTGAGTCAGCAAATGCTAAATTCAACAAGCAAGACCTTGTGAAGGAAGCAATTGCTTCTGGCTCTCCACTTGGGGAATCTGAACATCAAGTGGTGAATGGCACAAGCCGTGCCGAAAGTGCAGACAAAACCAATGGAACTGGAGCTCATGCTGCCTATAATAAAGCGTCATCATTTTTTGATAACATATCGAGCGAAAGCCGTGATCGTGAAGAAGGTGCTCGTGGCAAAGCAAGCGGCAGGGAGTGGCGCGGTGAAGAAGAAAAGAAAAATATTGAGACATTCGGCCAAGGGAGTATCGATGGTGGTTACCGTGGCGGATACAGGGGGCGCGGAAGAGGTCGTGGGTATGGTGGACCTCGCGGTGGCAGAGGTTCCTACACTCGAGGCTATTCTGGTGGGCGTGGACGAGGAGGGTTCCGCGGCGGGAGAGGCGCATCACAGGCCACAGGAGTCCCAACCTCGTCATAGGCCCTACCGCCCCAGATTCCTCCTGCTTCGCCCCGCCCCCACCTATTCTTCCAAAATACGACGAAGAGAGTTTCCTTCCTAGTGACGATATCAAGATTTTGAAACCATAATGGTCCTCGTTTTCGCATCTGTCATATTTTCCCGATGACGAGTGAAAACTGTATTATTCTTTTCGTTTCCTTTCCCTTTCTCCCTTTCTTTCTTTGGTTTTTTTCTCTTTTTTCTTTTTTCTTCTTTCGCGATGAACCTTGAGTTACCTCTTGTCTGTCTCTGTCCGTCTCTACTTGCGTAATTTTTCCTGGCGTTGGACCATTTCCCTCCCATTCCATCTCCGAGGGGGGGGTTTGTTCTTATTTTGCTCTTTCAATCACGGCAAATCGCACGTAAATTGTGGGCTATACTTTTTTTCACTGCTTTTGGCGTGCTGGTGGGGTGACCGGGGCTGGCGGTTTTGGCGATTTGCGAAATTGACGAAAGTAATCTTTTATATGTCATCCCTCTTTTCTTTTTGGCGATGGGGTGGGATGTGGATCAGGGTTCTCAGAAGGATGTCTGTCTGGTGGTAACTTATTATGGGAATTATTAGCCGCTCACAGTTTTTCTCATTTCGTTTCATTTTGCCCCGTTTTCTTTTCTGCGTTCTTCCCTCTTCTGCCAGCCACACACACACACACGACTTTGATAATCCCCATTGCTTGTTATGTTGTTATTTTGTCGTTTCTTTTCCCCTCATATTCCCACTCGCCAGGCTTGTACCGTGTTGATTTCGATTTCGTTCCGTTAGTTTGCAATTTTTTCTTCTTCTCTAGCCAAGCAACCCAAGCCAAGCCTTTCGTTTCTTACGCTGTCATTTTCTCGCCCTTGATAGGGGAAAAATATATATGCATTCTGGAGGTCATGGAGCAAATGTGTGGTCTTGTACCCCCCCATCTCTCTCTCTCTCTCTCTCTCTCTCTCTCACTTTCCGGCCGTGTCTCTCTTTCTCAGGAAGTGAACATTGGGCTTTTCATCGCTCGCGACTTTTGTCCTTGCTTTGCTATTACAGCCATGCATCTTAAAAAAAGGATGTAATCTATACATAGAGACACGCACACGCGCATAACCTTCAAGAAAAACAGGAAGAAAAAATATTGAAGTAAAAATTAAAGAGCAGAGTCGATAACACAAAAAAAATTATGAAAAAATTTGATAAAACGTTGCCCCTTGTATAGCGGCAATTCGACTCCAACAAACTCTTTTTCTAGGCCTCATGTCCCCCTCATTTTGTTCCTGTATAACATTTAAAAAAATATTTACATCCCATAGTTAAAGTCGCGGCCCAATACGACATTAATTAAATTACCATTTACCGGGGGGGGTATTTTTTTTTTTTCTCTCTGAAGCTTTGCCTGCTTCTTAAGGGGAGCTACGATAAATTATGCCAAGTTTCATGAAAGTGCCTGAAGCTTGCTGGCTGTAGACTATGGAAAACTCTGTATCACATGGACGCGAGCAACAGCCAGGGACAAACAAAAGAGGCCAAGCATTCGCTCGCTCTCTCTCCTGTGGAGCTTTCAACAAACACGAACAAACCTGTAAAACGCTATTCTGCCAACAAGCCTAGGCTTTTGACGAAATAAGAACTTATCCTCCTTTCTCTGTACTCGAATCCTTTATATATATGTATATATGCATGTATATATATCCTGGACTATCCTATCTCGTGCAGAAACTAGAAAACGAGAGCTGGAGTGCGTGTTGCAACACGCGCAGTGTGCCGGAAGATGACTAAGCAACCTGGTGTTCAGCTTGTCCGCTGAAGCCGCGGTTCAGAGCTGGACGCGGGAATGGAAGAACATCATCCATCGATATTGGATGATAATAATAATGCGCTCCTTCAATACCCAACACCACAAACCAAACCTGCTGTTGCGCATCAGCTACCAGCAGCCTGCTAGATGCCTCCTCCTGCTGCTGCTATTATTATTCATTTTCGTTTTATTATCGTCTTATTGTTCAGATCTCCGTAGCAGCAGGCTCTTGATTTTCGGTCTTCTTGTCGATATACGAGACGGGATCTAATAAACAATTTACAAGGCCGAACAGAAGAAGGAAAAAGGACGAGGCAGGAATGGGAGAGGATTATTAGATGCGGGCGATATCAGAGCTCTGTTATCTCTCTTTTTTTCTTTCTCTCCCTCATTCTCCCTCCCTCGTCTCTTCTCCATCTCCTCTCCTATTACAGAGGGCTCCCTTGTTCGCTCTATCTCTCTCGTCCCTATCTTGATTAACGACCCATCCACTCCCTCTTCTTTCTCTTTTTATTTCATATCTTTCCCAAGAGCCCAATTGAATTCCTAATTGCTCTTCCTCCCTTCACACCTTTGAATACACCATGTCAGACTCTGTCGGTAAGTCAAATCCATCCGTGTTCGTCCAAAAGGTCATCCCGCAGCGAAATGGAAGGTTGGCTTTATAAAAATAAAAATAAAAATATCCAAGGTTACACGCCGGGGATTTTTGTCCTGGCCTTTTTTTTTATTTTTTATCTCTGACTCCCGGTTACCTTCCGCGGCAGCAGAAAGAATGAGCGATTCATTGGCAAAACCCCTGGCTAACTGCCCCTTCTTCTTCTTCTTCTTCGCTTTCCTTCACCAGACCGAGTATTCGTCCATGCACTCAATACCGTCAAGAGAATCCCCCGATCGGGGTCGGCCAGGCCACCCCTCCCCGAACGGCTGAGGTTATATGGCTTGTACAAGCAGAGCATGGGTACTTCTATTTCCCCCTCCCACTTCCTACTATTCCGGCTTCGAAAGTTAGGGAAAAGAGAAGAAAGAAAATTCACTTGTTGAAATGTTTGGTGACATGTGAAAGGCTGATTTTGGGGTGTTTTCACCATAACTGTGAATTTAGAGGGTGATGTGGAAGGGGTCATGGATCGGCCTGTTGATGATGATGATGGAACGAGTTTACAAGCTGAGAGGGAAAAATGGTATGAGGATTAATTACGCCCTTTCATTTCCTATACTTATAAAGAAGCTTTTGCTTTGCAAAAGTGTTCTACCTTTGCAGCGTACGAGGTATCTGTGCATCAGTTGAAAGAAACCGAAGAGCTAAACCTTTCCCAAATCTTTTTTTGGCACATTAGGGATGCGTGGTACGCGCAGCGCCATCTATCCCGCACCGAGGCGAAACGCCAATACATCACCGCATTACTAGACACGATGAACAAATACGCCTCCTCAACCCCAGAGGCCCGCGAGCTCATTTCCGAACTTGAGTTTGTCTGGGATCAGATAAAATCAAACACGTCCTCCTCCTCTTCATCCGGGGGAAGCCCCGTTCACGTCCACGTATCCAGCACGCCACAGTCACAACTACCACAGCTACCATCACGTATAATATCCCCAACACAACCCTCCCGATCAAACTACGGTTCACAATATGGAAGTATTGGCGGCCGGATATCTCGCGCTGAAGCGGCGGAGGAGGGAATGGACCGGCCGTTTTATGCTGGGCGGGATTCGAGATTGCGAGTTCTTAGCCCTGTTAGTCAGCCGGATGATGATGGCGTGCCCAGTGGTGGTAGGCGGAATTATAACGCACATGGCGAGGAACGGGTTGCGGAGCTGGAAGATGAGCTTGGGGAAGTGGAGGACGAAGACGAGGACGAGGAAGACGAAGAGGAGTTTCAGGAGGCGCGGGATAGCCCTTATGAAGACGGCGATGATGATGACGACGATGACGACGATGAGCGATCGGATAACAGTAATAATAAAAATAATAGCAATAACAAGAACAACCGGGACAATGACAGCGGCACACGACGGCCGCTACCAGGCGGTTCAGACGGAGGAAGAGATCGAGACAAAGGGAAAGCGAAATCCAAACCAAAACTCACCTATAACCGCCGCTGGCGCCGACGAGTCGAGCAGGCCATGACGAAAATGACAGCTGAGGTAGCTGCGATGAGGGAGCAGATGGAGACGCGCGCGCTCAACAGTCGTCGCCGCTCGAGTCTGTGGGCGTGGGTCAAGTGGGTTGTATGGGTTGTCGTTCGGCAGGTTTGTTGGGATATTGTACTGTTTGGGTGTGTGCTTGTGTGGTTGAGGGCCGTGAAGGGGGATAGACGGTTGGAGGAGAGGTTGAGGGGGTTGAAGATTTGGACGGAGGTTAAGAGGAGGGTCGCGGCGGCGATTGGGAGGGGGAAGGGGACGGGGCTGGGGTTTAGATTGGGAGGGTTTCCATAGGTTGGTTGTTTCTTTTTTTGGGGCATGTTTTTTTTGTTTATATTTTGTATATGACGGGGTAAGAAGGTATCTCTTCTTCCCTTTGCTTCTTTTATTTGAGCATCTTTTTTATATTCCCAACCCCGTACATATATACACTCATGTCTTTGCTTGGTCGTCATAGGCATCTACATACCTTAGGTACCTTGCTACATACATACATACATACGTACATACATATATACATGCACATCCTCCACCAATTACTTGTACTAAATAGATACATCGATATATTCAGAGCCATCACACTTAAGCCTGATTCTTTTCAAAAGACTTTTAAGGTCTTCCATCGACTTGGCGCCCAATATCAATATTAAGGGGGTAGACCTGAGGAAAATGCTCACGTAATAGTCACTGGAGTGTGGAACAAATCACGGCGACTCCGAGCTCTCTCCCGGACCGAGGTCAAAGCATCCACAGCTAGTTCCAACTAACAGGGGACTTCACCATCGCAGTCTGGAGGTAATTATGTCTGGTAAGTTACGTGTACTATGATCATGAGAAGATGATAAAGAGCCCTTTTCATTTTTCATTTTCATTTTTATATTTTTAAATCCTGGCAAAAATTCCATTCGTGCCGTCCCCTGCGCCTGCGCCTAACGAGCCGTTGGAGGGAATGAATATTTGTTTTCAAAAAAAATTTGAATCGAATAAATGAATGAGTTAGCGGTATCACAGTTACATTCAATTTGAACAGTGTTTCAAAGAAGCCGACTCTTGATTAAAGCCAGTGCGAAGTTGTGCAAGATTTGAGATATACCCATGTCAAAACCATCTAACCCAGCCGCAATAACTGGATGATCGATATAACCCGCTCGTGGTGTATAATTGTGTTTTACTTTTTCAATTTATTTTATTTAAACGACATACATATATATACCTACCTACCTATCTCAATCCCCCTGGAAGAATGAAGAGAGCGCGTGGAAACAATCAAGAAATGACAAACGATGATGCTGCGCGACGGAGGGCGAGGGACGCTGTTGAGAGCTTTTTGGGGGTGTAAGTGAAATATAAGCTCCTTCGTATGGGGAAGGGGGATAAATTTGGGGGTTTATTTTCTTGTTACAAGTTGATTTTTCATATATCCAGATGCTGACTGACTGACTGTTTTATTATATCTCTAGGTACAAGGCAATCATGGAGGAGAAGAATTTCACAGTCAGTTTTGCACAAGAAAATCTAGTGGAGATTTATCTGCGACTAGATAATACATATTTCTGCATCCATTATATCTCCCCTTGATCACTGTCTGATATCCCAATGCCATTTCACCTGGAGCCAACAACGTATATCAAAATATTCTCAGAGCTAGACCTCTCCCAAACTAACGCAATGCCTTCCCCCTTTTTTTTCCAATTCATGAAATATAGGGCTATGATAGACAACTGATGCAAGACTTGCGTCTTATTGATGCCAATCCCGCCGGCGGAGCTATCTGGGAACTCACCGTTACGGAATTCTGGGCAAACTTGAATGGTGAGGAGAAAGAAAATATATTTCGCATTGCCAATTATCTCCCTGTAAGATACAGATATAGAACGGATGGTGCTAAGCAAAACAAAGGGAATAACAGGTGTGATGCATGGCGGCGCTTATGGGGTGATATTTGGTAAGTTAATGTGCTTTTCTGGATATGCATATAAAATATACATATCTGCTATTCCTCCCCCAAAAGTTGGTTAATAGTCAATTTAACCTGTGAAACATCTAGATATGTGCACTGCCATTTCTATGTGTCCGGTTTCGAGAGACGGGTATTGGGAGTAAGTGCATACACAGCATCCCTCTAATCCTGACTCAATATCTAGTCCCAAGGCCCCTGAATCATAATCGGCCGGCATGGGATATACTTTTTTTTAATCATTCCCGTCCCCACCTCTTCTAGGTTTCTAGCGGGCGTCACCCGATCACTGAACATCTCCTTTTTGAAAGCTGTGCCTATAGGTATGTAATGTACCGTACAGTACACATATCTGCTCACACCGTTTCAAGTAAAATCAACAAAACAAAGGTGCACCTCCTCACGATAACAAAAACCAGGTACGACAGTAAACATCCGCGCCAACGTCATCCAGCACGGGCGAACCATGGCTCTGATGAGTGCCACGATGGAATCGCAGGATGGGAAGGTGGTTTATGCCACGGCGGAGCATCATAAGGTGCATACCCCGGCGCTGCCCGAGTATGCGCAGAAGTTGAAGGAGTGGCGGCAGCGGAAGGGCGAGGCTAAATTGTGAGATATAGAGGAGGTGGTGGGGGGAAGTTTTTGCGTCCGTCCGTGGTTAACAGACATGTTATATGTTTCCTCATTTTCCTGTTTCTTTATTTGGTCTTTGCCTGGTTCTTTCTTCTGAGCGCTAGATATATGTTTGCGGGGTGGACTGGTAAGAGTGATTTTCTGGTTTTTTCGGTCTAGAAATTTAGCTGTTATAGACGCCAAATGCTGAACTAAGACACGATCTCGAAAAAATCATAGATATGAAAAGAAATCGTATTTCAAAACGAGCAAAAATAACCATGCGATCATTCCGAACTAATAATATATGTATATGTACAGAGCTGGCGAGATCCTTTGTTTTTTATTTTTTCATTATTCTAAGACGAGGCAAAAAAAATCTAGTATTGCGGGCCTGAATAATTGGCGTAGATTTGTGATTTTCGCAGATGAACGGGTGTTTGGCCCTTGGGAGTGTCGGGGATTTCTTTCTTTAGTCCCTATAAAAACACCAATAACGTCAACCATCAATATCTGTCTTGTTTGTTTCTGTGGACTAATGCGGAATACGTACAAGTTTATCAAACACACAAGTATTTAGCGCATTCTCTGGCCTCCGACATTGCCATAGGTGATGATTATTCTGTTCTAGACATTCGAAATGGGCCTTGAATTGTTCGAGGCAGTTTGCGTTGATGTCCTTGATGCTAAACCAAACAATTTAGCAAATTGGTATTTATTTTTATTTTTCACCAAGACAGAAAAATCCTGCCAAATCGATTCGAAATACATACACACTTGCCGCGCAACGGGTGACCTTCCGACCTTCCTTTAAGCAGTCCAGCTCGCCCTTCCCGTTGGACTCCGTCTTGCACTTCATGTAATCGTCATTGAATGCCTTGCAGCGGTCGCCGATGAAATACGCAGCGCTCATCAATGGGGCGGATGTGGCCCCGATCTCTTTGACCTTGGGGATATCATCGGGCATGGGGGTTGTGTCGATGAGCACATGTTGATTGAACCTATATGATAAAGAAAGAAAAGAAAGAAAAGAAATGGTTAGCCAGCTATTGGGACCAGTGGTAATTTGGTGGGTCGGGAGAAGGGGGGAGCCCAATTGAGAGGCTTACTGAGCTCCGCGGCTCCCAGACATGGTGGCGGACTATGTGCCGTGCACGATTGGAGCTTTTAAGAATGAATGCGGGAGGGATGGGAGGGATTGGAGGTGGGATTCGGCGGGATTGAGCTTTGGGGATGTTTGCGATGTTCTTTTGGCGGTTGGAGAGAGGCCGGTGATGGGGGGATTAGGTAAGCTGGTGGTTGGCTGCGGCGGGCTATTAATACCCCGGCCCGAAGTATGGGATCAAAGCATTGGGATCGGTTTAAATTCAATATTCTATACGCAACGTTATTGGAGTCGGGATAAATGTCTACAGTTACCTATTTTTTCTTGTATATAAGGTCAAAATGGAAATGAAAAGTGAGTTCAATAGATTGTTGTTTCTATTGACTATTATTATAGTCTCGAAATGCAGGTGAAAATATTGATCAGATGCAGTTATCCTGTTCGTGTTGGTTGATCAGAGTTTCTTCCCTGGCAACCTCTTTCTTTTCTATTCTTCGGGGGTCATCATGTCACTTCACACTGTTGGCCATTTAATATGCCAAAATGGCTATTCACTCAGCTACCTAAGGTAGTGATAGACGAGACACCCCTTTTGTCCTGCCTCAAGGACATCCCTGATCAAGAGATTGTATTCCTCTTCTTGTTGAGCACCCTCCTACAGAATTAGCCCATAACTGTGCGGATATTCCATGGGGTATTTTTTTTTTTTAAATTTTCCTCTTTTTACCTCTTTCCATTGTTTGACGTTGATTCATTGCAGTGTTGCTGCCATTTGGATTTGTCCATCGAGATTTCTACACTTCGAACAAGAGAATGGCGCAGTGAGATACTAACTCCCCTCTAACAGCTATACGCGCGTGCTAACGTAAAACCAGATACGAACTGCGGACTGCAAGAGGTAGGCGAAAGCATTCATGTCATGTGTTTTTGAATGAACCGCAACCGCATTTGCTGGGTTCCTTGGGCTCTGGCTGACTCCTTCTAAGAAGGGAGGTTGAATATGGAGGACGAACAGACGAGGCCCCGTTCAACCAACCCTGTAAGCTATCAAAATATACGAAGTGCCTCGAACCAACGGGAGAAAATATATAACGGTAAACGGACCAGGTTTTGTTAGAAAGTTAAGGATTCGCTGACCCACCTAGGAGCTGTGAACCAGCGAGGAGATTCCGTAACCCTAGCACGCAGAGGTGCAGGGGGCGCGATGCGTGGAGGTATAGGCACTCCTGTTTGGGTTCGAGGCCGTGGCGCCAATGGAACACCTCGAGGCAGCTTTGCGAATGCAAGAGGTTCGAATCAGAGGCAACACCAAAGCGGTCGGCTGATTGAAGATAAAGGTAGTCTCTATCCCAATGGTAGGTTGTCACCCATTGCACGAGAACCGGCAGTTATACATTTTTACTAATTGTTTGCCGTGCACAAAGCTAGAAAGAAGGAGGATCATTTTGCCAAAATGTCGCGTTACGTCACTGCTAAGGAGATACGAAATGACTTTAACGAAAAGCGCCAGTTGATGATTGAGCAGTATAGGCAGAAACCCGATCCCTCAATCAGATTTCCAGAGACGGTATAATTTTATATTGACTATCCAAGGTGTCCAGAGGATTAACAGGCTAATGCACACTGTAGATGCTTTTCCTTTGGCCAGATGATGAACTCCCACTGGAGACGGCCCTTGGCAAAGACTTGGAAGCTCTGGATCCAATCCGTGCAGACTTTGGCTATCACATCTATCCGTATGACGAGTCTCCTGACCAGCAAAGATACATTCGAGTTGACGGTGATGACCATGGAAAAATTATCGAGATTGTCAAGCGACTTCGAGCGAAGTGGGCCAATCTCCTCGCTGAAACGAGTGTGAAGACCAAATTATATCTTGTTCAAGCCCCTCCCGTCAACATCTTGAAAGCAGAAGTAGGCTTAATGAAATGTCGCCTGCCTGGGAGCCAGAATATACAGGCAGCTCCTATACTTTGTGGAGCTGAATTGGACGACACCGGGCTTGAAAAAAGAAATCTACTTCGTGAAAAGAACGGGATTCGTATGCATAGCGCTGTTGACCAGTCTCTCCATGGCGTGCGGTTTGTTGCAGGTCATGTTCGGATGCGTGTAAATTTCGGGAAATTTGTTCTTGAGAATTATCGGGTTCCTCCGCATTCGAAAAAGCGGTATTCTTTTGAGGAATTTCGATCTATGCTACTTTATAGTGGAACGAAAGGCCGCCTTATTGCTGGGTACGTGCCCCTGGAAAACCATGTTTAGATGAGCTCAGATGCTAACCTAACATCTCGTCACCTCAAGACTTGGGTTTAAACGCGTTGATGGTGACCTAATAACTCGATGCTCACGGGCTTCTGATCTTCTTGCACCGTTTGACCCACAGACAGAGTCATTGGAACATAATAAACCCCTCTATGCGGTAAATATTGAATTCGAAGGCACTAATGATGCATTGCTTCGCTTGGAGGTTGAATTTGAATCATCTCGCTATCGACCGGACCTTTTTGAAATATCACATCGACGTTGGCTAAAGCCTCAAGGGGATGACGGACTTGGATAAAAGCGACCGCCACTTCAAATTGGGGTCATCGACTTCGAAAGGTGTGTCTCTTGAAATCATCACTTTGGCGTAGAGTTGTATGACCACTGATATCTAACAACCCGCGGAACAGATCTGACTGGCAGTTGGAAATCAAGGCGCTGGATTTTCAAGGGCAATCTAACATTAAGCAGTCTCTCAAAAGCTTTGACCACTCAATCCAATTCAAGAGCGGCCCTACTGATGGGCTTCGTGGCACTGCAGTGCAGCGGGTGACGTTCTCAGGCCTTGCTTCTGTTTCTAGGATCACGGAGAAGTCAGCTCTCAGATATTGTCTCAAGGGTACTAAGTACATCTTCGAGCTTGCGCGATACGATACATATCATCGTGCCATTCGTTCAGGTCCCCCCTACATCGGCGACTGCAGCAAAATGAACCCAGCTGCTGAAACAACATGGGGCGCCTCAATTTTCCACCAGGAATGGGATAACATGCTAGGCCAGAACGGTAGCTTCAGAGTTGGGGAAACCGCCGATTGGAATGCGAGCCTTGACACTTTTTTCCCTTGTTTGTCTGATGAAAACTCAACGGATGTTTATGCTGGGTTTCATCAGTTTCTCGATCTGGTCAACAAGGTTGCAAAGCTTCTGGCCCCAGAACCGAATAGCGAGGTTATTGATTGGGTTGAAACCGGTCCTCGCGCGAGCATCAAACCCACCACAACGGGGAATGCTCCGAAAAAGTCCTGGGCCCAAGTCGCTCGTTCGTGAATTCATTTTTCAATAATTGCGAGCGGCCTAGGGAAATGGATGAGAGAGTGCATGATGCTTAGCTGTCCAGTACTTGATGTTCAAAAAACCTCCCTTTGTAACTGGTGAAACATCAGACTAACAACTTGAAGGAGTGGGGAATGGCACTTCCGCCTTGATGAATGGCATTTGGCTCTTCTTTTATTCATTTACTTTGTTTGTAACCCTCCTCTTCAGTCATAAATTGTTGCCTAGCCAAGCAGGAATGCTTCGCCAAATCAAACCACTTTTATTTATTTTTATTTTTTACTTCTACCGTGCATGTCAATGAGGGGCATTTAAGGCCTAGATTGTGTTTTAGCTATCAATATTGTTTTGATTTCTGAAGGTTGGGTTTTATTCATGAGTAGAATAGAATCCCAGAGTAGTTTTACAAATGGTAGGATCTTGTTTTGCTTCCCAATTCTTATGCTGCATGCCTTGGTAAAATTTAGCTAACCTAAGAACCCAAAGAAATCACCTCTCTCTCAGTTTTGTTTTTATGCGATCCTGTGGTATGTGGAAGAAAAGGCATAACCCAGTTCTGATACTCTCTAAATTGTAAAAGTGGAAATTGAAACCCCGGTTTGGAACTGGCTTGCCCATTGTGATGCACAACAGGATAATAATGAAAAAAATTATTATATGCGCGAAGTATGCTCTCCAACCACATCGCATTTGATGGCCAACGAGGGGAGAAAATCAGATAAAACGGTCTACTATAGCAAAATTAGGCGTCACCGCCGCCTCCTGGGCCGGAAGGCCCTGCGGTAGCATCACTAAGAAGTTTCTGGCGGAGGACTGTTTGGGGGCTAGTTAGAAGCGGGTTACATATGAAAATATTGTGGTTCCGGGCGAGAAAAGGAATGAATACGCACCGTCTTCGATTACCCGTAGGTTTTGGCTCTTTGCTTGTACGACCTTTTCCAACTCTCGGAGGTTCGCACCTAACTCGTCGACCTTGGCATTGTAGAAGACGATTGCCTTCGAGGTCGTCTACATTTGAACAAACTGTTAATTTATTATACGATTGAACAGTAAGAGCTCGTCATGATCCGCACACAGCATCATATCACAACATCAGGTAAAACGTAAGGGAGAATAAAATACTGAAAAACAAACCTTCTCAACGTAAAAACCCGTCCCAACGTCCACAATAACATTTTTCCTATCCGCTAATGTCCCTTTGACATACAGCGAGTTGGTCAACGGAACCAGAATCTCATCACTCTTCCCTGCGGTACCATCTCCACCGCTGCTCTTTTTGCTCCCGCTGGCGCCGGCGCCGCTAGGGGATACTACACCGTCATTTATCGAGCGGATGCAATCGCGGAATTTCGATTGTGCGTTTCGTAGCTTTGCGTGGGAGCTTGTGAGGTGTTCTAGCTCTGAGCTTAGGCGGGATTGGAGGGCGCGGAGTTGTGGGGCGGAGAGTGTTGCGAGGTCGACTGTAGAGGTTTTGGTTTTTCGAGTTAGTTGGTTATAATTTGATAATGAGTAAGGGCTTGCTTTTATATTCTCTTCTAGAGGGAAAACGGGGGTAAATTGGGTATTGGGAGAGGGACGAACTTGTTCCAGGAGGGGCTTCACTAGACTCTTGCTGTGCGGACGAGGGTTGTGAGGACATTGTCCCCACTTGCTTTTGTAGAGGAATAGAGGAGAAACAGGGGCCAAATGGCAAATATAGTCAATTAATTGATTTGGCGGTATATGGTGCTTGGGTATGGGCGGAGGAAGATTATTATTTTGTTGTTATGTTGAAGTTTGTGGAGGGATGGCGTTGACATCACGAACAACGAATGTTTTTGGTGGTGGAGGTAGTCGCCATAAAAAATATGTGGAGGAAAAATCAGAAGCACGACAATATTTACACGCACGAACTGAGGGTTGCCTGTGATTTTCTTACTATATTATTATTGAATCATTTCATAGGAAAAAATGTGCAAATGTAGAAGTTCGTGTTAGGTGAAGAGAAGAAACCTATGATATAATTGGCATATAAATACATGATACATGTACGTGTCTGTTCCTCTCTTTATGAAAACACAACTGTATCCAAAACTCTGGTATAATACATTCTAAGTAGAAATCACAAGGAAACATGAATATAATCCACCTCTTCTAGAGTCTATCAAGTAGCGATTTAGTGAATGGGTACAACTCTTGTAGCGATACCGTTTCCCGGAGATTGTTTAGCCGTCGACATTGAACTTCCAGTCTGTTCTCCTTCTTCCACGATTTACCGACGACAATTATTACAGGATACCCAATTAAATCGGCATCTCTGAGCTTCCAGGCAAAGTTTTTGTCTCTATCGTCAACGATCGCATCGATGGAGCCGGATTGTCTTTCATTGATAGCGTCATAAACTTTTTCAGCTCCCTCCTCCAGTCCTTTATCTGGGACGATTATAGCCTCGAACGGGGCAATTGCCCTCGGCCAGTTGAGTCCTTTGGTGTCGGCCAGGGTGCCTGCAACAGCGGAAATCATCCGTGAAACACCAACGCCGTGACATCCCATTTCAAGAGGTACCGAAACAGTATTCTTTGGCTCAGCCAAAGGTGCAATTTCCGTTTTCAGGCCATCATTTAGTAATATTGAAGGTACAGCCACAGAAGCGTTGAGCACTTCGCTATACCGAGTTCCGAGATGGAATGTGTGTGCAAGCTCAATAGCAGTGTGGGTCTGCACCGCGTGTTCACCGCATTTGGAACATCGGTCTCCAGCCACAGCACTGATGCAGTCGAGTTTTGCATCGGTGCCTGGGTAGTGATGTAAGGATGAGTATCGTACATTCAGTTGTCCCAAAGCCTCCTTGCTCTGCCCAGCAGGGAGAGGAGGGCGATCGTAAGGACGTACGCGACAGTCATAAATATCCAAAATGGTAGGATAATTAGGCGGAGCCGCAGATGCTTGTTTGCTTTCATTGACTATGGCTTGCCATTTTGCCAACGGACTGGTCACGCTTGTATCAAGATCCACTCCTGCTGAGCGAGCAATCACTCTTACAGCATGGGAGTTGATCTGGCGCTCCACTGGGTCGGATTGGCTCTCCTGTATCAGATACTTCGGATAGAACACCCTTACCAGAGTATGTCCATCCTTTGAGATACTCATCCACATGTCGGTTGAGATCGCTGGGCTTTGCTGTTCTCCTAAGCCGGCAGATCCTTTATCTAGAATCGAATCTGTAGACGGTTTAATATGGTCTTGATAAGTTTTCCCATCCGAAAGCTCTTCATTGTGTACATGGAGGCATTTAGAACAGCTAACAATGGTGTCCTCTCCTTTTGGGTTTGGAAGGTGAAATTCATGACTTAAATTTCCTCCCATGTTGCCGGAGTCTGCAGCAGCGATGATGTAAGGTACCTTAAGCTCATTGAAGAGCCGTACGTAGGCCTCTTTGACGGCGTTGTAGGTTTTTATTGCCGCCCCGGTACTGTAATCGAAAGTATAAAGATCTTTCATGATGAACTCTCTGCCTCGGAGTAATCCCTGTCGCGGCCTTGGTTCATCCCGATACTTCCTACCTATAAATTGAATAAATACGAGTTAGCAGCAGGTGATAATCTGACATTGAGTAAAGAAACTCACTGATTTGGTACAATCGTAATGGAAGGTCCCTGTAAGAGTGAACAATGCCTGCTACAAGCGAAGTAATTTCTTCCTCGTGGGTTGGAGCAAGAAGAAACCGGGTCTCTTTTCGGTCGTGAAATTTAAAAAACTAACGCTCAATTTTCTCAGTCAAAATATCAAGAAATGATTTTGGCAATTGCACAATACCTCTGAATCTTTTTTCAGTCTTCCAGATTTTTCCCATAAGGCTTGGGACGATATAGAGGATAAAGATAACTTCGATGCTCCTTTTCAAAACTGTAAATATATGAACTGTCAATCCTTGGACAAATTGGAGATCTCACCAAGCGAATGCATGTGTTTATCAATCAGACGTTCAAGTTTCTCCTGCACCCGAAGTCCAAGCGGGAGCATATGAAATACCCCTGAATAAGCCTATAAAAGGGCTGAGTGAAAGAAGCTCGCAGCCCAGGGCTTTGAATCTCACCTGACGGAGAAAACCACCCTGAATCAACAAATCATTTACATCTGCAAAAGAGATGATCAGTCCAGGTCCCCTCAATCATCAAGAGGAAGCAGAACCATACCATGAGTCCCAGACTTGTTGGAAATTCCTCCTGTTGGAGCCCAGAAGTCCGAAAGTCTACTTCTGCCATCATTCTATATACCAGTTAGACTGATGACTAAAATTTTCAGGCGCAATGAATGTTTTGCGATCGACATACGTGAAATCTACATCGGTGAAATTGGGAAGGATAGGCTAAAATAGGAGACCGACGGAGGTGGCCGACTCTTGGAAATAATGGAGTGTTCATAGAAACTGGATGTAAAAAGGGGCTCAGTTAAAGATTCATCATGCGAGCATAAAAAAAAGAACTGCAGAAGCGAACGACCGAAATATAAACCAAATATTCTCTCTGGTCGAGAGCTCTCTCGGGGGGCGCCCTGTCTTGGAGTAGAAATTTGGATGGTCCGTGCTTTGCGGGCCGGATTTCGGAAAAACCCTTTCCGAGCCAGCACCTGGTTTATCAAAAAAATAATTTTTAGTTTTGGAGAAACGAGAGAAAGTGAGGTTATAACCGAATTCTGTGCGCTATTCAGCCACAGTATATACAATGGGGAAATCGAAAACAAAAGGCAGACGCTCCTCCGCAAATGAAGTTCCAATTACAGTTGCGGAAAAGTCTGCCAACCCTCCTGCCCCCAATGCCGATTCGCTTCCCGACCTCTCTGCGGGCGTCCTGGCCAACCTGACGAAGCGCATTGAACAAGGTTTACAGAATCAGAAATCCCAGCCACAGAAGGAGAAAAAGGTGGCTGCGAGTGAGCTGAGGAAGAAAAAAGATGCGCGCCCGCAGCCAGAACCCAAGCCCGACAACAAAAAAGGGAGGAAAAGGGACAGGAACGGGGAGGTTATAGCTCCCCATGGAGGGGCAATAGAAAAATCAGTGTCCAAGCCTGACGAAAGAGAAGGCCCGGGAACCCAACTGGAAAATGAGATATACGCGATTGGGGGAAGTAAAGAGGATTACGACCTCCTTGCTGGCGTCGACTCGGACTCGGAGAGGGAAGTCTATGAGGATAGTCCGAGAAAGCAAAGTGGGAAAGCGGTTAATGAAAATACTCTGCGCAATGATATAGAAAAAATGTTGAAGGGGGGGAATCCATCTACAGCGTCAAAGACTGCAAGTAAAAAGGTTGCCGTTGCGGATACCGCTCCCCGTGGCCCTAAGGCGCCAAAGGAAAATAAACCAACAAAGGAAATCAAGCCGTCAAAGGAAACCCCAAAGCAAAATACCCCGCAGAAGCCGAACCTGAACCAGGAGGAAGTCGCCGGCTTGAAAAAGTTGACACAGCAGCAAAGTTCACGATCATCCAATCTAGTTAGTTTTTATTGCGTTTGCACCTTCAATCTGGCTCAAACTAACTTGAACTTCTAGGCTATCGACCCTCGACCTGATTGGTACTCAATACCATTACCTGAAATTCCATTAGAAGCGAAAAAGAGTAGCGGCATTGCCCGACACATCCTAGACCGTATTCGAGATTATGCTACATCGTTACTTGAATTGGAAAACCAAACCTTTGCAGCGTCACAGCAATCCTCCTCATTCCACAAATTCTATTCTACGATCGTTTCTTCCGGAACTTTGAGTGATAAAGTATCGGCTTTAACACTAGCGGTGCAAGAGTCACCCCTACACAATGTAAAGGCACTGGAGAACCTTATTGGACTTGCTAAAAAGCGAAGCCGAGCGCAAGCTGTTGAGGTTCTCAGATCCTTGAAAGATCTATTTGCTCAAGGCACCCTCCTTCCTAGCGATCGCAGACTAAAATCATTAGCCAATCAACCGGCACTGCTCGCTGTCTTCGAAGGTATACCCGGTAACTGGACGTCATCAAACCCCTTACCCAAGGGCTTGGACCAGAGCCACCTCATTGTTTGGGCCTTCGAGGACTTTCTGAAGGAGCAATACTTCGAGGTATTGAAAATCCTCGAAATTTGGTGTAATGATGAAATCGAATTTTCTCGGTCCAAGGCAGTAAGCTACGTCTACGAGCTTCTGAAAGAGAAGTCGGAGCAAGAGTCCAATTTGTTACGCCTCCTGGTCAATAAACTTGGGGATCCAAACAAAAAGATAGCTTCGCGAGCGTCTTATCTTCTACTTCAACTCGAACAAGCCCATCCGTTAATGAAACCAACCATAATTTCAGCGGTCGAATCCGACATACTCTTTCGCCCAGGGCAAAGCCAGCACGCGAAGTATTATGCAATTATCACCCTTAACCAGACGGTCTTGAGAAGCGGCGAAGAGAATGTTGCGACGAAGCTCCTCGATGTCTATTTCGGTCTTTTCGTTACCCTACTGAAGCCTGCTAAGAATTCCGGTCACTCTGAGCATAACCTTGGGAAACAAGATCCAAAATCTAAAAAGCGACACGGTGGCGCCGCAGTTCAAAAAGGCCAGGCTCAAGAAACTGAGTTGCGCGAGAAATTGACTGCTGCCGTTTTGACGGGCGTCAATCGAGCTTATCCGTTTACCAGTTCTGATGTAGAAAAGTAAGTTTATCCACGATCCGCCTAATTATAACGTTTTCCTAACACCCCACTTTTTTTGGTCACATAGGCTATCAAAACATATTGACACTTTATTCCGTATCACGCATTCCTCTAATTTCAACACCAGCATACAGGCTTTGATGCTTATCCAGCAACTATCATCTTCTCACCAAGTGTCATCAGACCGTTTCTATCGAACACTTTATGAGTCTCTGCTCGACCCCCGGATATCCACTTCCTCGAAACAGTCATTGTACCTAAATCTCTTATATAAATCTCTAAAGGCTGACTTGAACGTCAAGAGAGTCAAGGCTTTCGTAAAACGGCTTGTTCAAATCCTATCACTGCATCACCCATCTTTCATTTGTGGGGTATTCTATTTGATAAGGGAACTGGAAGGGGCTTTTCCAAATCTATCTGCACTCGTGGACGAACCTGAGAACATCGAAGACGACGATGAGGAAGTTTTCAGAGATGTCCCCGAGGATGGAGAGCAGGCCGCGGAGCAGGCATCGGAGCAGGTAGAGAAGAAAGTTGAAAATCGATATGACCCTCGTAAAAGAGACCCCGAGCACAGCAACGCTGATAGAAGCTGTCTCTGGGAACTAGTAAGTAATGCGAATTTTCTGTCTGAAATTCCTTGACGGTTGTCGCTAATAATAATATAGCTTCCTTATGTTGCTCATTTCCACCCCTCCGTTTCCGTCAACGCTTCCCATTTACTGCACCACGAACCTATGTCTGGCAAACCCGACCTTTCTATTCACACTCTCACACATTTCTTAGACCGATTCGTCTACCGCAATCCCAAGGCGGCCCCCAGTATGCGCGGGGCTTCCATCATGCAGCCGCTCGCCGGAGGCGAAAGTAAGGGATTACTGATCACATCTGGAGGAATGGCTAAGGGCCAGGAACCAGTGAACAGGGAAGCATTCTGGAAAAGGGAAAGCGATGAAGTTGCTGCTGAAGATGTATTTTTCCATGAGTACTTCAACCGCATGGACAAGGATAACCTGCGCAAACAGAAGTCGAAGAAGAAGTCTGGTGCCCGAGATAAGGATGGAGATGAAAATGATGCTGAGTCGGAGATTTGGAAGGCTCTTGTTCATTCTCGACCCGAACTTGAAGGCGAGGGTGAGAGTGAGGATGATATCGATGTTGACGATCTGGCGTCTGCTATGGGTGATGAGGATGAGGATGATCTTGATGATTTTGACATGGATGGTATGGAAAGTGGTGACGATGATGGCGACGATGAAGGTGTCATTTTCAACGATGAAAGTGATGAGGGAGGAGTTGAGGCCGAGCAAGAGGAAAGGGCTACGGCCCAGGACAGCGACGGTTTCGAAGGCTTTGGGGACGAGGATGCATTCGAGATGGACGTCTCAGATGAAGACGCATTCCGCGACAGCGATGAAGATGTGCCTTCTGATCTGGACAACGGGGTTGAAGAGCTTCTCGCCGAATCTTCGGGCAAAGGAGACAAATCTACAAATAGACAGAAGAGGAGGAAGCTCAAACACTTGCCGGTTTTCGCGTCTGTGGATGATTACGCTGCTCTGTTGGCGGATGATGACCCGGATGATGGCATGTGATTTTTTGTTTTTTATTTTTCCTGTTGTGTTTGGGTGTGCTATGCTTGTTGGTGGTTGGTATGTTTTGATAGATAGACCCAATAAAATTGAAACTACTTCTATGAATTTGCATTACGGTTTAATATATCGTTAGCAACGTAATCCAATTGTTGAAGAAATTATATTTAAATATATTGTTAGTGATTGGGGTTGAACTCCCGAATTATTATTGAATTTCCTGTTTGCGATATAAAGCCCCATTTTTGTGAATTAGCCAACTTAGATGCCCATTAATCATTATCGTCTTTCAACAAAACTGGAAAAGACTGTAAATGAAGCTGCTGTAGCTCCTCCAGGAATCATGTCCATCATAACAAACCTAAAATGGCAATTAAAAATTTGGAAAAGTACAAAACCTACATAGGATCGAGTCAACGTAATGCCCCTAGCGTAAGCCCAGGAAACCCCAACTCGTGCCCTAAGTGCTCAGAAAGTAATTCATCTCTTTCCCTCATTTCAAACAGAGTGCCGCCGCATTCTTCCTCTAACTTCGTTTTTCTCAAACGGGCTTTAATGACCACACAAGCTTCCCCCCATGCAGCGCAAATGCCTGCTAACCCTTCAAAAAGGCTATAAGGAGTATCCGGCATGCAGAATTCGAGTTCCTCACGGGATTTACGGCGATGGAAAGGCGGAGTTTGCCGTGCATAGAGCAATAACGTCAGTGCCCTCAACAAGAAATAATCTGGTGTGAGTTCCTCCTCATCTGGAGCCACGGAGCCAGTTCTATCCTTGAATGCGAGCTTTGCTAGCGTTGTGTATTCCTTCCCGTACTCAAAGCTATCAAATAGCAATAGGAAGGGCCACGCATTTCCGGCGATGCCGTGACATAGACCGCCCCCTTTGAATAGGATTCCTCGTTCCCACACTTGCTCACTTCCAAGCCGGATGGCTTTATCCCAATCTGGTTCCCAGAATGAACGCATTAGATGCATGTTATTGCGCGCTTGGGCAAGGAGGATGAGGAGGCCGGGAGAGCCGTGACAAATTTGTACGTAAGGGTCATGACGGGAAGATGAACGAATTGGAAGCGATGATGGGAGATTTCCAGCATTTTCGATAGTAAGTTTGCATAGTGCACTTATAGTTTCAGCAATAGTAGGTAGGTGGCGAATAGTGCCGTCGTCGAGTTCATCAGGCTTGCAGGCAAGAAGAATGGACAAAATGCCAGCTGGATCGATGTTTAGTTACTTTTCTCCTACTAAACTGGGGCGGCTGCTCACCTATCCCATGGATTCTGCGTTGAAAAAAGGAAAGTTAAAAACAGGATATACTGTAAGGAGGAGGGAAGGTGAGAAGAATTGCTCACGCTCCGAGATAGTATTTATTATGCCACGGCCACATGAGAGGCAGGACATCCTGTCCTCCGTATAAATGCTTATAATCACTAGCACCCACCCTTCCGGTCTCTATGATAACAGTTACAAGCCTCGGGATCATTGTGAATATCGGGGTTAGGGGGGCAGTGTTTTCCTCGTCAGTGCATCGTTGTCGAATCTGCAAAAGCGCCCACAACAGGCCAGCACGTCCATATAATGCTTCATCACCTCCTAAGACTGTTCCTTGCTTGATTGCAAACTCAGTGGCGCTTTGGAGTATGTCAATGTCAAGGGAAGCCGCCCTCTGCCAAGTAGATCCAGCGACAGCTGCGACGATTCGGAGGACCGAAGCACCAAGAATTGCCGATCCAAGGGGGGATAGTCGCCCGGGTCGCAAGTGGCTGGCCTCTGACACACTTTGGCTAAGCCTCGAACAAGCCAGATTATGAAATTCGGATGCCAGAGGAGGAATTTTATCCCCGTCTGCAACATAACCCGCCTGCTCCTCAAGGCGGAGAAACATAAGAGCAATTCCTATTTGAAATGTTCATCTCTAACTACTTTTTTCTCATGGATAAGCTCAGGTGAGCACATACCAAGAGTGCCGTTGTAGATAGTGCCTAACGCATTGTTGTCCTCGGGAAGCGGTTCAGGGACCTTGATCTTGATCATGGCGGTAGCGCGCTGGATGGCTTCACGCAGCTCAGAAAGCACTTGGTGCAGTGTCCCACCATCCAAGGTGATAGGTTCAAGCTGGTTTTCGTAATATTGCAGAACCATAATGAATAATTTCAAGACTAAACATTGAAGTTTTAATAATAATTTGTTCACCCATACGTTTAATGCATCTGCCCTGTTCAAAGGTGAGCTCCTACCGTGACGTCATTACCAAGCAGTAGGTAAATTGCAGGACGGGACAACAACAACTAGCAATGCCTCATAAATGCGTAATTATTCCAAAGGCCGCGCTGAAAACCATTGATACAGGTACTGGGCCCTTCAAGCACCATACATAGGTATCCACGCCGTATACCAGTCCATGTTTGTTGGCAATACAGCTCGCGGCCTGGGAAAAGCGCCAAGGACAGCTACCTAGGAACGGGAGAACCGAGGCGCTAGATTTCTCTTGGAAAGCCAAATAAACCTTGAATGGGGGCGGCTGGATTAAAGTTTCTTAGTCATGCAACCTCCGCTGCCCAATTTCAACTCAGCCGGCCAATCACCTACGTTCAAAATCCCAGAAATAGCAATGGGGAACAGCATCAGGGGCAGGGTTACTATGTAATAATGTCGTATCAACGAACAGAGACCAGAGGAGCTAATGCTGTTTGCGTAGAGCCCCAAATGCGTCGGCATCTTCTGCCCACAATGCCCTACAAAAGGGAACACGCTCCCCTTTTGAAAGGTCGAACATTACTAGGCCCCCATTAACGCAGTCAAGAAGCTGTTGCACTGGATTTCGCTGCTCTGGTTTGGCCAGTTCACTCAAACCCCGCCATGGAGGACACCAAATATGACGGAGAGGATATTGAGCAGATGTGGAGGGAAGCGTTGGTGGAATTCCACAAGCTGAGCGGCCATGACCCGAAGAAGTTCACAGAACTTAGAGCCACTGATGTGATCGACAAAATCTCCCAGCGGAGGGAACTCGACGAGAAGAAAGCCGCAAAATATGGCAAGGCAAAGGACGTTCTGGATAAGACCCTAACCTGCATCCAGACTTTAGGGGATCTTCTTGCCCAGGGAGCATCTATGGTATTTTAGAACTGGTTCATTAATCCTATTATGATCCGAGTGCTTCAATTTGGAAAACCATCTCTAATTTTACCCTTTCTTGTTCTAGGTGTTTGGCCCATCCAATCTCTGCTTTAACGCCGTTTCGTATCTTATCACTGCTGCGCAAAATTACAGCAAGATCTTTGGTGGAATTGCCGAGCTCTTCGAACGTATCTCCGCCTTCCTCGAACGTTTCGAAGTCTACGTGAGGTCTAAATCCTTAGGCGTCGAACTGGACATTCACCTAAGAAAGATTATTCATGAGCTCCTCCGAAGCTTCATGCGGATCTGTGCTCTCTCGATAAAGGTTTCGAGGGAAAATAAAATTTTGCTAGCTTTGGAAGTCTTTAGCTTTGGAAGTGACAAGGGTATCCAGGCGGAACTCGATACGCTCGAGGCGCTTGTGAAACGTGAAACCGGAATGGGCGTTGCCCTGACTCTAGAATCTGCAAAAATTACAGAAGGAAATGTCACTGCTGGATTTGCAGAAACAAAAGGGTCCTTGCACATCCTCGATAGCAAGGTTGATGGTGTGACCGGGCAACTTAGCTCTGTCTCCACATTTTTAGAGAGGCGTGAACACGCAGACAGAATGAACGAAACCGAGGGAGCGTCTAAAAAGCACAGTGAAAAGATAAAACAGGCGCTCAAAATCGAGAAAGAGGCTTGGCGTAATGATCAGGAAGAGTTTATGAGGGTTCGAGTTCCATCCACTGGACAATGGTTGCTGACGGATCCCCAATTCACTGCGTGGATTGGAGGGAAAAGTGACGTCGGTCCGATTATCGGCTTGGAAGCCAAACAAGCCTATGGCAAAAGTTTTCTTTGCTCCACAGTCATTCGCCATCTATTCCATTTGCATCCCCCTGGACATCAGGACTCTCGCACATCGGTTGCTTATTACTTCTTTCAAAAGGATAATAAGGATGAGAAGTCAGTTAACAAGGCATTAAGGGCTATAGTATGGCAACTTACTAACAATGACTTGGTTTACCGAAAGTTAGTTGCTGCTGCCTGTAATAAACCCGAGGAGTTCGGAAACTCTTTAGAATTATGGAAACAACTGGTTTTTCAATTCTCAACTAAAACTGAAGCTACCCTTTTTATTGTTCTTGATGGAATCGATGAAGCTGAAATGGATTCGGGCCATCCACTTATTGAAATTCTTCGAGATGTCTCATTGATTGCTCGAGAGAAACGGCTGCTAAGTATCAGATTGATGTTGACCGGTAGACCAAGGGCTTTTACGAAAATTCAGAATGATCCAAAGGTAACATTTTCATCCATTGTTTTGGGAACCAGAAACGAAGATGATATTATTAAATATATCGATGCCCGAATGGACCACATGGACATTCTAAAAAGATCAAGTCAACCAGATATTCAAGAATTACGAAGCAGCATTCGGGCCAAACTTACAGATGGTGCTGGAGGTGATTTTTTCAAGCTAAACTTCATGCTCACGGAGATTAGTAAGAAAAGAAGACGAAAAGAAATCGAAGAGGCCTTGGAACATGCTGGTGAAGACCGACTGGACACCATCGCCCGTGAAATTGATCGATTGAACAAGTCCCTTGGCGAGGAGGATATCCAAGAACTCAACGACCTTTTAGGGTTTGTCATTACTGCAATTGAACCCCCGACCCTTGAAATACTTGAAGCTGTTCTTCTGGTCAAAAACGGCGAAGGTTCACTTGTACCTCTCCAGGAACAGATACAAGACAAATATTCTGCTTTCCTGGAGATAGCGTCGGATCGGACAGTTTCGATCGCGTCGGATGCTATCATTGACTTCTTTCTGAAGGAATCCTCTGCCTCGAAAGATCTCCCACCTGGGCGGTCTGGCGCAGCCCTCCATGAAGCGGAAGTCGCGATTATAAGACGATTTTTACGGAATGTTTGTGATGAGGAATTATTCAACAAATTCGGATTCGAAGAGTTCTTCAAGCGCAAGTTAGGTAACAAGGCTGCTTTTATCAACGTTGATTTGGATCGCGCCAAAGTTGATATCCTCATCTACTGCCTCGACGCCATTTGTGGTGAACCCAGCGACATAACGGTCTGCCTAGTAGATTATGCTTTTGCGTTCTTTGCAGACCACCTTGATAAGGTCGACCTAGCTCTCACAGCCCCTCAACCAAAAAGCTATATCGGGTCTCTTCTTATCAAACTATTCTTTGAGGAAAAATATATTATCTCATGGTGGACACCAGAACGAATGTGGATGGATGAAATGTGGGTATATAGAGATGGGAATGCTACGATCACGATGAAATGGTTTAAGGACTCTGCCGTTGTGAAAGGTCTTTCGGAAGCGGAAAGGGAATGGGTCAATGGCTTAACGTCAAATTCAAAACCAGATGACGATCTTCTTAGGCCGACAGCGAAAATAATGGCTAGGCGTTGGTTAGGATGTTTGAACTGGGACCTGTCCAAATCGGTCTACTGGCTTTTAGGCTACGTCAATAAAGTATGTACTTCATCCTCATCTGCGGTTGTAAACTTGGACTAACATTAGTATTAGATAAAATGCCGGCTTGATGGCTCAGAACGAAGGTTTAGGAATCTCGCTCCGACTGAGGAGGAACTTTTGGAGTTGGAAAATTGGGCACAATCTGAACTGAATGTCACAGAGAAAGATAAATATTGGACTTTTCAAATGGCATTCACGTTCGTCGATTTCAAATTGGGTGACAAGGCTCTTGAGCTCAGCCTTGCTGCCTGTGAGCAGTACCCTGACAGCTGGGAACCACAATTCTGTCTTGCTAGGGCACATTTCCAAGTTGGCAACCACATGGCGGCGCTGGAAGTATTGGCTTCCGTAATTGAGGCTTTCCGAGCGAATGAACAACTTCTGGAAGAAAAGAAAGATTTTTTCTGCGGTGAAGTACTTGACTGTCAGGGACTTTGGAGTTCCGTCATTAATAAACGGGAGGCTTCTATGGTTGCGTTTCTGGAAATATACACCCTCCAACCTGACAACTATTGGAATATTTTCAGAATGATTGCCACGCTATATAGAGAAGGGAAGTATGCAGATATCATGGATCATCTCAAAAATATGCAACGCCAAACGAATTCCAACGGAGTGAGTCGCTTAGTCGCCATGGTACATGAATTTTCGGATGATGAAATATACCACCTAAATATTATCGATGCCGGCAAACATTCAAACCAGTGGGTGACCCTGAAAGAAATGTACCGAGTTTCTATAGCTGCAGCTAAAAATAGCTCGAGCAAGGATATTCTCCGCTCCCTTCGCCGTTGGTATGGTGTAGCATTGCAAAAGTTTCCTGAATCAGAAAACGATCGCAAAGAGGCACTCGCCATCTGGGAAGAAAATGTCGGCCTATCCTTAACTTCCACAGAAACTTTCCATGACTTTGTCGATGGCCCATCCTCCGAATATTTGGCTTCTATCTATCTTGGAGAGGCTAAACAGGGAGGCTTTGATGGCCATGTAACCGAACACTACCTCCCACGACTCCAACGCGTTTGTGAACTGTGGTCAGAGCAGAGCCTATGCTCCGAAAGGCTTATTCTGGGAAGGTTTTATTCCCTAATGGGAAAGAGAGATGAAGCATTAGAGGCTGTCAAGTGGTTCGTCAAAATCGGTATTGATCTTCTGTCTGATGAGGACCTTGCCAACGATTGGGAGGGTTATTTCACATTAGCATCTTCCCTCCACGTTGTCGATGATGTCAATTGTTTAGCCGCATGGTCATTGCTCTGTCCGCTGGTGGAAGAAACTGAAGGCCAAGACCAAAGAGAAATAGTGCGAGAGCAAGAGGATGAAGGGCAAACCCTAGAACAAGACGCGCCAGACGCAGCCAAACTCTGTCCAGGCACTGAGGGGGGAACAGCATCGGATGGCCGATCTAGAGGAGCGACGGGAAATACCATGTTATACCGGGAGGAGGGAGAAGCCGAAGAAACGGATACCACGGAACCGCAGTGCTCGGGGGAAGCATCTGGTACCGACACCGACACCGAAGATAATAGGGAACTGGCCCCACCGGACGAAGAAGCTGAATTACGAGCATCGTCTCCAGCTCCTTCTGTGGTATCCCGCTTAGGAACCATAGATATGACGTGTTGTGGCAAACTATACTGCGATCGATTGTGGACCTTTCCTGATGATATATATGTGTGTAAAGACTGTGCTGGAGTATATTTATGTAAGGGGTGCCTTGAAATCCTCCAGGCCGGCACCTTACACGAAATTTGTTCCGGGAGGTCAGTAGTTTGCAATAAATCGCACGAGTTTTTTCATGTGCCGAGTTGGAATGACGAGGAAACCAGGAGGATACCTAAAGGCCATGTGAAAGTTGGCGAGGAGGTTATTACTATTTCAAACTGGTTGGATAATATGCGAAGGGAATACGGGCTCACGGGGAGTGAAAGAGTGAGGAGGGCGTTTGATATGACAGCGAAGTGATGACGGGCAATTTTGCTAGCAGTTATATTTATTTAAAGTATTTGCTATGACTTGTGTTTATGGGGGGTTGGGTTTTTTGAGTTTGAGAAATTTTCTAAATACCAAAGCTCATGACCAGATTCCTTGTTACGCTTTTCCACCTTGAACGCATTTCACAAAATGTAAAATTTGTCCTCTATATGATAAACAGAGGGACAGGCATGTTACATGATTAACGGTAGCCTGCAAAAGTTCGAAATTCGATCAAATAGCGCTGCGCTGGGTTGATGAAAGCCAGGTGATCTAAAATACCTATATGACAGGAGCACTAGCCCAACATGGTATGATATCAAGAGCTTATATGGAAAAAGAGGGTATTCTGGGGGCTCAAAACGCAAACACGGCAATATCTCTGATCCGTGGCAAATTCCACTAGGGTGGGTGCTAGAGGCCCAGCCCCTAAACAACACCCCTCCGCTCCCCTTTCTGTTTCCCCCATTGCTGCTCCCCGGCAGCCGCGGTGAGTGGAACCGCTACTCGAAACCAGAAGAAGGTGACTCTGTATGTGGCTTTTGCTTATACCGGAACTTCGCGGTCCCATCCTCATGAGCAAGTTCGGTCCCATCCTCATGAACAAGTTCGGTCCCAACCTTCTTCCCGTCTTCATCGAGAAACTTGATGGAGATAACATTCAACGGGTCCGTCGGATCTTTGTGCGATTTGTGAAGCTCTGTTCCTTGGATCGAGGCTTGCTTAATGCGGGCATCCTACCATGAATTAGCTCTCTCGGCGGAAAATATTGAGTATTTCCCTACTCGTGCTTCCTGTTAGTGGCAGTAATTTATCGACAACACGAGAAGCATAAGACTCTTGAAATCGCCCAATTTGACTTTGCCAACATATGTAGGTGATGAAACGACGGATGACAAGTGACATAGTGATAGGTGATATGGCTAAAGCGATAAGTGGCACTTGGAACTCTGGATAACGGACATATAATATATGAAGGTTGACCGGTATCTGTTCTGAAAGAAGAGTTGCTGGAGTAGATGGTACAATCAGGAAGCCAGCGCACTGGAGATCCTGGCACAGCCAAATCGTTGAGTAGGCCCCATAACCAAGCTTTCCTGCGATCTGATATCTGGCATTATGTACGTCTCCAATGTTAACTGGGTGGTACTGCTCAGGTTTATATAGTAAGGCAGAGTCACCTCCTTGCTAGGTATTTCTCGTGGTAAAGTAATAAAAGATGGAATGGTGGAAATGTTCCTGGAAGCGGAGGTTTCTGCAGGAATGTGTTTCCCCACGTGCTCAAGCGTGATATCACGGCTAAGTTGTATGATCGATCTACGGCGAGGATTTCAATAGCCGAAAAGAGAGTTAAAAGAAGCATATCAGTGACATCGTAAGAGCGAATTCTATGTACTAAGTATAGGATATCTCCAAGACGCGAAAAGCTGTAACTTGACCTGGCTATCAGCAGACCTGCTCCGGTGTTGATAGGTAAGTTACTGTACAAGGGCTTGCTTGACACATTCTGATCCACAGTTTCAGATCAGACCGAATGAAGCCTCTAAAAGGAGGTTTATCTGTTCTATCTAACATGTGTGGTGATAAAACACAGCAGTCATTATCCGAATTGGAGAATAACCTCCACTGGTTAAAAGGTTGTCCCATCCATGGATAACTAATGAATGGTAAGATCTATTCCATTCCCGCAGACGGGCGGCAAGAGACGAACCTAAAATGCAGCGTCAATGTTACTATTTATGGTTTATGTCTCTTAAATCATGATGCCCAAAGAAGGAACTCAACATGGATTTTGATATCCAACACAGCGCCCAACTAGCTGTGAGAAATCACATGGATCATCTCCTCCAAGCCTCTCGATATTTTTTAACTTTTTCTTCTTCTTTTTTCCTGTATCTCTGATCACCTTGTCCCAGGACCAATAAAAATGGCAGTCCAGGTGGAGAATGGATCCTTGCTGGCAGAAGAAAGAGCTTTTAGTTTCCTTTTGCGTTTTTGGGCTTTTCCCCCAAACGCTGAATAACGTCATCTTGCATGACAGGCGTGAGGAGATCCTGACACAGCTAGTTACGGGCTCATCTATTCTACAAAGGCTGCCGCAACCAACGTGGCCACGAGCTTGAATTGTTGATTACCTGCTTTTCTTGTCTTCTTTTGCTATCTCTTTCGTCGAATTAAACTGAAACCTCGGGGGAGACTCATTTCTATAACCCACAACGTGAGCCAAAAGACAAATAACGCCGTCAATATATTAAAATACTCCGGTTTCTATTTGCCGTTTTCCAAAGAGCAAGGAATATATCTATTTTTTCATGCTAGCCATTCCTACGATCGATTTGTCTTCCTTCTTTCCCTCGGCCGTCCCCTTCGAGGGGACTATCTGCTCGCCAAAACGGCGTTAAATCTAGAATCAGGCGTCACCACGCCCTTACTCAAAGATGATAACCTTCCAGACTCCGACGACGTCGACGATAATGATGATTGTGTTCAGATTATGAGCTCGAAGCGGAGGCGGAGAGGGAATAAACATGGCAGGGCGGCTGGCTCAGATTCGTCCGTATCTTCAGGAGACATACTCTGGAAACAGTTGGAGTCGGAGGCCGGTAATTCCATCAAATATCGGACTTGCAGTTGGCAGAAGGTATGGTATATCCCCTTTTGTTAGATTTATCTAGACATATGTTCGAGGCCAAGTGGTGAAATTACTCTGGATGTCTCGCCAGCTCTAACGATGGCAAAATATAAATAAAAAGGGAGACAGGAGAAGTCGATATTGACAGTTGGTGTTACAGACTGCCGCTCTGCTCTTCTCAGAATATATCTGTCTAGCCGTCATGTCATTTCCATACTCTTATTCAGTTCTTGGTCTTGTCCCCGGTTTGATTTTGACGGTTCTTGTCGCTGGGGTAGTGCTGTACACCTCATTGATCATCTGGTAAGTTGAAACTGGAGTTTTGTGGAAGGAAAACTCAGCAGTAATAATTGTTGATACTACGACCAGGCAATTCTGTCTTCGTCACCCTGAAGTTCGAGATGTTTGCGATATCGGGCAGTATCTCTTCTGGGATTCCAAAATTGCATGGTACCTTACAGCAGTAATGTTTCTGCTCAACAATACTTTCATTCAGGTAACAAGAGCCTTTCTGCGCCTCCTTTGTGAGTGACGGGAATGAAAATGAGGAAATTGTTCCCAACTGACGGACCGTGCATATGTCAGGGATTGCATTGCTTGGTAGGAGCGAAATATCTCAACATCATGACCAACCATGGCGCCTGTACCATAATATTTGTAACAATAACCGCCATCATTTCGTTCATTTGTTCTCTACCTAGAACATTTAACACTCTGTCAAACCTCGCGAGTCTAGCCGCACTATTCACATTCATTTCGGTAACGTTAGCAACGATTTTTGCTGCCATCGAGCCACATCCGGCCGGCTATACTCCAGATCCGGACAGCGGGGGAGGAGAGCCTATTGTGCTGCCCTGGCCAGCTTCAGGGACAACATTCGTTGCCGCCATGGGGGCATTCTTGAATATCAGCTATACTTTTATTGGCCAGGTCACTCTACCCAGCTTCATTGCGGAGATGGAGAATCCCAAGGAGTTCAGTAAATCCCTCTATGTCGTTACCATTGCCGAGATCATCGTATTCAGCATCGTGGGTTCTGTCATCTACGCATACACGGGAAATCAGTACATGACATCACCAGCGTTCGACTCACTGAGCGACAGCCTGTATAAAAAGGTCTCGTTCTCGTTTATGGTTCCGACGTTAATTTTCCTTGGTGTTCTTTACGCCTCGGTTTCCGCCCGATTCATATTTTTCCGTTTATTTGATGGCACCCATCACAAGGGGAATCACACGGTTGTTGGGTGGTTGTCATGGGCAGCTATCTTGGCAGCTACCTGGGTTATAGCTTTCGTGATTGCAGAAGTTATCCCTTTCTTCTCTGACCTGCTCTCTATTATGAGCTCGCTTTTCGATTCTTTCTTTGGCTTTATATTCTGGGGTATTGCCTATATGCGCATGCGGAGAGAGGATTATGGATCTGACTTCTACCGCAATCGTGGCTGGCGGGGTTGGCTAGGGTTTATCGTCAACCTCCTTATCATTGGGATTGGGTTTTACTTTCTAGGTCCTGGAACTTATGTACGTAGGCAACCCCCTGCCGAATGTTTTTTTTTTACTTTTTTACTTTTTTTATTATGCCAAAATTGCAGGACGATGCTAATACTTTAGAAATTATAGGCTTCTGTTGAAAGTGTTATTCTTAAATACCAGCAAGGGGATTTTGGAAGTGCGTTTTCATGTGCGGATAATAGTTTATAGTAAAACCGTGTCCAATGCGTGACACTGATGTGGTTTGATCATTTTGGGATATTTCTCATCTTAAAAGAGGTGGTGGTTTTGTAGACAGCGGAATGGGACCAGATTTAATCATTAGAGATAGGTAGATTGAGAAAAATTAGTGAAGGCAGAGCAAATATGCGAACAGGAATGGGCTATTTAAGATGTGTGTAAGTTGTGCGAAAATACGCTTTACATTTCACAGGAAATGTAAAGCGTGTAAAAGAGAAAAAAAAAAGAAGGAACGGAAATATTAGGGCGCGGACCGGCTATCCAGGTCATAAAAATTAGTGGGTAGTTCGTTCAGGGAATTCGATTGCTCGCATAGCGCGGAGTAAACAAAGGAAGACAGAGAAGAGAGAAGAGTAGTGATAATGACACACTCAGAAATATGTCAAGGAATTAAGTAAAAAGGGGTGAAAAGCTGAAAGTTAACCACACAAATGCTTATCAAAAACATCTGGAAAAGAAGAGGAGAAAAGAACAAAAAAAAATACCAGAAAATAGAAGCAACCAATTTCATCGAGATCAGAAGTAGACATTTTGCCGGCTGACATCCAAGAATGTAGGTATAAACCAATTTACATGCGATATACCAATTTCTGCAGAGCAGTTGTGGTATGCAGAAATCTCAGGAGCCATCCCCCTGGACCAAACCAGTCTCAAGATCAAAAATAACGAGAAGGGAACCCCTTCTCAGAAAGGAGAGAAGAGAGAAAGACGTCTCTGAAAGAAACTTTTCCTTCCCACAATCCAAATTTTGCATCCAAACAAAGCATCCCAAGTCGTTAAGCTTCATTGCCCTCGGAAAACGTGAAAACTTCTCGAAACGACCAATACTTCAATCCTTCTATGGGTGCCTTATACATCTCCACCAAAAGCTCACCCGCAGCAACAGCAGCATAGTGCTCCATATCCAAAGCCTCTTCGGCGTCCTGGATCCTGATGGGATGCATAGTTCTGCCATATTCCGCTTCTAAGTTAGTGGGCATTACGGGGTCGATCTTGTCTAGCAATTCGAGCGGTTCGGGGATGTGGGGGATAAACGGCTGGTCCATCTTCATGTCAACATAGTCTGCATACATGGGTGGTTGTGACCATGTGTTTTCCTTTTGCCTGTCCAGTTTCTTTTGTAGGAGTTGCTGAAAGTCGTAATTTTTAGCATTTTCATCATCTGAATTTTCCATCAGCTCTACTTCTTCTGCTTCTTTCTCTTCTTTATCTAGCAGACCATGACTGCGCAACATGTCCTCCTTGTCTCTTTTTTTGTAGTATCCCGCCCAGTTGCCAGCTGTAAGATGAGGTTGGCACCCTGTTAGTGCAGAGAGACCGAGAACTTCCTTGCGATACATTTTTACATGCTTAATCTCGCGTTTCTTGGCCTGTAAACAGATGGTGGATATTGGGGGTGTGGAGCTTTTACCATCCAAGTAGGATCTAAGAGCTGTTAAACCATGAGCAATTTTCTCACGGGTTTCCTCTATTATTTCTGGCAGGGTGGTGTGCGGGAGGAGTGGTTTGAAGACGGGGAAGAGAGCGGTGGAAGCGGGTTGTAAGCCTGCTCGCCTGATTAGCTGATCAAATGGGTTTGTTTGGGAACATGAAAGTAGGAGTGGCTCTGCGCCATTGGACATATCAGGTGCATTTTGCAATTCCGGTTTGTCAGTCGCGGTTGGCTTCTTTGCGAATCCGCGATCGGTTCTGCACCCATCGCGCGGCCGGCTATAGAAATCTATCCGTCTCATCCATTCGTAATACTCCTCGCGGCGGCGGACTGCTGCATACTTTGCTGCCACAATTTGGTCCCCTGGGGTATCTTTCTTGTTCTCTTCCCTCGCTTCAAAATAGCGGCGTATCTTCCAGTGCACCTTCCAGGGCCTGAGTCGTATCGCTTTGTTCCTGTCAAATTTGATGGGCTTGCGTTGTTTGATGATCGCGCAAATTGACCTATGTTCTGTTGGGATCAAATCCCGGCCATTCACCTCGTGTGTTAGAAGGAATGACGGTGGCACATCATCATCCTCACTGTGCTGTGAGATACGAACAGATTTTTCTTTGCCCTTGCCAACAACATCTGTTGGCCGTTTCAAGCCGTTATCGGGAACCTCGTCCTGGCAATTTGTCCTCTCTACCAGAGAAAACGGATCGCAAGACTCAACCGCACATTCACCACCACCATCCACGAAAATAACTGGCAACTTCCGTATGGGGGAATCAACAGGCCCGGCAACGCATGGCTCTTCATTTTCAATCAATGTAGGTGAAAGTCGGGCAACAACACCGGTGGCCCTATATATATCAACTGCATAGCTAAGAGAAGACTTGACGCTACTCGAATTGGAAAACCCATTCGCATGGACACCTTCCGCTTTGCCCACAATAAACCCGCTACAGCTTTTTGGCTTTTTTTCGAGTAATCTATCATTTCCAAGTGTTGAATATAGGCCATGCCAACCCGGATAGCCAGCTAATTTGTCAACATTCGAGTTAGCGAAGGGAGCAATGAATGACAAATTCTGGAGAATGTGTTCTTCTGTCCATTCCTTTGGGGCGTCTTTTGCATGACGATACCGGCCGATTCCTACCATGGGATAGGAGGGGCCAGAGCGAGCTGTGCAATACAAGAATTAGCTTAGGAATTCGCTCGTCACAGTGGGGGAAAGCGGATACAAACCATTTGGTCTATTTTCTTTTGCATCGCCAACTTATGTCGGTATCAGTATCTGAGTTTGGGCGTAGATTAGGCCGAGCAAGGCATTTTACTCACCGCCACCCACTTCCCCAGCTCCAGCTCCCTCTTCATCTTCATCGTCCGATGTCCTATCATTCAGCGACCCATTCTCCTCTAACTCTTTAAAAAACGTATCCCACTCTTCCTGAACGGACGTGCAAATCGTACTGTTGCTGCACCGCGTCGGCACGTTGGATGATTGCAGGTCATCATTAATGCTGGGCGTTGAACTGCCCATTTCCGCCATAGCCTCCTCCCATACCCTCGCTGATAGCTCGTGGGCTTTCTCCAGTCGCGTTATATGCAACCTGTCGGCGAGGCCTGCTCGCATGGTAAGCTGTTCGTCGCGATTTTTTTTTAATGCAGAAGCTAGGGAAACGTGTACCTCTTCCAAGACACTTGTCTAATAGATTATCCCACACATTATTTCTCAGCACTGACGTGTAGCGCTCACAGGCGCCTTCCAAGGTTAGGGATGACATCCGCGCAGCATCAGAAGTACTACATGCGTGTGAAGAAATACTGAAAAGAGGTTGTCATAAAGTATAATGTCACTCTTCTCATAAACAAAGCTGAGAAGGGCACAGTTCACTACACTGAAAAGTACTGAAGAGAGTAGGAAAATAAATAAAAAGAAAGAAGAGGAATGCGTTCAGAGGTAAACAAACACAACAGAGGTCAACAACTGCACAGCAGCTTGCTATATGCAAGGTAAGGGGTTGATGTTGCCTGGTGATAAGGTCCGGACTCTGGCTGTGCTCAGGAGGGTCACAGGGGCAACATCCAAACCGAGCAAGCCAGGAAATGAAAGGAATAAATGTGTAAAAGAAAAACAGAAGATTGATAGTGGAAATAGACAAGAGTCTACTATATATTTGAATACCCACAAATGATTGTGGTTTCTGAGAAAGAGAATTAAAATAGCAGAAGTGGCCGCGAGGAGCATGCTGAAACGATCCAGCACCAAAATCAGTGATGGGCTTTTAATATAAGGGGTGTGGGCCTCAAAAGGTATCCCGTTAAATATTTATGTTCTGTAGTATTCACACATTATCGTTGTTATAAGGAGTTGACGGTGCCTCCCCCATCTCATTCACAGAGAACTGATACAAGGAGAGGTTCCCATCTAAATTCGCGTAATCGCACGAACTAAAGATACAGCCCATGCCATAGATAGAGTATGCATTATCAGGCAAAGCCATTACATGTGTTCCATGTCATGCCATTTGACTGGTATATTCAAAAGGATCCCCTTTGATACATAGTATCAGCATTCTGACCACGACTCCAAGCAGGGGAGAGGTAGCTGGCCTTGGGGCACCGAAACCCCACACATACTATCTAGTCAATTGGCTGCAAAACATAACAGGCTAGGAATATATGACTACAATAGACCTCAAAAATCTATTGGAGAATCGAAGATGGAATAATGAACTAATTGGTTCTTCTTTCAATCCGGCTGTCTTCATTATCCCTATTGTCCTGGGCTGGTGGAATAAATAAATGCCCCTGATAACAAACAATCAAATTAGCATGCTCAACACCAAACACAATGGAAATCAACATTTTAGTATCACCTACACGGTGCTACACCTGCACCTGCACCGCCTGCATCTCCATCCTTCTCCATCTTCATACTGTTTGCTATCATCAACCGGCCGCTGTAATATTCTACTGGTGTTGGTGGTATGTATAAGACAGTACACGTTCATCCGATGTCGTCGGGATAAAGTTGTGTCCATGCCGTGCCAAGCCATCGCCTTCTTTTTCTCCTGCAATCACGTCATTTCGAGGGTTCGTCTCGTTTTTAATTAAGCCCCTGGCTACAAAAAAACTATTCTTAAAGAGACATCTGTCTCACCGTTCGCTCTATCCCAAAACACTTCATTATTCTTCTCTCTGAAATACTTGTATTTTAGCTACGGACTGCACTCCCATATAGTAGTCCCTGTATCATTTTTTTCTTCTCTCGTTTCAGCTATCGGGACTATCACTATTTACCCCACCACCCCACCACCCCACCTACTTCATTTCATTCCAGGACGCATATAGAAAAGAACCCATATCAACAATCTCAATCCCCCCAATTAACGTACAAATCGCAACTTTCCATACTAAAACCTCAATACCATCAACATGGCCACGTACGTATCCCATACCCCCCTGATGGTTTTAACTCGATGCCCATTCCATCTAACCTCCCGAACACAGCAACATAACCTACCACCCCCCACACCTAACCCGCGCCGAGCGTACCGCCCTCCGCAAACAACAAGGCCTCACAATCTGGCTAACAGGCCTCTCCGCCTCTGGCAAATCCACCATAGCCGTCGAGCTCGAGCACCAACTCCTAAGCCGGTACAGCGTCGCCGCCTACAGACTCGATGGCGACAACATCCGCTTCGGCCTCAACAAGGACCTAGGCTTCAGTGAAGCGGACCGAAACGAGAACATCCGGCGCATCGCTGAGGTTGCAAAACTATTCGCTGACAGCAATACCATCGCCATCGCCTCGTTCATCTCGCCGTATCGGAAGGATCGGGAGATGGCGCGCCAGCTGCATGCGGCGGCGATACATGGGGAAGGGGAGCAGGAATCCGGTTTGCCATTTGTTGAGGTCCATATTGATGTTCCCGTGGAGGTGGCGGAGCAGAGAGACCCGAAGGGTTTGTATAAGAAGGCGCGGGAAGGGATCATTAAGGAGTTTACGGGGATTAGCGCACCGTATGAGGCGCCGGACAAGCCTGAGATTCATATTCGGAGTCACGAGGTTGGGATTAAAGAGGCGGTTGCATTGATTATTGAGTATTTGGAGGGGAAAGGATATTTACCGGAACGAGCGGTGCAGAATTAGAGAGATTCGTTTTTACGTTTGTTATTGTTTTATTTACTTTTTATTTATATTTATATTTTAAACTTCCTATGTTTTGCTTTGAATTTTGTTTTTTCGGATTTTATGGGATGGGTAACATACAATACATAGAGCCAGTGTGAAAAATTATATACCAACTATAAAGAGTTACGAATTGCTCATGCGATGAATGTTACATATATAAATCGATTATATGAGGCAGGGGAACAAAAAAGTAACTCACAAAATCAGAGAGGAGCATATTTCATGAAAATACACCCCACTCCCCCCCACGCGGGGCGAACAAGACCATGTAGCAAATCTGCAGCTATATTATCATAACATGGAGATCAAAAAAATCCAAAAGCAAATCGAGTGGAAACAATGAGAAAAGGCCCAGCACGGAAAGCTTCCAAGATATTATATAGCTATCTTAGATAGCAGGAAGAAAATACAAAGGTCGGAGAGGTAATGGAATTCATTGAAACGCTCCAATAATATATGTATCGCGTCTCCCTTATATCACTCATAAAAAGAAAATGAAGAATGAAGTGCGCAGGCACAAAGAAAAAACACAGCAGACATTAATAAAAAGGAAACAAACCGCATGCGATATAAAAATTATAAAATTGAAAAGAAAGGCCAGTAACACAGAGAGTATCATCATCCAAATCAAAGTGTTCATCATTTATCTTCGCTTTTCACTCGAGCGGTTGAAATTTGAAAAAAAAAGATCGATAAAAATAGAGAAGGGCGGGGAGATATTAATTTTCTGCCCCCATCCTCTAACGACAGGGTGAATGAGGCCTTGTGGGCTTATTCGAACTCCATCTCGTAATATACATAAGCCGTATACTCGCCTGCTCCACTCTCGCCTGCGCCGCTGACATGCTGCATATCCATGGGATCATCTTTTCGTACACGACCTTTCTTATCGCGCCCGAATGCGTTGCCCGCTAAGTATGAGTATGAGTCGTCCAAATGGCTCTTTACTTTTCGCGCTTGTTTGTTTGTTGTCTAATACTCCTCTGTTAGCGGAAAAGAATTCACTATATATTTCCGCGGGGACGCAGGGATGACAGGAAGAAAATATGTTGGTTGCGATCGGAAAGGGAAAAAAACAAGGATGACATAAAGACGTCCAGGAATAGGCCACAAAGAGAGAAGGGGGTGGGCAGGGGAGCCTGCAGGAAATAATCCACCAACCTTTATCAAAGCACAGACAAAATCTAGCGGCAGCCCATATCTCAACACTGTCTCAACAAACACCCTCAGAACAAGGACATGCACCCAGACCATCACAGCCTCGCTCCACCCCGTCCTCGCAAGCCGCAATGTCTCCCCCCAAAGCCTCCGCGCATCGGCATTGGCCTGGTCTAGATCCCTTCGCTCTTTCTCCTCACCACCCTCAACATACTTGTAATCTCTAGGTGTCCACCTGTGTTCCCGGCACTTATGGATGAATTCAGCGCTGTGCTTTTTGAAAGTCGTAACTGCGTAGAGGGTGGATTCGTCATCTGAGGCGACAAAGGTTGAAGAGCGCGGGACGACCATGGGCGAGACTGTTTCGTATGTTCGTAGGAATTCCTTTGTGCTTCGTGAGGGGACGGCGATTAGGTGGGTTTCGAGATATTCGGAGTCTTGGACGAGTAGGCGGGGGTCGACGACGGATGCGAGAGATTTGGTGGACAATGTGCCCCTAGCAGAGTGTCAGGATACGGGCAGACTGAATATGCGGGCAATCTAGGTAGATTATCATACGTTTGTTTCCGTTGTAACGCAGCCAGTGTAGTTTTGCCTTGGTTATACTGTGAAAACTTGGCTCGAACGTCATTGTCGATACTGGCAGCTTCCTATGCAGGAGGGAGTCAGTCCAATAATCACGCAAAAACGCCGGTTCTCCTGTTTGTATACCCTCTGCAGCAAATCAATCAATTCTGCCAATGACTTCTCTGCCCGGTATTTGACCTTATTCCATTGGAACGTCCTTAGATACTGCTCAACGGGTTCTAGTATATTAAAGACAACGAGTCAGTCGATCAAAAATAAAACCACAAAAGCCAGAATGACGCGGAAACAAAGAAAAAAAAAGAAAAATTTCCACCACCATACTATCATTAACTGTCTTCATATTCGCAATCTGCTCCTCATCACCCTCTAGCACATGCTTCAACGCATCTCCCACTTTGCCCACCACACCCTGGCACAGCGCTTCTAACCTCGCTAGCTCATCCGCTTGTTGCACCAGCGCATCCAACGTCCCGATCTTGAACTCCGGGATGGTAAAGGGAATCACCGTGCCGTTATCTGAGGCGACGGTCTTGCCAATAGCTTCGAGGGCATCGTCGCGGTGGTGGGAGGGGGTGATGGAGCTAGGGAGTGAGAGGAGGATGTACTTGGGTTCCTTGGACATTATCTAGGTTATGTATATATGAATCCGTAGCCGCGCTTTTCGTACTTGTTTCCTATGAGGCGGGCATGGGATATAGAGCTGGTGGCCTTTTTTTGGGTCCTTAGTCGAGCGGAGTCGTTGTTATCTGATACCAACGCTCGGTATAGATGTTCCTGACGCTGGTGAAGCTGTCGATGAGGTGTGGTCAGTGGTCAGCGTGTGGGCCAATCACGTTGTAACTATCTAGGTCAGGTGCAGCATCACCCAGCTTGTTACCTGAACAATTTTATGTAGCTCTACTATATATCAAGAGCAAAAACAATGCTACCACCGGTAATATTCCAAACATTGAAATACTGTTTTAATAAATTCTAAATTAGTCTATTTTTCCAGTGATGTATATTCCGTCCTCAAAAATCTATGGTAGAGCATGTATTCATCTCCTGTTAAACTGTATTGTTCTGCGTAGATGCAAAAAAACAAGCAACCAAATATATATCCCTGTCCGCGGAAGATATAATTAAAAAGCAAAATGCTATACGAAAAAATACTATCTATGCCTGTATCCAACCCAAAGAAATGCAGAACTTTTTTTTAAAAAAAAAATGAAAACAATGAACAAGGGAAATGTCGAGGATAAACCAGCAGCCATCTTTCAGGAAAGAAAGAAAATACAATAAAGTGGTGGCAGTCTAATTACATAGGACTGTGAGTTTCGCAAAAATGGAATATATCAATACAACAAACCGACATCTCTATCATTACGGCGGAAAAACATAAAGCCACCCTTTTTCGTGGGCCATCAATGGCCGAAAGAGCGAACAATTGTGTTTAGGCTGATTTATAAAGGCGTGGAAGCGACTGTATGTTCAAGTTAGTAAAAACAATAGTCCAAAATAATTACGGGAGAAACGAGAGACATAGGAGAAAGCGAGGAAATGCACAGGACAGAACACATACCGCAGCATTCTTCGGTTCAATAAACAACGCCTTTGCCTCAGCCACAACAACGGCCTCCCTCCCTTCATCAGGCAGCGTCTCAATCCTCCCTTCAACCCACGCTTTCCGCCCCTCGACCTTCACCGTCTCAGCGCGCACAACGAAAAACGACCCCGCAACAGCCGGGCTGCGGTAGTCAATGTTCAAATTGGCCGTGACGCCAATGTGATTGGGTAAAGCAGGGAAACAGCATCTGGCAAGTGACTCGTCGAGAATCGTAGCGAGTAAGCCGCCATGGACAATACCTGGGTGGCCCGAAACGTCCGAACCCAGATAGAGCATGCACACGAGGCTTTTGCCGCCTGCCTCAATCCAGGTGTAGGGTGGTACGGCGATTTTGTTGGCGCCCGCTAGAGTTCCCGCGGTGAGGTTATGGGCGCGCAATTCCGGGGGGATCTTAAGATGGGGTCGCGACTCTGTAAAGCGCTCGTCTGCCCGCAGGGAGTAAGCGAGGGGGTGGTTGTGGATGAAGTCATCGATATCCTGCGCGATTTCGTCTGGGGCGAGGTAGATCGATTCCTCGTCGGAGCGGAGTTGGGTGGCGATTTGGACCATGTTGGATACGCCGGGACTTAGTGAGATCCCTACAGTGAAAGAGAATATGGCGATTGCAGAGAAGCTTAGTAGACGGCGGAATATCGAGGGCCTTTTGAATGAGGGAGGTGGGGGAGGAGTTGGTTGAGGAGACGAAGGGTAGATAGTCTGGGCTATATATATACAGATATAAATGGGCAGCGTCAGTTTATTTATTTGCCAATTGAATGTCCTCTGAAAGCAAATTCAAGGGAGGGGGACAATGGACGGAATTGGAATGGGTCACCATATTTGATTTGACATACCTGAATACGGTCGAATGGACGACAGGCTCAAGGGCCCGCTTACAAAGAAGGAGCGTAACAAGGAAACTCCGGAAGAAGGAAGAGAGGCAGGGGACGATAAAAAGCGCCGCTTTGAAGCAGAAGAATGGATAAGGAAAATGAAATTGCCTGAAGTAAAAACACGATGAGAGCGGGACCGAACCATAATGAACAGGGGGAGGTCCTCAGTGGCGGGGTGAGCGCCACTATTTCAGGGAGTATCTAGGTACCTAGCTCAAAGAAATCCGCAGTTGCGCGAGCCTGAAGGGAACTATGATAAGGAGAAAGAAAAAACAGGAGCGAGCGTCCACCGTCCAGTGTCCAGCGTTCAGGCTGCCTCGCTGGCGTATCCATCAGATTGCGCAAACTCGAAGCTCTAGCTCTTCGTGTTTTTGTAGGGCGCCGAGTTTGCAGGGGGAAGTTTTTATGCCGAGGTTCAATGAAATCTCCAGCGGAAAAATCTCGGGGATGCCGACCATCAAACGTTCTTTTTTGATATTTGCAATGTTCAACTGATCTTACTGGGCAAATGTACGATATACGGATTTTAAATAAGGAATAGTATCCGGAGCGTAATTTACGCTGTTAAATTCTCTTCATTATTTGCTGGGTTCATGTATATTTCCTCACAAAGCAGGCAAAGGTTCCAAGCCTAATCTACTTCTGTAACTTAATGCTATCTTTTGCATCCACTGGAAACACTGGGCATATTGAAAGGATGAAAGGAGAACAACATTCAATGGGTGTCTCCTCCTTCTTTACAGGGCTCTCATCAGCTCCTACTACCTTGCCTGGCACTAAAAACGACCAAACTGAATAGGACCCATTAGTCATGGGCATAACTCTTGTAAGTTCCGAGGTTCTCTAGAGGTTGTGCTCAGGGGGGGAATACAGGGGGCGAATGTTGAGCTTCATTGCATGGAAGGGAACAAAACCCTCTCAAAAAACCTGCAAACATACAATCTGTATACATCCCGAGACAACAAAGCAGGAGGAGGTAGTTCGAGAAAAAGTTTCCAAAAAATATAAAAATATAAAAATAAAAACGAGGAACGTGGGACTCGAACCCACAATCTTAGCTTAGCTTGGTCCCGGATTTTCCGCCCACTTTGCAATGAGGGAAACCCATTGTCCAATCAGTAGGAGAGCTACGCATTACCCTTCTGCCAGTCCCTCAAGGCTTGGCTTTACCCATTACGCCACTAGGGCTGGGTAAGAGTTGCAGGATGATCCGCCCCGTGGAATAAAAAGGGTTCTCTTACAAAAATCATTAAAAAAAATTCAGCCCTGCTGGTTGGAAAAGTAAACCTCTAGATAACAATGAAAAATATCTTCGTGGTGTTTAGAAATCTATCATTTTATTCTGCTGTGTTTTCTTATATATATATATGTATATACGTTGGGCTATACGATATATTATATGCATCGCGCACTCTTAATCACAACCAAGCCTGCAAAAAGAAATGCCGGATTCAAAGAAGAAAAGCAATAAATAAATAAAACAGAAAATATCCGTAAATCAGTTGCAGGAAATGCAAAACGTACATCTAAAAACAGAAATAGAATAGAATAGAACAAAGACGAGGGGATATTTCAAGTATATGGCCGCGTGTACATGTGTATAGATATGAACAAACAAACGAAAACATAGAGCGGTATAAGCATATCTGTGTCTGTGTTAGATATAAAGGGCGAGCGCAACTGCAAACTATTTAAATCTTATGGGGTTGGTATTTGGAAACCAGGTAGTCCGTATTCAACGGGTAAAGCTAATAACCTTCTTTGCTGCCTCCTCGAATGAATCAAATGCATGCAGGGGGAGTCCGCTGTCGGTGATCTAATCATCACCCCCCAAAACAGTGCCCGTTGGTCAGTTATATCTAAAAATACCATCGCAGGAAATTACAAGTAAAGAGACCGGAATTTTTCATAGACATACCATCTTCTGCCCAAGCTCCTCATTCGTACCGCGCAGGCGAACAACAACAGGTACCTTCATATCCAAGTCGCGGAACGCCATGATGATCCCGTTGGCGATCATGTCGCAAAGGGTCAGGCCTCCGAAAATGTTGACGAAGATGGTTTTCACGCGTGGGTCGGAGAGGATGATGCGGAATGATGACTTTACAGTCTCGGATGTTGCTTTACCGCCCGTGTCGAGGAAATTGGCACAGTGGCCACCGTGATGAGTCAGTGCGTCGACAGTGTTCATGGCCAGACCGGCACCGTTAACTATAGAAAAGGGAGAGTGAGAAAAAAATCTTAAATTTTAAAAAAAAGCTACCTTCTGGGGTCTCTAGGTGATGGAGTGCGGGTTGGCCTTACCGAGGGTACCAATGCTTCCTTCTCCATCAAGTCTATATTCACTGTTGTTAAAAATCCAGTCGATCAAAACACGTTTGGAGGTTTAGGGGGATTGCGCTCATACTTGACATATACAATACCCTCATTCTCAGCTTCGACTTCTTCGGGAACCTCTTCCGCCTTGTTTCGGAGCCGATGGATATCTTCCTGTCTCTTCGAGCTTTTGTACGCGGCATCATCGAAGCCGAAGCGAGCTCCATTGACTTGGAAACTACCATTGTTTGACACAGAGACTTTTGTTTCTAGCACAAAAGCTTCCTTCTTCATGAAAATATCAAGCAGATTTTGTGCGAGCTTCGCAAGAGGCTCCAGAGCTGACTCTCTGAGACTAAGATGGTTAGCTACTGCCCGAATATTAGCTTCATTGGCAGTGAATTGCGTGCTACCACAAGTAAACGGGAATTTTCTAGCTCGCGAGACCTGAGTTGCTGGGTTAGTGGTGGGAGAAGCAATAATGCATGGCGAACATGATTTCCGATCTATCGAAATTCCGAGAAAGAAATCGGAAAATTTATTTGGTTCACCAACCGCAACCCCGCTTGCTTTTAATAGGTCGAATGACTGGGATTGTTTGAGGTAAAGGTTTCTGCGTTGTGAGATGGAGTGTTGCCGTTGAAGCATGGTCGGTCGGCGTAAAGTGTGGAAACCCCTCTGCTGTGCTACAGCAGCAGCCGAAGCAGCCTATATTTTGATGTCAGCAGAAACAATTATGCAGTATTCATTCTCAGGCCCGGCAAGCTACCTGAAAGACAGGACGTCTGCCCATATTGCTCAACAGCATTTTCATTCCTTCCCCAAAATTCTCCGGATGGTGTACCATGACGGCACCCGCATCTTGTAGCGCTTTGATCTTCGTCAGTGCATCGGGATCTCCCGGAGCGGCCCAAGCGCCTGCATGGCCCATGACGCGCCCGGGAGGCGCATGAAGCCCGCCAACCACTGCCATTATAGGTCTGAATACCCAGTGCTATTAGTGATGGTGAACATTTCGCAGCAGACTAGGTGGCTTCCATACTTTGGGTTTGCAGTGCGCATCCGGTAGTCAGAAATCCACGCCGCAGCATCCATCTCAGCTGCTCCTCCAATCTCACCGACAATTATGATGCCATGTGTGTCCTCATCATGCTCAAATATGCTCAACGCATCAACGAAGTCTGTACCAGCTAGAACATCCCCTCCCATACTTATGCAAAGGCTCTGACCCAATCCAGCCCGTGTTGTTGAAGCAACGGTCTCATAACCAAGAGTACCGGATTTGGCGACAATTCCAATATGACCCGGCGAGAAACATGGGAGAGGCTGGAATCCGATTCGGCATTTACCAATGGCGGAAATGATACCAGGACAGTTGGCACCAACCAAGCGGGATTTCGATTGCGTTTGAAGCATTGCGTGAACCTAGGAGTGCCCAGTTAGAAAATCCTAAAGTACGTGGGTTAGCGGCTGGGTGATCCCCACCCGAAGCATATCGTGAACAGGGACATGTTCTGCCACCGCGACGACGAGAGGAATCTCTGCTGCGATAGCCTCTTCAATGGCCTGTGCCGTTTGCGGCCCTGGAACGTAGATCGCGGTTGCATCTGGTTTTGTTTTCTCTTGTGCCTAATATTGATAATCCAGGTCAGTGTCAATTTTTGTGCGCAACGATATTTCAACTGGCGTAAGCACATACCACTTTTACTGATGGAAAGACGGGCAGTCCCAGATGTTCACCTTCCACGCCCGGTTTTACACCACCCACAATCTTGGTGCCCCATGCCAACGACTCCTTCACATTCGTGGTCGCCTGCAGCAGATTTTAGCAGTGTTAAAATTTTAAAGGGATTTTTTTCTGGGAATAAATTACCTGTCTACCTATTATTCAAATAAAAATCAAAAAAAATCAGCGGCTGTCTATGAATTTCAAAGGCCAAGAAGCTCAAATAGAAAATCATCCATTCTTCACCATCAAGCCAAAGGATATATTTATCGAACATACCTGTAAACCCTTGAAAAAGAACGCGAGTATGAGCACCAATTTTCAGATTAGGTAGAGTGTCTGCATAGCTCCGAGTACGTGACGACGTCGAGAAACGGGAGTTTAGACATTGGCCAATTCGAGCAATTGTTCGTGGTTGGAGGCGGCGAGATGCCAGCGGAGGTACGGAGTTGATAGGCATGGCACTTGAGCCGAGGTTCGCCAAAATTCCGCGAGGCTGTCACAGGGTGCGCTGCAGGAACATCAAAATTCAAGGTCCGGCGGGTTTGGCGAGAGGAGGAGGAATGTACGGCAAACAGGATAGGACTCTCGTAGTTGCAGCTCCAAAAAAAAAAAAAAATGAAATGAAATGGAAGGGAGAGGAAATTTATTATTGAGGATAGGAGAATATATCAATTTGAGTTATGAGAAAATGAAATCGAGAAAGCTAGAAACCAAAATGGGGGGGGATGAGGGCATGATAAATTATCAGATGCATACATGCAAGTGGAGGCGGCTTCTCCACACAAGCCCTTAAGGTAAACGCACTCATGGATGCCAGGATTGCATCTCAGTAGTTTGTGTGAGGAGAGTTTAACTACGAATTAACAGCTCGCCGGATGTCCGTAGAAGGGGGGGCAAGCTCCTGTGTTAGCCGATGCTCGGGAATGGTCGTCATAGGTGAGATCCTGAGTCGACATGCGCGAAATATCAAACGGGAATCACTGTGAATCAGTAATAATAGCATAACAAAATCTGAAAGAATAAGTTTTACCAGATGCTTTTTAATAAGAGTTTAATTAATTTCTGGTTGGGCGCGTTATGAATCTAATAGTCAACACCAAAAACCCCTTTTGACACCTGGTGCTAGAAGGGAGCTTATGCAGCTCCCTCAACTTCAGGCCACCTTACCCTCCCGCTATCCTTGCAATTGAGAGTGCCGAGTTATTTGCCCACGGGCAATAATTTTCTGATCGCAAATCTTTAATAAAGCTTTGAACTTTACCAAACTAATAGCCTCGGGGTTGAGCCGAAGCCTCTACTGTGTACTACCCCGAGCCCTAGACCCATCCCAGGGATCCAGTTATAGACCAGGGAACGGACTCTGGCCGTAACCAAATAATCCCTGCGCAAGAGTAAATGAAGGCCCATCCAGCTAGTTGCGTTGAAGTTATGCAATGATAATTGATATTATTGAGGCCAAGAGGGAAGGACGTAGCAAAAACAATCATGTTACCAATTTGTTGTGTCAGGACTATTTAAGTGGATGGCCGCTGGATGCCGCCCGGAGGACATCCGACTAACGGAGCTTAATTGCCACGATGGTGAACTCAATCTTGTTTTGTGCGGGCGGGACCATGAAGACACCCACGGATTTTTCACGAGGAACAGGCAGATTCTCCTTTTCCTTATCTGGTAATGATCTCTCTCTAATCTGATAATGTTTGATATTAATATCCTTATCCTGAATCTTCTGTAGTGTGTGGTTTATAGATGAGGCTCCGACTTTTGTCACGATTTGTCTTCCTGGGTGCCTACCTAATCGGGCTAGACCCCACGTGATTTAGCCAAAGGCGGAGAGGAGAAATTCTTGGCACGATGTGATTATATAATGTGACGAAAGTGTGGGGAAGAGAAAACCAGCAAAGGATGCAACTCTGGCTTGAGTGTACCTGCATACATCTATAAACACTACAGTGAATGCAGCCAGACCGACCAGTGCTGCGTACAATGGCTGGATATTCGAAAGGTATGTGTTACACTCCCAAGTCAAAACCCAAAGAGAGAGAGAAAAGCCAAAATAAACCAAATGTGAAACCTTTTAACAAGAAAGAAAAAGGAAAAAAAGAAATAAAAGACGCAGATATCAAACCCCTCCACGCCTCCCTCAAAACCCTTTCCATAAATACCAACCAAACCACAAAGAAAAAATCACCCAGGAAGTCTTCCCCCGTCGCAGAATCATGGGACGACGAGTCCCTCCCATCCTCCCCCTCCTCGCCCTCGGGAGAAAATGAAGAAGACACAACCCCTCCCGCTTCCGCAACCCTGAGATCCCCAATCACCACAGCCACTACATCGTCAACGGGCAGTAGCACCCCTTCCTCCCAGCTACAATCTGGCACCCATGCGCCTCCTCCAACCCCCATCTCCCCCCAAAACAGCTCCCTACCTCGCTGGATGCCTGATCTCCCCTCCGTTACTAGTAATATCCCAGCGCCTCGCCATGCAGCTTCCCCTCCCTCTCCACCTTCCGGCGGCCTGGAAAGGAGACCGGAAAAGCAGACTGCTGTCGCGAACCGCATGATTGCCGGCGCACTGGGGATACGGGCCCCGAAACGCACAGAGGAGCAAAGGGCGTATGATCGCGCCATACGGGAGAAGGAGGCGAAGCGGAGGGAGAGGGAGAGGGAGCTGGAGAATGTGAGGCGGAAGGAGGAGGAGAAGGCGAAGGCGGCGATTTGGGAGGAGTAAATGTGACAGGTGTATATATGTAGTTTTTTTTTTTTATTATGTTATTTTTGTTTCGGGATATCGGGGTTCGCATCTTTCCTTGTTTTGTTTTTTTTTTCTTTCCATTTCATTGGAGTATCATTTTGGATGTTGCGAAACCTTGTTATGGGTATGGTTGTTGTTACGGGTATATATCCATCCGTGTTGATGGTCCTCTTCATGATTTCCTATTGGTGCCGTACTGGTTATTGATTACTTTTGATTATCGCTCACGATTTATCCATATATTAACAACTTTATTTAATTCTTGTACTGTACATATACTCTCTTGTTTTGGCGGGGAAAATTTCCCCCTCACCCGCCCTTTTCTCAGTATGCATCATTTGGCACATGGTCCTAATTGAAGACTCGGGCGCCAATGTAGAGAAGTCGTCTCTGTTGCTTGACTGCAAAAATGATTTTGAAACACCAGGTCTAATAAATGGAAAAGAAAAGAAAAACTCTGATCTCGACGCTTCTATGAATCATTGCCAAACATGTATGTACCTTGGTGATATGTATCCTTGTACACCCCTCATCGTTAATTACAGCTGTTTCCATTTTCACGGGAATCCCAAATATCGCCATCCTCAAAATCTCCATTTCTTCAGTTCAAATATGGTGTGCCCGGCCCCCGTTCATCAGAAAAGTCTTTGTGCGAAAAGCACCGGTCCTTTTGCCGTGTATCCCAAATTGCCTCTGGTGGCCCTTTTAGTCATCCGTTTCAAATCAATCATAGGGTATGACAGCGCGACTGCCAGTACACTGGCCGGTTAACAATGATGGGAGAGAAGGATGTCACAGAAAGGCGCTAAAATACGAGGAACAGGCGTTGAAAATAGAGCAGGAAAGGTTAGGTTAGGCAGCAGCACGGTTCAGGCATACAGCGCAGGTCAGAGAAATGGTGGACGCGAAAGCACAGGTATGGATCAATGACGTGTCGGTCTCTCGAAGTATCTATTTCTCTCTCCAGCACCTTTTTTTCTTTCAAATTCCCCTTTTCTTAGTAGCGAAACAGGCCAAAACAAAGACTAAATGGGGAAACATGTCTCAAATGTAACCGTCCAACCAAGAACACGGCGTAGCACCTCTGAAAAAACACAGAAGAGGGGGTGGGGTGGTGAATAACGGGGGTGAGGAATAACACAGCGCTTTTACTCAAGCAGGGCCTAGCTAGCTTTTGGCACCTGCGGAGAAACATATCTCGCATTAATGGTATTTTGCCACACTAAGTTGGGACATTTTTCAATGGTTGTGGTGTGTGCCTTAGCCGAATTCAGGTACAGGTACATAAAATTCGACGAGTATGCAGAAGGCTCTCTGAAAAACAAAGCAGATGATATGGGTGTGAAGAGGACAGGCACATGAGGTCGTCAATGGCTCTTTTTGTAATTAAAAAAAGGATAAAAAACAATCAGTCCATAGCAGAAAACGGGCTTCTACCGCCATTCAAGAAGTTTAATTTTTAGATTAAGAGGGAGGTATGTCGTAAAAACAGGAAAGAGAACTATGATCGAAAACGGAAAAGTGGTCAGCAAGGAGGTTCTCGAGTTTCGTTTTGATTCCATTAGGACCAAAGAGGCTTCGTACTGTTCCATACTCACTTCGTTGCATTGGGTAGAAAAGACTAGTTAGCCTCCAATTTGTTCTTGGTGAACCTCCAACGTATCACCATCCGCCATGTCGAGCTGCAGGTAAAGAAGTCATTAGTCACTGGCAACCGGGCAATAAAAAAAGGGAACTTTTCATAAACCGCTGGGGGGAGAACGCGCCAGCCCACGCGCAAGGGTGTCTCGGGGTGATAAACTTACAGTATCTGGCGTGTCATCCTGTCTGACTCTGGTCCCGTCAAATAAGAAACGCACTGACGAAATGTCCTTGCCTTGACGCGAGCAGAAAGCTTCCATAAGTTTCTTTAGTTGGGTGGTACGCTTGATCTTGAAAAATACTTCGTTGTTGTTATCCGTAACTTTTATATCCAGATGTTCCGTCGGTGCGCCCCCTGCGGCTTGATTCTCCTGATTTGACTGGTCCATGGCTTAAGGGGTGGGTATTGGGCAGGTGTTGGTAGAATAGCAGGCTTGACTGGGGGTTGCAGAGCTGTGAGGAAGAAATTTGTAGGATTAGTACAAGCTTCCAGGGGTGCATATAAATGTAGCGGATGAGAAAGAAAACTTACAGAGGATTCTTTCAATGGCTGTGGTTGGCGTTTTCGTACTGTGTTGCAGATGAGGACGAGAGAGCAAGGATGATATGGAGTGGTGGTGATATAAATGTGCAGTGAGTGCCTGCCCCCCCACGGCAACCTGGAAAATCTATTTTGCCGCCTGCGGTTCAGGCTGGCTAACAACCGCGCCAGCCAGTGACAACCGAGCAATCAGGCGGTCATGTTTCTCATGAAGCGCACCCAAATCCGACTTGCTTGTGTTTAAAATCAATCCGCCCCGCCCAAGACGTCAAGTTCAAGTGAAACAACACGTTTGATACGGATTACAAGTGAGGTTATTAAGATGGTGAGAGAACCTGCTATTTGACTGAGCGAGTTTGATAGCTTTACATAGGAAGAAGCGTGACTGATGAGATCCTCACCGTTAGGGATTGAAAGAAGACATTGCATATGATCCCCCTTGTCACCAAAGAGCAGTATGTAGAATTATCCAATTGTAAAATTAAAAAAAAAGAACGTTTTAATTGCTGGTCTGCTGTTATGCTAATAATACTATCTCTAATAGTGTGCGATCCAAGGTAGAAAATTTTCCTTTTCATGCCCCAGCAAGAATTCTGGTACCCAAAATTGACCAAGTCTTGTCAAAAGCATGTCTCACCAAAAATTCATATAAGGAAGAAAAGTGTCAGAGTCAGATAGACGCCCTATACCAATGTTGCAACGCATTTTATGAAGCACGCAGCGAAAACGCACGAACTCCAAGTTGTCCGAAACCTGAACTTCTGAGATTGAAGATGAAGCAACGAGCGGAGGCGAAGAATGCGAAGTGATGATTTTGAAGGAAGGGGATTTTAGTCGAAATTAGAAGAAGCACTGGGCGTTAGCTTTAGCAATCGCAAGATTGGGGAAATTCAGCTTTGATAGTCATTTGAAATAAGAAAGAATATGCAAAAAATAATAATCATGTAACAATCGCTCTTCTAAGTCTTCATTTTTGCCAATAAAATTGGATCCGACCAGAATATGTATAGGATTGTCGAGTTCACTCTAAGACGCTCGTGAGCACGCAAGAGGACCTCAAGGGACCTGAACAAACACCGAATGAACTTCCTTGAAGGAATTCGTCTGATCCGAGACTCTAATGAACGCCTACTGACATTTGTTGAAGAAAAGAGAAAAAGGAAAAATGTCGCAAGCTGCGGCGGAGTTTTTATGGGAAATGGATAATAGGCTAGTCCCATTCTGGACTAGGCATTTTCGCGTCGCCATCATCGAAAGGAAAATGGATTAGAAGATGCAAAGACGTCGTTTTTTGTTTACCAGAACACTCGAGCTCCATGCTGGTGTCCTCCCTACGCTCTATCGGAAACAGCGCCGTTGGTCAACGAGGCCATGGCACCGTTGACTTATTCGTCCGGATTCCCACTGGGGCAGCACAATGTGTCCGCTGCTGTGAGTATTGTTTGTGCACTTGCGACCTGACCTTGGCTAACCCATGCAGCCTACTCAAGCTCCACCTAGCCGCCTCCATGATGTAGAAATAATAGAAATCGAGGACGACGATGAAGAGGAGGAAGAGGAGGAAGAGGAGGAGGAATATAACCTAGAAGATGATTTAGAGGACGAGGACGAGGACGAAGAGGATGAGGACGAAGAAGCAGACGAAGAAGAAGACGATGAAAACGAGGAAGAGGACGACGATATGACTGGAACTGACTCTATGGAAGAGAGAAGCTCTGATTTTGAAGAAAGCGAACAAGGTTCGTACATTTTCTTTTTGCTAAAGAAACCCAATTTGACCCATGTATTCCTTGCTAATTTTCCAAATAGATGCCATAACCATATCCTCTGGCCTAGCTTCCCCAGGCCTTTTGACGACCTCCGATATACAACAGGTTCTAAACCCACTTCGAAATACAGCAGATCGGGTGACAAGCCAAATCGAAGCTTTTGCCCAGAGCTTAAACCAGTTTAAACAACATGCTCACGGGCGCCCAGGTGACCCGGAGACGTTTCGTGAAGCTTGCAGATTGGTGCAGAAATATCAGAAAATTGCAGAGACAGCTGCGAAAGAACTTTCAAGGACCACCAATCTTCGCAAAGCGAAGCAATCAGCAATTAACCGAGACACCGGAGCTAGTCAAGGTCCCAATCGTGGGAAACTGGATGAGCAAATAAGACGATGGCAGCTGGAAGCTGAAACTTGGGAGTTATTGCTTCAAATGCTCTCGATTGACGATCCCGAGTCACGCGCCCGGGCACAAATGGCTCAACAAACTGTCTTACAATCGCTGCATCGGTACTCTTCCGACCAGGAGGTTTGGAACAAGTTCCTCGAAGCGGACCACTTCGCATTGGAGAACGTCGTTGTATTAAAATGGCTGGAGAAAACGGCAAGATCATCGCCCCAAGATATCGATGGATTGATTTCGGAATTGGAAACCCAAGCTGAAAGAGGTCAGGGGCTTTGGGCCCATGGCTGGCTTTATACTAAAGAAGCAATCAAGGGGGCGAAACGACTACGATCGTGGCCACAGCCGTTGGAACCTGAAGACCCAGGGCTGACGATGTCGCTACTGAGTGTGGAGAAACAAAAACCCCTTGTCACTCAGCTCGATCCCGATGCGGTCACCAGACAACAGCATGGATTACAGAAGCAAGATCAATTCTATGAACAAGCGGCATGGTTAACCTGTTGGAAAATGTTGAGGCAAGGCCAAAGCTGGAAAAAGATTCAAGAGTGGTCCCATGAACGTTTAGAGAACTGGAGGGCGATCAGTGTTTGCGGGACCCCCAACGAGGATGAAAACAATGCTGCAGATTCTGGCCTAACTCGACTGATGAGCTGTCGATCTCAGGAGTCATGGAGAAGCGCATGTTTGGCTCTTGCGAACAATCCTGTTACTAGCAACTTTGAGAAGGCTGTCTACGCGCTTATTTGTGGTGAAACTGAGCCAGCTTACGCTATTTGCCAGGGTTGGGGTGACTATATCTATGTGTTTTTCAATCACTCAATCCTTGCACGGTACCGGGAATTTTGCAAGAAATTCCATCGGAAGTTGAGCTTCTCCACAACAGATATGACTTTATCTCTCGAACCTCCAGCATACGACAGCATCTATACCTTTCTGGATTACGTCAAACGGAACGATAGAACCGCTGTTGAGGCAAGGAACCCGTACCGCACAATCCAAGCTGCTATCCTGAGCAAAAACTACAACCCATTCTTTTTCCATCAAGCGAACGCTGTCTCAAAAGCCGCGAGCCTATCCAACAAAAGGACTCTCGTTCCCAAAACTGTAATTGCTAATGTCGATGATGCTTCCCTTATTGCAGCTCGAGATGAAGATGCTATTCGCATCATCAGCCACTTGTTTCTCGTTTTACAATCCCTTGGATACGTTCGCTCCGATTCACACTTTGTTCAAACTGCCTCAGTCAACGTTATTGGCTACATCAACCTCCTTCGTAAAGCTGGCAAACTCGAACTTATCCCGCTGTATGCGTCACTACTTCCCGACAATACAGCGCATGTGGTACTTGGAAACGTGTTGATTGACATCGTTGAACCCGAAGACCGTGAGAGGCAGGTAACGATAATGAAGAGGCTAAATATCAACCTGTCAGCCATCGTAGAGAGCCAGTGGCAATTGGTAATTTCCCAAGCCGATGCAAAGGAAGATAAAACGACTACCATTCGATTGAAGAGAAGTGTTATACAGCAAGCAAAGGGTCCGGGTAGAATCGGGCCTATAAAAAAGAACCTCGTTGGCCGCCGCATCTCGAATGAAGACGAATATCTGATCCGCTGTTTGGAATGGCACCGCTATGCGGATGATCAACTACCGAACATTTGCCCGAGAGGTACACATTTATATAAACGATTTATGGGTAAGAACCGCCTTCATAACGGTATTTCTAAAATTGGCAGCATTGCTAATATTAACGAACTAAATTAACAGGTGCCGGACGCCTTGCTGCGGCTCGCGAGCTTTTTAATCGTGTTCGCGTCGACATGGTTCCGGGCGACATTACGGGATTAGGCCATTCTGCAAATGAGATCTTGGCGAATGGCTCCGAAAATGGCTTCGATGAACCTGCTAGCCCAGTAAAAGCGAGTCCGACCAAGAGTCCTATGAAATCGGGCATTCAGAGACGGCGCCCATTGTCGAGCAATCTCAGAGCAGAGTTATTCTTGCAATCACACACTATGCGTGATTTAGAACACCTTATCGCCGCCTTTGACGCCTTGGAGACTTGGGCTGGGCAGATGGATCAATATGAACAGTAAGCATCTAACGCACTTTCCAAATTGCCATTCATCCCCCACTTATATATATATATTCTAACTTTGTCGTTATAGTCTCTCGGATAAGCAGCAAGCGAAAGAGTTCCGGAAAACGCTACAGGTAACCATAGATACTATCACAGAACGTATCGAACCCCTTTGCGGAGAATGGCTGTCGTACCCTAAAGATGGTAAGTTGAAAATTTTTTCTCATTTGACTTAGATTAGCTCATTCATTGACTAGAAACAATTAACTCACCATGTGACTCGCAATTCTCAGACGCGGAAGCAACCGAGCTCGAATTCATAAAGTCAACATATCTCCCGGAAGTCATTCTGGCATATCACAGCGCACTTTTCTTCGCTGGCCATACAATTGGGCGCGAGGTGCTCACTCAGTGCATGATGCTTTCTTCAGTGATAGCTTCATCTCCGTCCCTCACAAACAGCTTCATGGCATCTGGGCGCATGTGCGAATTGGTAGATGCGCTAGCACTATCGAGCATTGCGATGATGAGTGCGAAGGACTCGAAGTTGAAGAAGAAGCTGGAGGATGGTGCGTCGCTTGATATCTGGAAGATTAAACCGCAGCAGGATGGGGAAATGGTTTAGTGAAAAGGAGGGAAATATAAGATTGAGACTGGGTCAGGAAACTTCAGAGCTGTCCGAGACCTTTCTACCTTTACTAGCAAGTTAGGTTTTCTTGCATATTTTGTTCTTTACTCCAATGGCTGTGCTGGTTGGGTTGGTTTTGATCTAGTTTTCATTTTACTTCTTCCTCTGGGCCCAGGTGACGGTGGGTTCTTGTAAGTAACAGCCTGGTATATTTTGATATGGGTTGTTGTGGAGACGTTCTCATTGGACAAGTTCAATTCGATTGTCACATCCAATTCATATCCATACCTGCCTCTCTTCGTCTGAAGCCTCATTTAGTATTTACATTTCGTACCATTTGGCCACATTTACTAAATTACCCTTACGCTTAATTATTCCAAGGTTATCTCCAACAAATAATCAAAATTCTAGATCTGGACAATCAATCCTCAGCTGCTCACTCACTCATTCAAACTTCTCCATAAGCTTATTACCAAGAACCTTAGCGGGAAACTCCTCCTCCCCCAGTGCTGTCGTATGCGCCCACGGTTTCAAACCATTCTCCTGTCGAATTGTAGCCGCGAAGCAATTTGCCCATTTCAATCGGGGGAAATGGGTAGATACATCTTCAATCGTAGATGGATGGACAAGGTTTTCATATGAGCCGGTGTTGTCTATTCAATTGTGATTTTTTTCAAGAAAAGAAAATCGCATATCAGTCAAGGGGGTTAGAAAATGCCAGAGCTCATGTTCCATCTATCCCACTGAGAGCAAACAGCCAGTGAAAGGAAGAGGGGAAAGAGGATACGATACCGAATATCGTCGCCAATTGCACCAACTGTCCCACCGCCGTAATCTTCCCGACCTCACAAAGGTCCTGATGTCGAATAATCGCCTCCGCCACACTCTCCGCCTGCTCTACCGACGCCACCAACCCTTTTTCCCTCTCCCCTCCCGTTCCGCCGCCTCCCCCTCCTCCGCCCACTCCCTCCATATCCCTCAACACCTCCATCGCCCGCATGCTCCCATAAAACTCAAAACTCAACCTCGTCTTCCGCAAATTCTCCTCTGTCGTTCCAATGTCATGTAACATGCAAGTTAAAAAGTACGTCTCGTCACTGAATGACCACTTAGGAAAGCGATAGCGCTTTATCGCTAGGCCGAAGTGGTAGACGCGCATGCTATGGTTGTAAGTTGGAGTGGGGAGGCGGACGAGGGAGGGAGCCAGGTTTCCAAGTTTATACCAGGCTTCAGTGGTTGAATTATTACTCTGACAAGACTCAAAAAAACTCCCACCTGCATAACAATCTGATCATTTGAGGATTATTCAGGCTTCTGCCTACGTCCCCACCCTCTGAAGACATGGGATTTTAAAATTAAGATGCGGACATTTGTCTCCCTTAAGAGAGCCTGACCAGGTTTATTCTCTCAAGTCCAGGGCTGAATCCCGAATCCCGAATCCCGAACCCCGAAATGCTTGTCGGTGGACCAGGGACGGACAATGGCTGTTGCTTTCTGCTTTGCGTGCGGCTGTCTTCTCCGCCCTATCAAGTGCGCATGAATGCAGCCGAGCCGATTAATGGCAATGGCAGGGGTGCTACCTTTACTTTATGGCGACTAACCATCCCCTTGTTCAACTGACTACTTACGTGGAACAGGGGGTGATAACGTATTTCACCACTTTCTCGGCCACTTTGTACCATTACATTAATTTAGTACGGGAAGGTACCTCTGAGACAAACAAAACAAACATTGAAAGGTACCTTCCCATACTAAACTAATGTAATGGTACAAAGTGGCCGAGAAAGTGGTGAAATACGTTTATTAACCGACGAAGAATTAGTTCACAAACAATCCAAGGTAGAGGGTCCCTGAAGCCAACAGAAAAAAGACCGTGATGAGTATGTCCATGGCAGGTTTAAGAGCGGGAACCATATATCTGTTGCCCTTCTTGTCCGGAAATAGGAAATTTCACACCACACAGTGTCATTCGTGTGGCATCTGATCAGTCCGGTCCTTGTGCTCTTCGCTCCTCGCCCTCTCAGGTATGCCCTTCTCAACTCCACATCTCTTCGGAGATATCAGGTTCCGCGGATCTAACTCAGCGTGTAGGTGGGAGGAATGACTCTATTTCCGAAAGGGCCATGGGCGCTCGACTGAATCCACAAGCGGTGCCGCTGCACACGCGTTCGATTTTCTCCACTGGTGATACGGCAATTTGCTTGGATAAGATCGGTGAGTATAATGTCCCCCTTAAAGAGTTGAAATACGCCAACTTTTGCTAGTATTTCCATCCCGAATGCCGTTCGATGGATTGCAATAGCATCCCTCATACCATACAGGCACGATACCGAAGAGATTTCTGGCATTGAAGGCTGAGTATACGTCGTAAGGGTCAAGGGCGGTAGTGGATATTTCACTAGACAAAGCTTGCGTCCGCACCTCTATAAATCGCTGGGAAGGTGCAAGAGGTTTCGTTTGGAATGAGAGGCTGGGTTTCCATCGCAAGTGGTGTCCTCGTGAATACCACTCGGGCCCCTTTTTTTCCCCATTCGATCTATCTCCGCTATTCGGCTGCTCCGGTCCAAAAGTCTCGCATAAAATCTTGTGTGCGCAGAATTGCCCAGGTTGGGTCATTTTAGGATAATACCAGATCGAGCTTGGCCTCCCCCCCCCCCATATATATCAAACTTGCCACAGACATATGAATCCCCTGGAGCTAGCAGCAAAAGTTAAGGACGAATTATCGAATTTCGGACCCATTAAACGGGCTGTGCTTATTTAATACACAGCCACCGCGGTCGGCACCTACCCCTAGTCTCGAAGCTATCCGGCAGATTTCTCTGATTTAAATTTTCTCCGCGACCTCCCTTATCCACTCCTTTGCCTCCAAGCTCTTCCCCATCGAAAGATGTCGGTGTAACAAAAAAAAAAAAAAAAGCCGAGAAAGTTGCGCGAAAAAAAGAAAGAAAAAAAATTGGGCCAAAAAGAACCTAAAAAGAATAGAGAATGGTCTAGCCATCAGCTCGGTTTAGTTAGTTAGGGATCTAGCTTCCGTACGCTCTTTCCCGGAAGTGATTGCACTTGTTAAGTTGCACAATATTGTGTGTGGTGGAACAAGAAAGCCAATAACGAAATAGGGCTGTGCAACCTGTTCCCACCTTGAAAGTAGTATGCGTGCGTCTGCGTGTGCCTATGGGGGGGTCAAAGGAATTGAGACCTCGATTGAGAAATAGGACAAGGTTAAGGAGGAAGAAGGGTCGGGAGTGTTCGTGTTGTTTGTTTCGCTCCGCTGATCCGGTACAAGTTATTGTCCTGCATTTGTGCCTGTGCATGTGTATTTTGATTCTTAGATGAGTGGTAATTCATACATATGGCGGGGATGTACGCCTGTAAGTATGGAAGGAGCATGTATGTACACATACTCCCTAGCTGGGTGTAACAACAAGGGCTACGGATGATGTTAAACCATTCCGTTTTGATAGGCTCATGTCGACTGTCACATCGACTAAGGGCAATCCCTCAAGAGAAAGCCACTCATTGAGCGGTAGTCTGTCCAGAGCGGTGTAATTAAGCATCCTGGCACCAAATGCTGCGTCTCAATGCTGGTCGAACTTGCCTTGTTCACTAACCAGATGTTTTTCTGCGGCATCAGTGGAAATACATACGTTGTGGCTATCCCCACAGACGGCCACGGCGGGCCTATTTCGGGGGCTCCATATCCAGAACGAGAGGAACTTTGTCAAGAAAAGTGCAGTCGCATATAAACCTGTGACTTGTTGCGCTCCTTTCATTATCATTCTTGGGGCACTGGCGAATTGGATGGGTGTGAGGCGTGGTCTTGGTTCTTCCTGAACTCGGCGGAGAAACATACGCCGTATCTTTGGGCCCTGCTGCGTATTGCTTATTTTTCGCCAATATGACTAAAGGAGACGAATCTGTGCTTGGGTTTAGCGTGACTCGTTACCAACGCGTTTTGTTATTATTCTCTCAGTAGCGTTAGATGTGCTGTTGTGGAGCAGATGAGAGCAGTTTAGGATGAGTAAGGAAATGTGTCAACTGGAAGTAAGCTACAAATCATCATTGCAAACCCTGTGATGTAATTGGGTTGGTGAACAACCGATGACGAGGATTTAGAATGTTGGTGAAAGGCACATGTTTCAGAGGAGACATAGCAACTACAAGGGGTAATGGCCTGAACCAGTCTGTTTCCTTGAGCTGCAGTGCTGCCTCGCAAGATCTCGTGGATGTTGCTCAGATCAGGTTAGCCAGCTCAGGGTATGGAAATTCTTGATGGAAATGCCCGAGGAATCCCGGTTCTCACTGCCAGGAGCGTATCCTATCAACTCCGCCAAAATGACAATGAGCATGAAAGGAGATGCGCGAGCCGCCAAGTCATAATTTGAACATGCAAGGAGCGTAACTTGGCCCTTTTCCTTACCATTTATACTAAATCGAAAATGGCCCAGCAACCACGATGAAAGAAATCGAGAAAAGTTGGGGATGGATCACGGCCCCTGTGCCAAAGATGTTCCAGAATATTACAGAGTGAGCCTAGAAAAAGTAGTTTAAAGAGACTTTAAACGAGGCGTTACAGAGGGCGAAATTGCAAGGAAATGCCGCCAGGATTCTGCTCACCAAAAGCAGCCAGCGTGGAACCCGGCGTACCTTCGCCGTATTGGGCAAAGATGCCCCCACAAACCGAACTGTTTATGATTACTTGGGTTTATTTTATCGTCGACGAGACAGAAACATTGATGAAATTCTCCAGAATATCTTAATCTTCTGCGGCTGGCCCTTCGAACGATTTTCAATTGTGGGACTTTTGTTCCTGCGCAAACCCCACAACTCCAGCCCTAACTGGGTTCTGAACCTAAGGACAGGTCCCTTCAAACAACCTACTGTTTGCCCACATTGTGAAGTCATCAATAATTTTGAGAGGTCATGATGTGAGCGCTAGCCTTTGAGGTTAACAAGATTTTTTGTGATTCTGTATCCGCCATGACCATGACGTGCAAGTGCAGAGATTCTTGTGCAGATCATAAGTTCAAAACCCAACGAAAACGGGTTGCTAACTTGCTGACCGCCTGCTGGCACCCAGTCTACTCCAAGTCTCCAAGTCTCCCGCCTAAGAAGGGCCTCGTTTCTTGGGCAGCATCATGATTCCCACCAATGACTGCAGTGAGGCAGTGCAGAATTAATCTGCGGCGCTGATTTGCTAGGGTGCTTAAACTTTGATCCGCCCGCGGACAGCAACCAAGGTTCTGCATGCTGCGCCTTCTTCCACTTCAACCTTGATCTTTGGGATATAAAACAAAAAATAAAAGAAAAAAAGAAAAAAGGCAAAGGATGTACATTTCCAAGGCACGTTTCCTTGTGGATGGCAAAGATACTTCGGTGGGAGCAATATAGTGATCGACAAACTTCATATGGATTCCCAGATTGCTCATACTTGAACCCGCATGCTCAACCATTAATGACAGCCCAGCGCCTTGGATGGAAATTAATTGTGCATGTTCCTCCTGCTTTTTGACAGCTTTGAGACCTCGCTGTTAGTTTTGCCAGGTTGACTTATTTGAAAAGATTCCATGGATACGGATTGACCAAGGACTCTGCGAAGTTTCGGCGTTTCCCAATGCTCTGAGTTGCAATTAGGCGTATTTTTGCATGCGGCCAAGCTGCTCGTCGTCACGTACTTCGGGGCGTTACTTGTAGAACTAAAAGGGAGAGCTGGTGACTACCGTAGTGGACTGACACGTTTGACAGTCGCCAAACTATCGAACCCCTGGACCAAGAACGGAGGAGGTCTAAAAAGCCCAAGGCCTTGCCTCAGGATATGTCTCTGAAAGAGTTGTAGAAGTCGTCAGTGCAATTGAACTTGGCATTCCCCGTAGATCCCAAACGATCAAAGGCCCTGGAGGCTATTCGTCCTTTGTCACTACTGGAATAAACCTGAGTTTCGTGAGAGCGGGTTTTGCCCACAGCCAAGAGCAGGAACTTTAGTTAGCCAGTCTTGTCTCTCCCTGAGTGTCTGCTCTTCTCCCCCCAACATCAACAACTTCAAACTCCTGCTCCAACTCCAACTCCAACTCTTCTCCCTCTCCCCCTCCCTCTCTGTGCCTTACTCTCCTTCTTTTCGACGTCTTCCTTGACCTCGTTTCGATTAATACCGCTTGATGGCCAGATATTCAACATTACCATCTCCCAACCTATCGGCTTCCACCGCATTGACTGTGTGTGGGCGACCGCCTTGAGTACTCTTCCCCCTGAGCGGACTTGGGCCTGTCGGTATTCTGCTTCCTGTAAGTCATTGAACTACGGCATTATTCTGACGTCTATCTACCATATCACCGGAATTTTCCTTGATATTGAGCCAATTCTAGTGGCAAAAGTCGGCCCCCCCCTAGAATATATGACAGCTCCCCTGCGCGTTCTTTCAGCTATAGATCCCTCCAGCCCTTTCCAATTGCAATGTTAACCCTAATTTCTCTGTGCCAGCGGAAACCATCTTGAAATTTCTTTCTTCCTGTTTATTTATTGGCCTTTTCTACGCGTTTGCTCCTTCTCTAGCTTCACTCAGTTCGGCCATGCCACGCTCCAGAGTTGTAGTGATATAATCGACATTCTCGTGGCTGGTTGTCCGTGACCTCGTCGACTCGACCGCTTACACTATCTTCTTCATTCTGTCACGAATCTCTACATCGCAACCATGTCACAACCGCCAGGGGATGATGACCCCCTTCCTCCAGCAGGTAGTCCTCTACGACGTGAGCGTGCCCCTACTATTACAATAGATACCTCAGCTGTGAGCGCAGGAGGGCCAACCGAACCCCAAGGACCTCCAGATGGAACACAGCCTGCACCGAGGATCTCTACTGAAGATTCAGAGGAAGGACGCAGACCATCCGGCGAACCTTCATCCCCTACAGATCTCCGCTCTGTTCAGTCTTTGGAGGGAAAAGATAAGGGGAGCCGGCCAACTTCCCCCCATAATGTTTCATCGCCTACTTCAAAATGGCCCGAAGGCCAATCTCAGAACTTCTTAGCCGTTCCTGGTGCTCGATCGAGGGGAAATTCTGTAGACTCTGAGGAAGCGGGCACGTCTCCTGGTTCTCTTGGGAGTGATACCTATGTTGGATCCGCGCCTTCCGGTCAAGATCGCCCTTCACGAGATGTTTATCGTGATACACATGATATCACAAAGGATCCCGATGCGCTGAAGCCGGATCCTGGTACAGAGGATGATTTTGTGGTCGAAGACAATAAATTCGCATTTACTCCGGGCCAATTGAACAAAATGCTGAACCCCAAAAGTTTATCTGCTTTCTACGCTCTTGGTGGACTCGCGGGTCTTGAAAAGGGGTTACGATCAAATTGCCAGACAGGCCTCAGCCTTGACGAAACAATTTTGGAGGGGACAGTTAGCTTTGAGGATGCAACGAAGCAGAGCAGCATCATTGCTACGCAGGATCTGAAAATGCGCCCCCGAATTATGAGCATGAAGGTGGGCACCGATGCGAAACATGGAAAGGAACATGGATTTGTCGACCGAAAACGTGTCTTCAGTGACAACCGACTACCAGCAAAGAAGGCTAAATCTATATGGGAACTTGCTTGGATCGCGTACAATGACAAAGTATTGATACTACTCTCGGTTGCTGCCGCTATATCTCTCGCCCTTGGAATATATCAATCCATCACAGCAGCAGAGGGCGAACCCAGGATACAGTGGGTAGAAGGAGTGGCTATTATCGTTGCTATTGTAGTCGTGGTTGTTGTCGGTGCTGCTAACGACTGGCAAAAGGAGCGGCAGTTTGTGAGGCTAAACAAGAAAAAGGAGGACCGGTCCGTCAAGGTTATCCGCTCTGGAAAATCCGTGGAAATATCTGTTTATGATATTCTTGCGGGTGATGTAATGCATCTAGAGCCTGGTGACATGGTTCCCGTCGACGGCGTGTTTATCGAAGGGCACAACGTGAAATGCGACGAATCCTCCGCTACCGGCGAATCTGATCTATTACGGAAAATTTCGGGGACCGAAGCGTATCGAGCAATTGAAAACCATGAAAGCCTTTCGAAAATAGACCCGTTTATCCTGTCAGGCGCTAAAGTCTCTGAAGGTGTGGGCACATTCCTTGTCACTTCCACGGGTGTTAACTCTAGTTTTGGAAAGACCTTGATGTCGCTCCAAGACGAGGGAGAGACAACTCCTTTACAGACGAAGCTTAACATTCTCGCTACGTACATTGCAAAGCTTGGTCTTGCGGCAGGTCTATTGCTATTCATGGTCTTGTTCATCAAATTTTTGGCGAATTTGAACGCTATTGCAGGTGCCACTGCCAAAGGTCAAAATTTCCTGCAGATCTTCATCGTCGCTGTTACTATCATCGTCGTTGCAGTCCCGGAAGGACTACCTCTCGCCGTTACCCTAGCGCTTTCGTTCGCCACAAGTAGGATGTTAAAAGACAACAACTTGGTGCGCGTATTGAGGGCCTGCGAGACCATGGGAAATGCAACCACGATCTGCTCAGATAAGACCGGTACACTAACCCAGAATAAAATGACCGTTGTCGCCGGCACAATTGGAACTGCTTCTCGATTTGGTGATAAAGCTACCCAAGACACCCCTGCTGAAAATGGCCATAGTCAAAACCCTCCGAATACGCCGCCAAACGATGTCTCCCCGGCTGAATGCATGGCTACGTTATCGTCTTCAGTCAAGGATCTATTAAAGCAATCTATTGTGCTAAACTCGACTGCCTTTGAGGGTGATGAAGATGGAATTTCAACATTTATCGGGTCTAAAACCGAAACCGCACTCCTCAGCTTTGCTCGTGATTATCTTGCCTTGGGATCTCTTAACGAAGAACGATCTAACGCATCAACCGTGCAGCTCATACCATTCGATTCTGGCCGAAAATGCATGGGTATTGTCATGAAGCTACCTAATGGGAAATTTAGGATGCTTGTTAAGGGCGCTTCCGAGATTCTCATTGCCAAATGCAGCAAAATTGTTCTCGATCCGGCTGGCGAGTTAACAGAAACGCCCCTCACGGACAGCAACAGGGCTACTCTGGACAGTATTGTGGAGAGGTACGCATCAAGATCGCTGCGTACAATCGGTATGGTCTACAGAGATTATGAACAGTGGCCCCCTCGCGGCGCCCCTACACAAGATGACGATCGTAGCCTGGCGGTTTTTGAACCAATTTTCAAAGACATGGTTTTCCTGGGTGTTGTGGGTATTCAAGATCCGCTGCGTCCGGGTGTTACCGATTCTGTCATTCAGTGTCAAAAGGCTGGAGTTTTTGTTAGGATGGTCACCGGCGATAATCTGACAACCGCCAAAGCCATAGCCCAAGAGTGTGGCATCTTTACAGCTGGTGGAGTCGCAATGGAGGGGCCCAAATTCCGGAAACTTGGTTCCCAGCAAATGAGCCAGATCATCCCAAGATTGCAGGTCCTCGCACGATCTAGCCCAGAAGATAAAAAAATATTGGTTACTCAACTGAAAAAGCTAGGCGAGACCGTTGCTGTCACTGGCGATGGTACTAATGATGCCCCAGCACTGAAAACAGCCGACGTTGGTTTCTCCATGGGTATTGCTGGTACCGAAGTTGCTAAAGAGGCTTCAGCTATTATTCTCATGGATGACAATTTCACATCCATCGTGAGGGCCATATCTTGGGGAAGAACGGTCAATGATGCCGTTAAGAAATTTTTGCAGGTGAACATTCTCCTTAGCTATTTTGGTGGCCTTTCTAATAATTGGGTTCCCTTAGTTTCAAATCACGGTGAACATTACTGCTGTTATTGTCACTTTCGTCTCGGCCGTAGCCGATGAGGATGAGGAGTCAGTCCTTACAGCTGTTCAGCTTCTATGGGTCAACCTCATCATGGACTCGTTCGCTGCCCTGGCTCTAGGTAACTTACCTGCAATAGAATTTACAGCTTCCAACATGGCGCAATTTGAAAACTAACTCTTGCCCCAGCAACTGATCCCCCAACCCATTCCATTCTTGACCGGAAGCCCGAACCCAAATCTGCTCCATTGATCACGTTGACAATGTGGAAAATGATAATAGGACAGTCGATATATCAGCTTGTCGTCATATTCATTCTTAATTTCGCGGGGCAAAATATTCTTAACTACGATTTTGAGGGAGATAATTCCAAGAATGAAATCGGTCGCTTCAAAGCCCTTATTTTCAACACCTTCGTTTTTATGCAGATATTCAATCAATACAAGTAAGAATTTCATTCTAACAGCGCGTCAAACTGATATTGGATACTAACTTTATCATTTTCTGTTTTATAGTTCTCGACGAATTGATAATCGCTTCAATATATTCGAAGGAATCCTCCGCAATCGGTGGTTCATCGGCATTCAATTTATTATCGTCGCTGGCCAGGTTCTTATCATCTTCGTTGGTGGACAAGCATTCCATACGAAACCCTTGAATGGAGTCGAATGGGGTGTCTCTATAATCCTAGGTCTCTTGTCAATACCGATGGCTGTTATTATTCGACTGATACCCGACGAGTTTATCCAGAAATTAATTCCCGAAATGTGGACCCGCAAGAAGACAGGCCCGCAAGTTCTAATCTTTGACGAGGATCTCTACGAATGGAATCCGGCTCTACAGGAAATCAAAGATCAGCTAGCATTCCTCAAGACCGTTCGTGGTGGACGGCTCCACCACCTGAAACACAAACTTCGGCACCCGGAAACCTTGATCCCAAGATCCAGGAGTGGTTCGAGATCTCGAGATAGCTCTATCCCACAGACACCTGTTGACGGTGCCCAAGACACCGTTTCCTCGGCGCCTCCGGGAACTCCAGAATCACGCTCTCGCAACGGCCGGTCGCGATCGAACTCAAATTTGAGACCGGCGGCGGTGATGGCAGGCGTGGTTGCTGGCAGTATTGGAGGTTGGTCGCCTGTGGGGCGGGGCCTAGGAGAAGCAGATTCGCTCAAGTTTTCACGCTCTAGTCGACACTCGGGTCTCGACCAGCAAAAGGGAATCGAAATCCATCCCGATACACGAGAGGACGACCCCATAATTGGCGACTACCCATTTTCCACCAGCATTCCTCCCAGCCAGAACCCAGACTTGGCGCCAGATTTCCCGCATGGTCCTTCCCACTCGGGTCCCCCGAGTCGTGGACGACGATCTACTTCTAGACAGTCAAGACAGTCATCTAATAATAATGCCCCCCCAAGCCCAGCCGCTCCACCGTCCTAAGCCCCAACAATATCGGTTGGTAATAGAAACACCTGTTATTCTTCCCACAAAACTTAACCCTGCTCGTTTATCTTATACTACATTTGCCATGTTCCATTGCTGCTGGCAACCTCTTAATAGTCCTAGGTTGAGCCTAGAGTCATATTACATTCCACACTAGCACTAAATGCCACTTTGAGTCGGACTTCAATCGATAATGGAATGCGCGTTTGGGCTTACCGAAAAATTCTTGTTTGTCAAAATGAAAAGATAAAGAAGAAAAAAGTGCAGCACAACATTTGCATAAGCATGGTGTGTGGGTTGGGGAATGTTTTTATTCTAATTCTTCTTTGCTTCTCGTTTCGTTTCCCTTTGTTTCTGATGGAGGCGAGTATTTTTTATTTTATTTTTCATCTCAGCTGCACCAGCCATCGTTTATTTCCCTATGTTACATTTATCATGCCTTTAGTCCTGACACACGCCTCGTTAGACCGTCTTTGACTTTGCTCACTTTTTTATCCTTTTCATATTTATCCTTTTTTGTTTATCCCCCATCTAGCCGCGGGTGTTGTTTTTTTTTTTCTCCACATTCCGCCTCGCACTGGGCCTTGCAGCTTATTCTGCTTGCTTTCACAACATCACTTCTGTCCCACCCACCTCACTTCTTATTTCCTATTCTCTTTTCCCTTCCAATTATTTTCCTTATAATAGTAAATATCTAGCCTCTTCGTTTTCTTTTTCTCTTTCTCTTATTTTTTTATTATTTTCTATCCTCCCTCAGGTGCTCCCTTGGTGAACTTTGTAGACAGCGGGGGAACGCTGTTTTTCTTCCCATTTCTTCTGAAATCTGTGGGTTCTCAGCTGACTGCCTCTTCACTGATTGTTTTGGGTCTCCTACTTTCTGTTTCCACGATCATCGCTTGGATCCGCTCCTTCTCTTTATTTCACTTGTTTCCCGTATCGGCGTTGGTGGGATGTGTTTGTATGGGTACTCCTGTGTTTTCGCTTTTTCTCCTTCTCTCATCTTTCGTTTTCTATTTTTTATTTGTACTCTTATCTATAGACATTTGGGTGTGTATCGAGAAATAAGGAATTCATAATAAGTCAGTTGAGAAAATCTCACGCTCTCTAATGATTTTCTGTATGGGTTGTTCTGACAGATTCTGAGAGAACTCTGTTGTGCACCCATTGCCATGGTAGAGAGCCTGTCTTTTATTACTACTTCTGCTGATATCTCTTAGTCTACTGCTCTATTTCATCTTTTTTTATATTTATTATTAGTTTTTAACTCTATAATGATATAATCTTTATAATATGAATAGAAGGTTAGCAAACAGTTCATTTTCTATTCTATATATACAAAAGTCGATTCTCTCTTGGATTATTGAATAAGAAACAGGGTCAAAAACAATCAAACACACGGGAAAAACACTATTAAGAATAGAAAGAGAGCATCAGGCATTCTTTACACATCATTACAATGGCATTGGATGTGGGGGAGGTGGTTATGGCGGAAGATGGCATGTGTGAGGCTCAACATGTGCCAGAGATGAAAAACTCTGCGACACAGAAAACAAAGATAAACAGTTTAGCAACAGCAATTCAAACACTAGCTGCGATCCTTGAAGAGGGAGAGAAGAATGAGAAAGTGAATAATAAAAATAAAGAGTATTTACAGAAGACATTGAAAGCAGTGCAAGAAGTGAAGATGGAACTGTGTGATCAGCTTCTGAAGAGAATGAAACATGCAATTGATGCATCAAAACAGCAGAAATTGTGAGACAAGCTCAACAGAGCACTCTCATGAGCAGCAATAGCAGCCAGAGAGGAGACAACAGTTAAAACCATATCAACCAGAACACTGTGAGAGATAGTCATTACTCAACAAAACTGTGATGCTATGCCAGAGACAGAACACACACCAGAAATGATTGTTAAATGAGCGAATGAGGCCATCAAAGAGATAACCAAGGGCAAAGTGGTGGCAGCAAGGCACATGCCAAGCGGAGACATGATTTTGATGATGAACACACAGGACATCAAGGCAGAGCTTGCAGCAGATGATAGCTGGATGCGTGAATGGGGAGACAAAGCGCGCATGAAGCAGGAGATGTATGCAGTACTAGTCAAAGATGCTTCTATGAGAGTCATTGACTGGAGCAGCTCTGAGTACACCATTGAGAGCATCTACAAGCAGAATACAGCACTACACTGCAAGATGCTGATACACAAGATGAACAAAATGATGGTTAGACAACAGAAATCACATGACAGTATAATCATCAATGTTGCTGCACCTCACCAGGCCAATGCACTGGTGGACAATGGACTCGTTCTAGGCAATGAATATTGCACAGTTGAAATATTTCACAGAGAGGCCAGGGTCACACAATGCTACAAGTGTCAACAGTATGGACATATAGCTCGCTTCTGCAGAAGAGAGAAAACCTGTGGTCACTGTGCACAAAAAGATCATGATAACAAGGCCTGCAAAGGAGCAGCAGAAGGCAGCAGACTCAAGTGCAGTAACTGTGGTGATAGTCATGCAGCATGGCACTCAAACTGCTCAGAGAGAAGACTGAAAGCCAAAAGTGCTAAAGAGACACTGATTGAACACCCCAAGCACTTCAATATAAGAGCATCAGATGCAGATGGATTTAGCTTTCCACACAAATGGAACAGGCCTCTGAATGAGGACTTCATAGAACCCCCACGAAGAGCAGGAAGACCAACAGATGTATCAAGAGCAGAAGCACAACAATGAGAAGCTATGACAAGCTTCATTCAAGCAGCAAGTGATTCAGTAACACTGGAGACATCAACACAGAACAGCAGCTTGCAGAATAATCACATGAATGAATCATGAAGAACAGACTAGTCATTTTACAATACAATATGCATAAGTCAAACAAGATTATGGGACCTCTTTTGGCAAAGCCCGAAACGGCATTAAACTATGATGTGATTGCAATACAAGAGCCCTGGATACAAAAACACTCTAAAACAGGCACACACTGTCCAGCCAACTGTGGATTCTGGCAAGCAGGCATGGAGCAGAAGGACATGAAGGTGTGCTTTCTAATTAACAAGAGAATTGCAGTCAAGATCTGAAGAGTGAGCACAATATTCACTCATATACTGGTACTTACTCTGTTGACAGAGAGTGGGCCTATCAATATCATCAACATGTACGCGTCACCACCAGGAAGCTACACAATCATGCCACCAGACTCACCCATTCATCAGCTCCAAGCGGTGGTTGAAGAAGCGGATAGAATGCTAGAAGCACAAATAAACCAGGAAAATGCACATCAAGCAACAACTGAGAGTGCAGAGGGAGCATCAGACACACAGAAAACTCAAATAAACACACATCAAGCAGATGTTATAGTGATTGGAGACTTTAATGTACATCACACTCTCTGGGGAGGTAGCAGGGTCAGAGAAAACTTTGTCATGGCCTGGAAACTCAATGCTCAAATCAGTGTCTTGAATCTACATCTAGCAACTTCAGAAGGCATGATCACCTGGTAAGATAGAGAAAGTCAGGGCATCACAGTGAATCTAATCTTTTTGTCTGCTGGTCTACACAGTCAAATGATCAGCTGCAAGCTAGAACATGAAGCAAATATGGCATCAGATCACATGCCAATTGCAACTACTCTTGAGCTAAAAGCATTATATAGCAGCAGAAAAAGACACACTTGGCATCACTTCTGCCTGGAACAGATAGCGCAGGACTGCCAGACACTGAGAAGCCCAGGGACACTGACTTCAAAAGATTAGATAAACAGCTATGCAAGATATCTTGTCAAATTTGTGAAAGATCTAGCAGCAAAACATGCTAAAGTCTCAAACTACAGTCAACACAGCCGGTCATGGTGGTCCCCTCGAGTAGCAGAGGCAGTCAATCAATATAAAAAAGCCAAGAAAGACAGAAACATCTCTGCAGCAGATATAATTAAAGCTTGAGCCCTGAGAAACAGAGAGATTAAACTGACTAAAATAAACAGTTTCAGAGAACTAATGCACAGCACAGAGTTCAAGCCCAAGCTACTATGGAAGATGGCCAAATGAGGGTGTCAAAGCAGCAATGAGCATGCACAATCTCCAAGAATTCCAGCATTGATAGTAGAAGGCAGAGAAAATCTACCACCAGTCAATTCCTTTGATGATAAAGCCAAGATTCTGAGACAAAGGTTCTTCCCTCTGCCACTAGTCAGTGACAACAGGGACATGGAGGAGGCGGAACACCCACTGAAAACAACAGAGACAATAAGCATCACAGAGAAGAAAATGACCGCGCTCATAGCACATTTATCAAGCAACAAAGCACCAGGTATCAATGGAGTCTCCAATGAATTTCTGAAAATGCTGGGACCAAGCTTCACAAAGGCTATGACAGAGCTCACACTGGCATTCTGGGAATGGGAACACTATCTGGAGATATTCAAGACCACTCAAACAGTGGTACTGAAAAAACCAGGAAAAGGGGATTATCAAAAGACAGAGGCATGGAGGCCCATTGCCCTACTGGATACAATGGGGAAAATAATAGAATCAGCCACCGCGCAGGAACTCAGATGGCTAGCGGAAACACTCAATCTACTGCCATCTCAACAGATGGGTGCTAGGCGGGCCAGATCAACTGAAACAGCAGTATCACTACTGCTAGCACAAATTAGAACAGCATGGAAGGAGTCAGACACAGTGGCCACAGTTCTATCATTGGACATCTCAGAAGCTTATGATAGAGTGCTCAAAGACCGACTCACACACATTCTTCGCATGAAGGGCCTACCAAGACAGCTGACAGGGTGAATACACTCATTTATGTCAGATAGACAATCCACGCTCACATTTGAAGAACAGGAAACTGAGGCCTTCAATATTTCAGCTGGAATACCACAAGGATCACCTCTCTCCCCCATTCTCTTTCTATTTTACAATGAGGAACTGCTCCGGATATGCTCACTCTTGAATAGACCAGTGAGCTGCATAGAATTTGTGGATGATGTCAATATAATAGCATACGGGCCATCAACTGAAGCAAATTGCGCGCAGCTCACACGGGTGCACGCAGAATGTGAAGAATGGGCAGGAAGACATGAAGCTATTTTTGCTTCACAGAAGTATGAGTTGATGCACTTCACTAGAGCCTGAACTTGATTTAACTTGAATCACTCTCTGAGACTGCCTCAGCAAGTTATCAAGCCACAGAAGGTGATGAGAGTTCTAGGAGTATGGCTGGATTCCAAGCTTCAATGAAAAGGTCACATGGATGCTATAGCAGGAAAAATGAAGTCACAGATAAAGGCACTATCACAGACAACACAGGCCACCTGGGGAGTCCCCCTACATCAAGCTAGAACAATATACAACATGGTCATACAGCCAGCTATAGCTTACAGCGCACTGGCATGGCATCAACCGCGCATCAAGCGCGAAGGACGCATGCGCAATAAACAGCGCACAGAGGGCCTAATCAGAACACAGAATGAATGCCTGAGAATAGTAGCTGAAGCATACAGAGCAACACCAATATCCACACTGGAAGCAGAGACATACACACCACCCCTGGACATCTATCTTGATGGAGTTGTGGCGCGCGCCACAAAACGACTGAAGGCCTCTGGAATGGCAACACAAATTGAAGAGGCATGCACAGCAGTGAGAGTCAAACTCAGGTGAAGAGATGCAGTGCACAGAAGACTCATTGAGAAGATGATTCATTCAGACAGTCTGTCTGAAAATTGAAAGAAGCTTTGAGTGGAAAAGAGCAAGCAAGAGACTGCTCAAAGCACAAATTCAGCAGCAACACAGCACTTCTCACATGATGAATGAGTGCAAAAAGAAATCCTGAGTAGATGAAGAAAACAATGAAGAGCTAGAGTATCTCTCTGGTGTGAACTCTTTGATTGATCCCCAGACAAAAGCATTCTGAAATGACACAAGGGCCTAAGCAAGGCCAGAAGCTTGCTGATAATTCAACTAAGATCAGGGAAAACAGGGCTGGCAGCCTTTCTACATAAAAGATGAGTACCGGATTTCCCATCACCAGCATGTGAATGTGGCTATTTAAATGAAACAGTGATGCATGTGATAGTTCACTGTGATAGATTCCAGCACAGTCGCGGGAGTCTGCTGCATGAGGGCAGAATCGACAAGAAATGGCTATTGAACACCAAAGAAGGGCTACACTGTCTAACAAAATGGTGAATCAAGCAGGGAATTCTACCACAGTTCTCACTGGCAAAGACACTGAGTGTCTATCAGACAGAGGAGCAGCAATCTATCACATCTCAATCAAGCATACGCAGACCTCAATAAACACCATGCTGAAACCGCTGAAAGCGCGCTTACCACACAAAATCAGTGCTCATGGCACATCCCCATGCTCATTTCATGCTAAAGACGCGACTCTCTACACTTCAGAGCGCAGTTGGTGTCTTTCACTCACTCACTCACACGCGGGCGCATTTTCAAAAATGCTCAGTGTAATTTTTCTTTATTTTTAATTTTTCTTTTCTCATCTCATTCTCTTCTCTTCTTGAGGACAGCAGTTGCTGGTCCCTGGTAGCCCGAAGCCTCACAGAAACTGTTGCATACATTTATTAGTGCATGAGGTTTTTAATCCAGCAGTAAGCTCTCTTATTGCATGGTTTTTCTTGTTAGATAAAATAGATAGTTTCCCACATATCCCTGAGATTAAGTGGTGTATAATATAATAATAATATACATCACACTCTCTGAGAAAATAGCAGAGTCAGAGAAAACTTTGCCATGACCTGAAAACTCAATGCTCAAATTAGTGTCTTGAATTTACATCTAGCAACTTCAGAAGACACAATCATCTGACAAGATAGAGAAAGTCAGAGCACTACAGTGAATCTAATCTTTTTGTCTGCTAGTCTACACAGTCAAATGATCAGCTGCAAGCTAGAATATGAAGTAAATATGATATCAGATCACATGTCAATTGCAACTACTCTTGAGCTAAAAGTATTATATAGCAGCAGAAAAAGATGCACTTGGCATCACTTCTGTCTGAAACAGATAGTGCAGGACTGCCAGACACTGAGAAGCTCAGAGGCACTGACTTTAAAAAATTAGATAAACAGCTATACAAGATATCTTGTCAAATTTATAAAAGATCTAGCAGCAAAACATGTCAAAGTCTCAAACTACAGTTAACACAGCTGGTCATGGTGGTCCCCTTGAGTAGCAGAGACAGTCAATTAATATAAAAAAGTCAAGAAAGACAGAAACATCTCTGCAGTGTTTATAATTAAAGCTTGAGCTCTGAGAAACAGAGAGATTAAACTGACTAAAATAAACAGTTTCAGAGAACTAATGCACAGCACAGAGTTCAAGCTCAAGCTACTATGAAAGATGACCAAATGAGAGTGTCAAAGCAGCAATGAGCATGCACAATCTTCAAGAATCCCAGCATTGATAGTAGAAGACAGAGAAAATCTACCACCAGTCAATTTCTTTGATGATAAAGTCAAGATTCTGAGACAAAGGTTCTTTCCCCTGTCACTAGTCAGTGACAACAGGGACATGGAGGAGGCAGAACACTCACTGAAAACAACAGAGACAATAAGCATCACAGAGAAGAAAATGGCTGCACTCATAGCACATCTATCAAGCAACAAAGCATCAGATATCAATGGAGTCTTCAATGAATTTCTGAAAATGCTGGAATCAAGCTTCACAAAGGCTATGACAGAGCTCACACTGACATGCTGGGAATGAGAACACTACTCAGAGATATTCAAGACTGCTTGAACAGTGATACTGAAAAAACCAGAAAAAGGAAATTATCAAAAGACAGAGACATGAAGGCCCATTGCTCTACTGAATACAATGAGAAAAATAATAGAATCAGCCATCACACAGAAACTCAGACAGCTAGTGAAAACACTCAATCTACTGCCATCTCAACAGATGGGTGCTAGGCGGGCCAGATCAACTGAAACAGCAGTATCACTACTGCTAGCACAAATTAGAACAGCATGGAAGAAGTTAGACACAGTGGTCACAGTTCTATCATTGGACATCTCAGAAGCTTATGATAGAGTGCTTAAAGACTGACTCACACACATTCTTCGCATGAAGGGCCTATCAAGACAGCTGACAGAGTGAATACACTCATTTATGTCAGATAGATGATCCATGCTCACATTTGAAGAACAGGAAACTGAGATCTTCAATATTTCAGCTGAAATATCACAAGAATCACCTCTCTCCCCCATTCTCTTTCTATTTTACAATGAGGAACTGCTCCGGATATGCTCATTCTTGAATAGATCAGTGAGCTGCATAGAATTTGTGAATGATGTCAATATAATAGTATACAGGCCATCAACTGAAGCAAATTGCGCGCAGCTCACACAGGTGCACACAGAATGTGAAGAATGAGCAGAAAGACATGAAACTATTTTTACTCTGCAGAAGTATGAGTTGATGCACTTCACTAGAGTCTGAACTCAATTCAACTTGAATCACTCTCTGAGACTGTCTCAGCAAGTTATCAAGTCACAGAAGATGATGAGAGTTCTAGAAGTATAGCTGAATTCCAAGCTTCAATGGAAAGGTCACATGGATGCTATAGCAGGAAAAATGAAGTCACAGATAAAGGCACTATCACAGACAACACAGGCCACCTGGGGAGTCCCCCTACATCAAGCTAGAACAATATACAACATGGTCATACAGCCAGCTATAGCTTACAGTGCACTGGCATGGCATCAACCGCGCATCAAGCGCGAAGGACGCATGCGCAATAAACAGCACACAGAGAGCCTAATCAGAACCCAAAATGAATGCCTGAGAATAGTAGCTGAAGCATACAGAGCAACACCAATATTCACACTGAAAGCAGTGAGAGTCAAACTCAGATGAAGAGATACAGTGCACAGAAGATTTATTGAGAAGATAATTCATTCAGACAGTCTGTCTGAAAATTGAAAGAAGCTTTGAGTGAAAAAGAGTAAATAAGAGACTGCTCAAAGTATAAATTCAGCAGCAACACAGCACTTCTCACATGATGAATGGGTGCAAAAGAAAATTCTGAGTAGATGAAGAAAACAATGAAGAGCTAGAGTATCTCTCTAATATAAACTCTTTGATCAATCTCTAGATAAAAGCATTCTGAAATGACACAAGGGCCTAAGCAAGGCCAGAAGCTTGCTGATAATTCAACTAAGATCAGGGAAAACAGGGCTGGCAGTCTTTCTATATAAAAGACAAGTACCGGATTTCTCATCACCAGCATGTGAATGTGGCTATTCAAATGAAACAGTGATGCATGTGATAGTTCACTGTGATAGATTTCAGCACAGTCACAGAAGTCTGCTGCATGAGGGCAGAATCAACAAGAAATGACTATTGAACACTAAAGAAGAGCTACACTGTCTAACAAAATAATGAATCAAGCAGGGAATTCTATCACAGTTCTCACTGACAAAGACACTGAGTGTTTATCAGATAGAGAAGCAGCAATTTATCACATCTCAATCAAGCATACACAGATCTCAATAAACATCATGCTGAAACTGCTGAAAGCATGCTTATCACACAAAATCAGTGCTCATGGCATATCCCCACACTCATTTCATGCTAAAGACATGACTCTCTATGCTTTAGAGTGCAGTTGATGTCTTTCATTCACTCACTCACATGTGGGCGCATTTTCAAAAATGCTCAGTGTAATTTTTCTTTATTTTTAATTTTTCTTTTCTCATTTCATTCTCTTCTCTTCTTGAGAACAGCAGTTGCTGGTCTCTGATAGTCTGAAGTCTCACAGAAACTGTTGCATACATTTATTAGTGCATGAGGTTTTTAATTCAGCAGTAAACTCTTTTATTGCATGATTTTTCTTGTTAGATAAAATAAATAGTTTCTCACATATTCCTGAGATTAAGTGGTGTATAATATAATAATAATAATAATAATATGAATAGAAATTTATTCTATTTCTATTTAAATCTGCTTCTGTGACAGCTTCTTTTATATCTATTCTCACATCTGTATAGCTTCTGTCTGACTTTTTAAAGCTCTCTTTTTATTATTTTTCACTTTATTCAAGCTCACATGAGTTTAATTATATTGAAATCAGAGAAGTTGAGACATCAGAGCAGCTGCTGAATCTGATGATAATTCAAGATATTACTGAAGATGTTCAGCTTTTATCTTCTTGATTAAACTGAGTTTTCATGTAAGCTTGATTTTTTTCATGCCTGCTTTTTAACAATATATATTAGATAGTCATTGAAGAGATCTCAGTATCATTCTTACTGAATTCATTGATAATATCAGCACAGATTTTCTGTTGCTTATATTAATTATAATATATCTTTCTCAAAATCTGTTTTTTAATGAAAGAAGTCTGTTTTGCAAATCTGTCAGTGTGAAGAGCATCTTTTAATCATTCATTATATATCATAAGATGAGAGATTTGAGTTGAAGCCACATTCAATGACTCTTTTATATATATGATTGATGTTTTGAATAGAATAATTAGTTATTTGACTTATTTCAGCAGTAGTTTTATCAACATGAGAAGATTTGAGAGTAATAATGAGAGTTCATATAACAATATCAGAATTGAGAGTCATGCAAGTGCATGATCTATAAAAAAATAAAAATAAAGTGAGAGACATTGCATTTAGGTAGAGATCTCATATAAATAAGATGTGAGGCAGTTATATTACATTTTCATACAGTGGTGGCGCTCGCTAGCTGATATAGTGATAAATTTATTGATGATGCTAATCAAAACTTTTGGAAGAGTCCTCCATACGTAGCACGGAGCTGGTCATTTCCCGCGTGCTAATATAACTTATATAAAGAGAAATGTAAAAGACCAGACCTCTAAACATCAACAGATTTCTGTCCAAGCTCTATACAGTCTGATTTTCAGATCCAAAATGAGGCGCCCTTGGTTTTAATCCGACCATGAGGCATGGAAGCAAGCAGCAGCCACTGTGATATTAAAAGTATTCCAGCGAGTTTTGTACTAATAAAAATTCAGGCAAATGGAGATCTTATTTGTATCATTTTTGTCGTGGTCTTGTTCGTCCAATTCGCTCATTGTTTTAATTATGTATGAACACTGTTGAAAACCTTCCTCATGATTTGAGCATTTGTCTTTAAAGAACATGGGAGATAAACTTACAATAGAGAATATACGTAGAGACCGCGGGCCGAGAATATATGCAGAAGAATGTTCACTCATGCCAATTTCATGATTTTTGACTTAGTGGCTACAAATATTGTTTTCTGTGAAGATTACACCACTCTTCATTAGGGGGCAGCGGTGTGATTAGGCGTGCGGATAATTGGATTAATCCTGGCCGCTGTTTGCTTTAAAGTCCCTTGTCCCCTGTAGGTAGGTATTTGAGCCTCTGAGGCATCCTGACCATTTATGAACAACCTAATAAGTGACCGGAAACAAATGTGATAATCGCTCTTGAAATTCAAACCACGTCGAACAAATTATAAATATGTAACTCCGCTAACGCAGCCCAAGGGAACCCAGCTGAATGCGTCTGTTTGTATCCTTTTGCCGGGACATCCCTACCACGGGTGAATAAGTGACCGTAAACAAAGGTTGTTAAACGGGTAGATTTCTTGATGGGTGTCATTTCCAGCGGGATCCAAGGATTGACAGCTATGCAATCTCGAGCGAGCTAGTTAGTTAACTAAAGCCTGCAAAAGGCCGCAGCCGAGGAAGCCCCCAAAACTCCAAGAGCGGAGAGTGTGGTCTGTGTAGAGCATTTCCCTCTGACAAACACGGGGTCTAAATGTTTCGCAACAGCAATTCACACGCCCCGAGCTAACCTAGTTAACTACTTAACTACTAGTTTCCTCGGGGCGGGGGCGGGGGAGGATGGCCATGAATTTAAATAACTAACTTACCCAATCGACGTTGAGCTGAAAGACGGCGACAAAAGGAAAGGATCAAATCAAGTTTATCTTATTTCATATCCGTGGACATCTCCAAGCACCGGCACAAAGCCTCCGTGCTGGCTGCAGGGATCTAATAATGTTTCCACACAGAGGATGAGCTTGTACCGTACATGTCCATACATGCTATTAAACAAATAACTACCACCAGTCCATTCCATCTCCTGCTCCTGTTCAAATTTCTAGCTTTCTCTTGTCTGAACTTCTGCTCGACGACACACAGAGGAATTTAACTGCTCAATTCGCCCTCCCATTGCTGCCCAGCTGCATCTCGACACCCGGTGAGTCGCCATGTCCTTCATCACAGATTACTCTGCGATCATCTCTGTGGCCCAGAAACTGCTCGCAACTACGAAGGCATGGGCCACCGTCCCCATTTTGGGCCCTGCAGTCTATCTGCTTGGAGTGGCACTTCTCCGCAACCGAAGAATCAAGAAGAGCGTGAAGAAATTTAACTATACGACTCGAGAGTCGATGGCCACGATGAGTGATGATGACGCATGGGCGATTCTCCTAGAAATGGGCCAGTTGGAGTTCCCCTTCATTTATATTAAGGCCCTACAATTTGCTTTGTTTAGAGTACGCTTAATTTTCCTCCAACCTGTTGCACTCGAAATGAGCTCCTCTACACATCTTACAAACTGTTTACTGACAGAATAACCTGGCACCATCTACTACGTTACGAAAGTAGACCTATGGAATCCCCACCATCTCCAAAACACTTGTGCAAACCGGCCAGTTCGCGAAACCCGAGTTCTCGATGAAGCGTTATGCAGACACAAGTGTGCTAATTGGAGAGTTAGTGGCAAACGCCCCGTCTACAGAACGTTCCCACGCGGCAATTTCCCGCATGAACTATCTTCACCACGGATACAGAATGTCAGGGAAAATCCTAGATGATGACATGCTCTATACTCTCAGTATGTTTGCACTGGAACCAATCCGGTGGATCAACAGACACGAATGGCGCAAAGCCTCAGATCTGGAAATTTGCGCCATTGGGACCTTCTGGAAGAGTGTAGGGGACTCCATGGATATTAGCTTCGAGAATCTACCGTCGACCAAGACAGGCTTCAAGGATGGTATCCAATTTTTCGATGAACTCAGGGCTTGGAGCGAGGGTTACGAAGAGAGAGCCATGGTTCCCAGTGAGTGGAACAAGAAGAATGCCGATCAGACTGTCGCACTTCTTCTGTGGGATTACCCTGGTTTCATGAGACCCGTGGCTCGGAATATGGTGCTTCATATGATGGATGACCGTTTGCGGGAGGCAATGATGTAAGCTTCTTCTTTACCGTCTTCTTTTCTAATTACAGAAAGGCCTACTAAGCACAGCCCTCATGCAATATAGGTACGAAAAGCCAAATGCATTCTACAAGGCTGCTTTCACCGCAGTTTTCAAGCTCCGAGCATGGTTTCTTCGCTATCTCTCGCCCCCCCGTCCGGATTTCATGCGGTACCTTCGCATCACTCTCGGCAACAGCGCAGAAACTCGCCATTTCTTCCTTGACTGGGAAGGTGCTCCATACTATGCCAAACCAACATTTATGAACCGGTAGGGCCTTCGAGCCTGGTACACATGGCTTCGCGGGTTGCCACTTCCCGGTGACGACCCCAATCATTCCCCAAATGGATACTATATCCCGGATGTCGGGCCGAAGAACTTCGAGGGTAAGGGACATGATCAGCTCAAGAAGACAAGGGAGCGGTTACAGAAAGAGCGAACGGGCCAATGTCCGTTCCTATTCAAATAAATTTATTTTGATTTGTCATTTGGTTTGGAAAAGGGCTGACCCCTAGTGACCGGAATGGATATTTTCAAGCAAGCAAGGGAGCAAGGAAGATTGTCATTTATCCGAGGTCGGTTTCATGGGTTCGCCAGTGACATTTTATATTGTTTACGGGTTTTCTGAATTATGGCCCTTCTTCCGTTGATTTCTACATTGTTTTTGTCTGGGGCCGTCCACCAGACTTCTACACGATGCGATACAGGAGGATTTCCTAAAGATTCAAGGAAACTTCTTTAACATTGTATGCAGTTATACAAAATAATATAGCCATGGCCCTGTGAGGAAATGCACGACATGACAGGTTACTGACTATGGCCATTATTCCACTGTCACTGGTATCTTGACCACATTTTTGATTTTGCTGGATTGTTTATATGTTTTTGGTCTGTGCGTTACGTACGATTTTGACCCCACACGGCCCAGGCCCAAAAGGAGGTCTAGTGCCATCGTATAAGGTTGAGTTAGCCACGCTAGACAGATAGTTACCCGGGGCTAGCCGCACTCATCCATGTTTAACCCTTCCCCACCACCAGTTTCGAGCTCTGATGTCAGACCCTTGGAGCAAAGATATCCTGCATACCTTCTCTATACACAGGTTACATGGCGATGGAATCCCTAAAGGCGGATCCTTGTATATACTTATATAATAACCCCTAAAGCAACATCTTCCCCTCATCTCCCCTCGCCTCCCTTCCTTTCTCTTCCAGCATGCTATTGCGAATGGGTACAAGGACTTTTACTTTCACAAACCTCACCCGATACGGCAGAAATATCACCCTCATTAACAAGTCCCATCTTACAAAAACGAAAACAACTTTCTCAGCATATACCACAAGGGAAAATATGGCCACGTTAGCTACCTTCAAGCCGCCCGTAGTGCAAAATGAACCAACTGTGAGTTTTACAAACTACCGCTCTTGAAATATCTGTTTGGGGGGCAGGGATGGGCGCAACAAACTTGAGAGAACAGTATTACGCGACGTGGGAGGTGAACGAGCAAGATTCCAATGCAGGTCATAGAAGTAACAACTATCTAACTGCTTGCCCTCGTTTGGAGGGGGGAAAACTGTACGAACAGCAAAATTACGCCAAAGGCTCACCAGAGCGGGAGAAGCTCGCGAGTGCAATTGCGGCGTTCAAGAAGCAGGCTCCTTTGCAGATTCCACTTGTTATCAACGGGAAGCACGTACGTACATGTATATCATTTTCTACTACCATTTCCCCTCAGCAATGTAAATGAAACATATATATATATAAACCATCGCACAAACTAACCACACCATTTCCCGTTTATCTCCACCTCACAGGTAACCCCGTCCTCTGAGCTACAAACTCAACTCAACCCGTCCGCCTACAAGGCCACTCCCGTCGCCAAGTTTCATGCAGCTAGCCCACAAGAAGTCACCACGGCCATTGAGACTGCGTTATCCGCAAAGAAATCATGGGAAAATTTACCTTTCGCGGACCGCGCAGCAATTTTCCTGAAAGCGGCTCATCTCATCAGCACCAAGTATCGCTATGAGTTGATGGCAGCGACGATGGTTGGCCAAGGGAAGAATGCGTGGCAGGCAGAGATCGATGCTGCGGCGGAGTTGTGTGATTTTTTGAGGTTAGTGTATTTTTCATCGTTTGTTTCTATTTTGGTTGGATGAGGGAGATTGGATTATTGATTTGGTGAAATTATTATGAATAGGTTCAATGTCCAGTATGCTGCCGAGATTTACACCCAACAGCCTGTTCATAATGCCCCCGGGGTTTGGAAGTAAGTGCCCTTCCTTTTGTTTTTCTTGTTCGAATTGTGGAATATCATCTTCACTATTCTCGAACGGTTCGACCTTTCCCCACCAATATCTAACAAATCCCCCCGCCATCGAAAAGCCGGCTGGAATACCGACCCCTAGAGGGCTTTGTCTACGCCGTCTCCCCATTCAACTTCACCGCCATCGGGGGTAATCTCCCCGCTGCCCCTGCCCTCATGGGAAACGTAGTGGTCTGGAAACCATCTCCATTCGCCGTCGCAGCGAATTTTCTAACCTATAGCATCCTCGTCGAAGCCGGGCTCCCCCACGGCGTCATCCAATTTGTCACCGGCGATGCCGAACAGATCACAAAAACAGTTCTTGACCACCCCCACTTCACCGCCTTGCACTACACCGGCAGCACGGCCGTCTTCCGCTCTCTATACGGCAAAATCGCCCAGGGCGTCGCAGACAGCAAGTACACCAGCTACCCCCGCATCGTTGGCGAGACAGGCGGCAAGAACTTCCACCTCATCCACCAAAGCGCCGATATCCCCAACGCCGTGAAAAACACCGTGCGCGCTGCCTTCGAGTTCCAGGGCCAGAAGTGCAGCGCCTGCTCACGCGCGTACGTCCCCGCCAGCATCTGGGCTGAATTCCGCCGCCAGCTCATCGCTGAGACACAGGCGTTGAAAATCGGGGATCCGGAGGATTTCTCCAATTTCATTGGTCCTGTGATTCACGCGGCGTCGTTTAAGAAACTATCATCTGCCATTGATGAGGCGAATAAGGATTCTCGTCTCGAGTTGCTTGTCGGTGGCACTTATAGCGATGAGACGGGCTACTTCATCCACCCGACCGTCTATGCGACGAAGGATGCGTCCCATCCCATTTTCAGCACGGAGTATTTCGGGCCCATATTGGCCGTTCACGTGTACGATGATGCTGATGGGCCCAGCGCCTTCGAATCCATCTGCAAAACTATCGATACGACTAGTCCGTATGCGCTGACGGGGGCGATATTCGCGCAGGATCGTGCGGCGGTGGCGTATGCAGAAGACGTGCTGCGGAGCTCTGCAGGGAACTTTTATATCAATTGTAAGTGTACGGGGGCTGTGGTGGGCCAGCAGCCGTTTGGAGGGGCGAGGGCGTCGGGAACGAATGATAAGGCTGGGAGTCTTGGGTTGTTGAATCGGTTTGTGAGTGTTAGGGCGCTGAAGGAGGAGTTTGAAGGGTTGCAGAAGGTAAAATATGTTAGTAATGAGTAGGGAGGTTGTTAAGGTTCAGGGGGTTTGAGGGAGGAAACTTCCTGTTTCGGCTCATTATCGAATTTTAATGGCGTGCGGGGGGAATTTTGTGATGAAGTGATGAAGGTATGATTTGATTTGATGTGAAAGTTAGTTGACCCACGTATAAATAACCTACTAGGTAGGCATCTAAGGTACATTGGCACAAGGATTTAGGTAGTTATGAAAACAAAATGAGCAAACAATAATGTGGCAATGGTTGTTTTATATTATATACTATACAATCCCCAGATCACCTCGATGAACTTATGTATAAACTACATGTATTCACACGTTTTCTTTCATGATATCACAGAGCTATTAGGTTACGCGCTAATGCCATTCTCACGAAGCCTTTTTATTCATCCTACCCACCCGGGCAGCTTCAAAGCGAAGCCCTTCTTTATTTAGCTTGAGGAAGCAGGTAGGCTCCTCCCGCCAGCGATCGTCTACGAAGGATAGAAGAAATCAGACGCGAGGTTGATAAGCTTTTGAATAATCAACCTGATCGTTGATGGACGGGGCGGTCTCGAGAGCTTCCAGGATTGCCTGGTGGTTTTCTTGATTCATAGGAGGGGCTATCAGACACGACAAACCTGCACACACCTGTTTTTGGTAAGGACTGTATGTAGTAAGATAAGGCAATTGAAGGAGCAACAAGACGGGCGCGAAGCATCGAAATTCAGTTGCGACCTTTTGTTTGGACGAGTGTCCTCCTAAAAACCTTTCCTGTGGTTGGAAAGTTAGGTCATATCAAAACAAAATAAAAAATAATAAAAAAAACATACGAAAGCCCGGATTCGCTGGTGGTCACCCACCCAACTACTAACGGGCCGGCGAGTGGCTTGAGTTACGGCTGAGCGGACGGGAAGCCCTATTTTCCACTCCCTATGTTCGTATGTGACAGGAGAGGAATCAATGGGATTGATCAACGGGACGCCCTCACTCCCCCCGTTCTCCTCCCTAGTGCTCTTTGAAATGGCATGTGTGTACTCTATAGTGTGTAGTGTGGGTGTGATAGAGTTGATCTGAGTTCAAATGCACTGTTCGGAGGTTGCCTAAGCTTACTACCACGAGAACAATCATTTCGTATATTGATATAAAAGAGTGTTATCTTTCTTGAGGGTGTCAGGCCGGGTATTTGTGTATATCTTCGTCTGGTTCGTTCCTGGCGAGCCAAAATGTTGGAGACACACTAGCGCTGTTCTGGGACTAGCGAACAGCCCAACGGCTGCTCCGGTCTAGCCGCAATAGACCTAGCGCAACAACACACAAACATCCCCCGTCCTTCTCTTCTCCTCTCTCTCTCTCTCTCTCTCTCTTCTTTCTCCTCCTGTTCTTCTGCTCTCACCGCCCTCATTCGACCCTCTCCCAACCTCACCTCACCTCACCTCATCACCATCACCATCACCATCACCATCACCACCACCACCTCGTCCATATCTCCCGTCCTTCTGTTTTATTTCTCTAACCTCACTCCTCCAATACTACCCCACAAACCACAATGCGTGAAATCGTATGTTAATGAATCCCCCCCTTTTTTTTTACGCGTCTGCGAGACCCTGCCCGTTACTCTCGTTTACCCTTGTCGCCCCCCCTCCCCAACTACATCCTCTTTCTGATGCCCCATTCTACATCAAAAAAACATATACCTGCGCCCAAGAATCTTTCTTAGAAACAGAAAATAATGCGAATGGGAACTCGATTGCTAACGTGTTTGTTATTGTTTTTTCCGATGTTTATCTAGGTTCATCTCCAAACCGGCCAATGCGTATGTTTACTCAACTTAACACAACTCAGCCCAACAACTCCCCTTCCCCCCAATTGGGCGAGATATTTATATTTATTCTCCCCCTTTTTTTGATTAATATTGCCATTTGGAGGTTTTGATATCTAACTTTTGGAGCTATTTATTTGATAAATAGGGTAACCAAATTGGTGCTGCTTTCTGGTATGTCAAAAGATTTCCCTCCCTCGTCTCAATCAATATATTGGACGTTGCTTCTTCATAGTGGGTTGTGTCCGTTTACATATTTGTACTGACAACCTTTCTTCTTAATAGGCAAACCATCTCTGGTGAGCATGGCCTCGATGGCGCTGGCTAGTAAGTACTACAATCAAATATATATATATACCTTTTAAAATCTCGATTCCTAACTCGATCAATAGCTATAATGGCTCCTCCGATATCCAGCTTGAGCGCATGAACGTCTACTTCAATGAGGTAGGAGAACGTTTCCCAATTCGCGAGAGTAGCCGTCAGTCTACTAATCGGAATATCCCATTAGGCTACCGAAAAGAAATATGTCCCCCGTGCCGTCCTCGTCGATCTCGAGCCCGGTACCATGGACGCCGTCCGTGCCGGTCCCTTTGGCCAGCTCTTCCGCCCAGACAACTTCGTTTTCGGCCAGTCTGGTGCTGGAAACAATTGGGCCAAGGGCCATTACACTGAAGGTGCTGAGCTGGTCGACCAGGTCATCGACGTCGTCCGTCGCGAAGCTGAAGGCTGCGACTGCCTCCAAGGTTTCCAGATCACTCACTCCCTTGGTGGTGGTACCGGTGCCGGCATGGGTACCTTGTTGATTTCCAAGATCCGTGAGGAATTCCCAGACCGCATGATGGCCACTTTCTCTGTCGTTCCTTCGCCAAAAGTTTCCGACACTGTTGTCGAGCCTTACAATGCCACCCTCTCCATCCATCAGCTCGTTGAGCACTCCGACGAAACTTTTTGTATCGATAACGAGGTATGATTCGATCAATAACGTTTTATTCCCTCCTAACCATCAATTTTAGCTATGGTTGTTCTAACTGGATATACAGGCTCTATATGACATTTGCATGCGGACTCTTAAGCTCTCTGAGCCATCCTACGGTGACCTTAACCATCTCGTTTCCGCCGTCATGTCCGGCGTGACCACCTGCCTCCGATTCCCCGGTCAGCTCAACTCTGACCTCCGGAAACTCGCCGTCAACATGGTTCCCTTCCCTCGCCTCCATTTCTTCATGGTTGGATTTGCTCCTCTTACCAGCCGTGGCGCGTACTCTTTCCGTGCCGTCACCGTCCCAGAGTTGACCCAGCAGATGTACGACCCTAAGAACATGATGGCTGCTTCTGATTTCCGTAACGGACGTTACCTGACCTGCTGCGCTATCTTGTAAGTTCCCTCAAAATCACACTACTTCTCAACTATCTCCTTCTAATTAACTGTTTTTCCCCATTTAGCCGCGGTAAGGTCTCCATGAAGGAGGTCGAGGATCAGATGCGCAACGTCCAAAACAAAAACCACACCTACTTCGTCGAGTGGATCCCCAACAACGTGCAGACCGCTCTCTGCTCCATCCCACCCCGCGGCCTTAAGATGTCTTCCACCTTCGTTGGAAACTCCACCTCCATCCAGGAGCTCTTCAAGCGTGTCGGTGACCAGTTCACTGCTATGTTTAGGCGCAAGGCTTTCTTGCATTGGTATACTGGCGAGGGCATGGATGAGATGGAGTTCACGGAGGCGGAAAGCAATATGAATGATCTCGTTTCTGAATATCAACAGTATCAGGATGCTAGTGTTTCGGATGGAGAGGATGAGTAGTAAGTTTTCCTGACTTTCCACGAAATTGAGGCACTTATCTCTGGTTACGTGTGTATACTGACAAGTTATTCCTTGTGATAGTGTCGAGGAGGAAATCCTTGAGGGCGAGGAGTAGAAAGGGAAGAGAAGCTAAATGTGAAACTGAAGTCAACAAACCAAAAGCCGATGAAGCGCTTTTTTTTAGCCTAATTAAATACTTCCTAGTTGTTTCTCGTTTCTTCTGTTTCTGTTTCACGTTCTATTTTATTCTGTTTAGTAGCGATAAAAACCAATCAATTTTTATACCACAAGCCAAATTACATACTGCGAATTTTATTTTATGTGAAACGTTTTATACTTGATATGCTATCCATTCTTTTGTGTGTGTGGGTGGATGTGAGTGCGTGCTACTGGGTTTTATTTAAGCAAATAATTTTTTAAATCTGAGATGAGATGAGATTATCTGAGGGGTGGGAGTTCGAAGTTTAGCAAATCAAAATGCTACACAGATCTCCCACTCTCTCTTTCTCTCTCTTCATTTTATTTTGGAAAGGGGAAAAGAAGACGGGCGGGGGGTGGATGGATAGTGATGGGAGTAGATAAATTTTAGAAATGAAAGAATTATATATAACTAACTCTATATATATAATATCTGTTAGAAGAGCTTGTTCCCTGTCTGCCATACCTACCTTTGTATTGATTTTTTATTTTAGCAAATAAGCCTTATGGTAACGAGGGGATTTTTGATTAGTATATACAAAAAAATAATATATAAAGGAGAAATTTCAGGGGGGAGAATATAAATTATTCTTTTTCTTTTTTAAAAAATACTGGTATTGATGGAGTGTATACAGTACAGTGCAGTTAACCACAGCATCATCCGTCCATCCGTCCATCCATCCATCCATCCATTATATAAATATAGGTAGGGTTAGAATACACAAAACTTACTTCTGTTCATAAAACAAACTCAGGAGAGACCTGTCACCAGTGATAATAAACAAAACAAACCAGAAAATATAGGGGAAAAAAAAAGGTGCTCACTCGGGAAAAGATAAGGCAAAAAGCCAATGATCAATCATTAGTCCCAAACAAACAGATACACCCCGTTCCCCCCCAATCAACCGTTGAAAACAAAAACAAAAACAAAAAACATCGCATGACTCTCACCTTCGCCAAATGTTCGGTATTATTTAGCGCATTTTTTCATTTTAATATCAGCGCGCCGCTTCACCCTCCAGCCATGACCCGAATTTATCAAGTCGCTCAGCTTCCTCTTCGCTAGCTTGTTCGCTACCCTCTTCAGCATCAACAGCAGCAGCAGTCGCCGCATGCTTCGAGCTGGATTTCTTGAACTTCTCGCTGCCGTCGGCTATATATGCTACCACCCGTGTGCCGGAGAAGAAGCGGCCGTCCATTTTCTATATGTAGATGTATATAGGGTGTTAGCTAAACGGAGGGGTTTCTTTTTTTCCGTTATGAGTCTAAATATGGGGAAATTGTTGGTTCCTTCGTTCTGAAAACTCAAATAAAACGCACCTGGACGCAGATATTTGCTGATTCGACATCGGCGAACCGGACGCTCGCCACGCCCTCTTCCTCCTTATCGTATAGTACGACATTCGTGACGTTCCCAAGTTTTGAGCATTCTTGTCGAATATCTTCCTTGATATCTAGGATTGCGGCTGGGTCCTCCTGGGAACAAACGAGTTTGGGTTAATATGGGACGTACATTAAGGGGGTGAAAGGAAATTATTTTTTTGTTGGGGGGGGGGAATAGTATCATTGTTTGGACGAAACAGAGTATTGCCCTTACCTCAAGTTCTTGTTGTGTAAACATATGTTTCAGAATAACCACTTTGTCCCATCGAGATGAACTTGGGGGGGCCGTTGAGGGTTCATCATCATCCCAGTCCGCAAGTTTGCTATAGACAAATCGGGAAATATGAGTATAAGTTTGCACATCATGAAATACACCAACAAGAGTTAAAATCAAAAGCAGAGGCACCACGAACCTATTCAATCGTTGCGTTTTCTTCATGATTTTCCTCTTCTCATTCATATTTTGCTTGACAGGTGCCTCCTTTTGCGCTTTGAATGAGAAATCTGCTGCCTGCACCTTCATTTTGCCCTGCGGGCCCGTTTCTCCAAATCTAAAATCCGTATCATCAAGCATTTGTATGGCAAGGCTAACAGATTCGGGCCGGAAGTATACGATCAGCGCATCCCCCTTAAACTTCCCTTCATCGTCAATATACATCTTTATCCGTGGACGTCGCCGGTCGATTTCCTCCGCAATAACGCCGCATTTGCTGAAGACATCGTTCACTTCTTCCATTGAGGCATCGAGCGGGATCGACGTAACGTAGACGGCGGTATTTACGCGAGGTTTTTTGGCCTTGGGCGCCTGGGTCTGTTTGTTTTCCTGTGTAGAGTGGTCGCAATGGTATTTTAGTTTTAGTATAACATCCCATCTTTCCATAGTAAAGGTGGTTTCAAACTAACCTCTTCCCCATTGGTATAATTTTTCCGCTTCAATCGTCGTTGCTGCTGCTGCTTGAGATCGGCGGGTTCGTGTTCATCTACACCTTCAATTCTATACGCCTCTCTCTGTTGTTCTAAGAGGGCATCGTCCACCTATGTACTTCGCCCAACAGACCAAAATAAACAAAAACGGTCAAGCAATTAGAATACTGTCCTGCATCCAACGGGAATGTAGGATGATATCTGGTTTTTTCTCGACCCCTGATACCGGAGGCGAAAACAACTAGGGCTACGTGCAATGGAAAAAACCTTGGGGATTTTATATTTTCTTTCCCCAGAAAAGGCTTTCCCGTGCACACCCTCTGGTTGTTTTTGTGTCGCCAGCAACTTATTCTGGCTTTCCCAAATCCCGAGATGCAGTCATCATTGGGACGGGGAAATGGCCAAAGTCCTTTTTGCGCCAACCAGTGTAGAGAGGGGAAGAAGCAAGAGTTTCATGAAGGGCCTACCAAGGGAACCCATCTCTTCAGCGCATCATCGTACTCCCACTCTGATCCATCCTCCGCCTCCAACACATATTTGTCGTCAAGCTTAGAATAGGAAATCCTGTAATCGTCATCGAATTCGTCAGGAGATTGCGGGAAGCTCGCTCGGGTGGTGGTGCTTTGTTCGGGAGGAATTGGAGGTCTCTCCATGGTTTTGGCTGCTGCTGAGAGGAAATATACGTTGAAATGGATGGTTCGCTTGAGGAGAAGACGAAGGATTCAGTATCAAAATATGTTGGCAGGCTGTTGTATGGAGATAGTTGAAGCAGAAGGATGGTTGGTTGGATGATAACCACAGCAAAAAGGGCTTTGATGATGTCGCCTCCTGCAGCCTGCAGGGGCTCCTTGCCGCCTTCACCAAACTAGGTTTAGCCTGACTATATCAAGAACCAGTTCACTTTGGATGTGGGAACATTTATGAAGCAAGTCTCAACAACCAACATCAAAACACGAAGGGAACAAAGGAATGATTAAATTTATCTTAGTACTTCACCATGGGGGTAGTGGTAGGTTATCTAAAGTGTCTCTTCCTGGCTTTTTGCTTCCAATAACCCGTTTGACCAATTCGAGGGTTTCTCACCTAAATTGAGCGGGAACCTGGTGGACTTTACCAAAGTATATTCCAATATGAAAACTAATTATCATGCGCTACGGAGGATATCATGTCATAGTATTACTGAACTACGAGAAGAAACGAATAATGAATGGAAGGAAGATGCCGTACATTCAATACCCTCCGCCCTTCATATTCTGCCCTTCAGGGAAGAGTGATTGTCCCGATTTCGCTCCGGATGCCTCTGCATCCAAGAGCATCATCGAACCATTCTCACGGCTTGTCCGTCATCTTCAGAGGACCCCCCCCCCCCCAAACTGCATAAATTCATATCGCCAATCTTTCTCTCCCTTTCCTCTCTTGTTCTGCCTTCTCTCTTCGCCAGTCCACACTCCAATCTCTCCAGCATGGCTGGCGGGGCCCCTTGAGTGGTCTGGCTTTCCGCATGGCTGCCTTCCATGAGGATGAGGGCAGCAAGTTCTGGCAGCGAGTCCGGGTATATCAATGATTTATTCTCAGATCATAGTAGCGACGGCAAAAATGAGACCAAGGAGGCGGACAACCAGGACAGCTAGGATGAGAAGATTGTGAAAGACGACAAAGAGTTCTTATCATGAACCTTGTGACGCCGAGAAGGCTAATCTTGATGCTAAATGCCTCCCGCGGCATCACTTGAAGAAGAAGAAAAATAGTTGCTATCATGGATAGAGTTTGGGGCTACTCGGTACTAGTGGGTGTGAACTCGAGCGAGTCAATCGGCTAAACATGAAGATGCTGTACGTACATGAGAAGAAATGAACCAGACTCTCCCACACTATCTGGGCTAAAGCATCATGACTAGTGTGATAAGCATCTACCGTGCTCATGAGCCGCAGAAGGCGTTCGTGGGAACAGTGTGTTTGAGAGCGGATCAATTGATCTCTTGTGGAAGTTGGTACTGGAGCAGTTGAGATTGGCAAATCACTAGCTCCACATTCTGAAGATCTTCTGGAGAGCCGGACATCCGAAAAAGTGCTGTGACCCTGCTGCAATCTGGCTTTGTGACCGGGCAGGACAGTAAATATCGGCGAAAGGTGAGGAAAGACCAGTGGTGAGGTTTAATATACGGGCTGGGTTGACAAACATGAAAAATGACCAGAGAGCGCACCAAGTGTGGGACTCTAAAGCAAGAAACCTGGTAGTTAGGAACAGCGATTGATTGGTAAGGCGGCTGAGAGAAGTGAACTGAAGGGGCTAAGGTACATGATCCCTGCACAGATGATCAATGCTATTCGAACGCTCCCACCCAGCACCCCGTCGCTGGTTGGTGGAACTGCAGTGTCGGATCCCCGCCATTCACGCTCTCAGTCTCTATTGCAATGTTGAAAGGGGGCCTTCTCTGCTATCGACCGTCGGTGTGGCCGTATCTCCGCGCCAAATCCGACTACCACTCACGAGGGGTTCAAATCAGGGTCGCCTCGATATGTTACTGTTGCGTGTAAGCTGATTAAGCGCTAATCCAAGAAGGGCTGAAAGGTGCATTGCGCAAGCGGGCTCGAACCTTGGAAGCTGAAAAGGTTGGCCTGGTCAAAGTTCAGCTGAATTCTTTATTAATCACTTCTGAGATCTTTATTAGACCTATGATTTACCTTTGGCCGTTATGGCTGATAACTTCAGCAACGCTTGAAGATATCTTTAGTGTCTTGGCGGAGAAAGCTAGGAGAATGCTCTCTGCCCATATTGCAGGAAACTAGCGAACGGCAAGTATGTCCGAAAAATGCAGGCTTATTCCGACGAAATAATAATTGCGGTGCCGCAAACCTTGTGTTTCAAATACCATATATTCAAGGAGGCATTTCGATCTTTTTGCTTGATTACTGTCTCCGTGGACAGATGATAGTGTCCTGATATGATATCATCATTTTCGGGTTTAGATTTATATCAACAGTCTCATTTACAGAATGGCTGAAGGACTCGAGTCCCCCGCCAACCCAAACGGCGACGAAGACGAGTCGCCGTCTCCTCCACCATCTCCTACGCTCAAGCAAGCCCACAAAATCAGATTCTGGGGCACTTTTGTAGCCCTCTGCATCCTCGCCTTCATCTCCGCCCTTGATGTGGCAATCATCACCACCGCCTTCCCAAAAATCACCTCAGAGATAGGAGGCGCTACGCAATATGTTTGGATCGCGAACTCTTTTGTCGTTGCATCGTCGGTCCTACAGCCGATGTTCGGTCAACTAGCCAATGTTCTGGGACGCCGGATTCCCCTTATCAGCTCGACCGTGCTGTTTATCGTAGGCAGCGGTATTGCTGGAGGTGCTACAAACGTGGGTATGTTGATTGCTGGGCGTGCAATCCAAGGCGCTGGTGCTGGCGGTGTTTATGTATTGCTAGATATCGTGTGCTGCGACCTAGTCCCCCTCCGTGAGCGTGGAAAGTACCTGGGCCTGATGTTCTCGTGGTCCGGAGTTGCAGCTGCACTGGGCCCAGTTGTGGGTGGTGCTCTTGCAGAAGCAAACTGGCGATGGATATTTTATCTCAACATTCCAATCTGCGGTGTGGCCTTGGTTGCCATCCTGTTATTTATGCGCGTGAAGACAGGAACCGTGGCTCAGTTGGATGCGAAGTCCAGGATAAAACAGGTGGATCATCTCGGAAATCTAATCTTCATCCCTAGCATGATTTCTCTTCTCATTGGGTTGGTGATGGGTGGTGTGCAATACCCTTGGTCATCCTGGCGCATCATTGTACCCCTTGTTCTCGGCATCATCGGCTGGATAGCCTTCCACATTCAACAATTGTTCACTAGTGTTCCAAGCGTGCCTGCCCGTCTGTTCAGCAACCGTACCTCCGCAACTGCATACATCTTGACCTTCCTCTCTTCTGTCCTCGTCCAGGCAATATCGTATTTCCTCCCCGTATACTTTCAGGCGGTGAAGGGCACTACAATCCTGCACTCTGGCGTCTACTTTCTCCCTTTCGCCATCGGAACACTGGTCTCTGCCGTTGTGTCCGGCGTGCTACTCAGCAAATTCGGTGCATACCGACCCCTGCATGCCGCTGCCTTCTTCCTCTCCACCATTGGTTTCGGGCTTTTCACCCTCCTTGATCAGCACACTTCCGACGTTGCCTGGGCCTTCTTCGAATTAATCGCTGGTGCCGGCGCAGGGGTCGTAATGTCCGTCCTCCTCCCCGCCATCATGGCCGCGTTGCCAGAGTCCGACGTTGCTTCTTCCTCAGCAACCTACAGTTTTGTCCGCACATTCGGCTATATCTGGGGTGTGACCATTCCTGGCATCATCTTTAACGCCGTCTTCAACCAGAACCTATCACGGATCTCCTCTCAGAGTCTACAAGGCCAGTTGAAAGATGGGGCGGCTTATTCGTTCGCGAGCCGGGCACATGATATTCAGGATACGTTGCCTGAAGGTGTTTGGGATCAGGCCGTGGGGGTGTATACGACGGCTCTGAAGACGATTTGGTGGGTTGGGCTTGGCATTAGTATTGCTTGTTTCTTTGCTGTAGGGGCGGAGAGGGGCCTAGAGCTTCGTAAGGAGTTGGAAACAGAGTATGGTATTGATGGTCAGGAGAAGAAGGAGAATGGTAAGCCGGCGAGCGGAGAAGATGCCACTATTATCGAGTCCGAGAAACCGTAGAGTTGGGGTCGAAAAGGAGAGCATAGAGAATGTTTTTTGGGTCTTATCTTTTTCTGCTGGTTGGTAGCATGCAACAGCATCTATCCTATCATCCCCTGTCGATATCGTACTATTTTTTGTTCGTGTTAGGTACGGACTGTAGAGTATCCCCATACACATATCACGAACCCTATCCTTGACTAGCCACTATATTACATCTCGATTTAATATAGCTTTTTAATCGGCGGCTCCCACTCTTTTCTTGTTACAATATTTTACACTCCAAGCGTAATACCCTTCACCTGCATTTTGATATCAATCCGAAATCCTCATCCATGCTCGTCGATATTTGCCGGGTAGGCTAATATGGCATCGACCTAAGTGAACAAAGTACCACACCACCTGTCAATGGCGTGGATAAAACATCACCAACATTGGAAACCACCACCATAATAGAATTTACTGTCTATCCCATCACATACGAACATAGGGAGTGGAAAATAGGGCTTCCCGTCCGCTCAGCCGTAACTCAAGCCACTCGCCGGCCCGTTAGTAGTTGGGTGGGTGACCACCAGCGAATCCGGCCTTTCGTATGTTTTTTTCCCCTTGGTTTCTTTTTTATTTTATTTAATCAGTCTTATCTGGTTTCCTGTTGTTTTCTCTTTTGAAGATTATTGGGAACCGACTGCAAAGTTCTTTAGATATGTTGCGTGCTCTCTCATACTATGATATCTGGCATTTCTCGCGATCATTCTCCATTCAGGAGTCCGTCCCCTCAACAACGTTCGCCGGAAATCGATTGTTTATTTTGAGATTGGAAATATGGATATAATATCCCACGACTGAATACTGGGTTGAATCAGAACAGCTTTGGTGGCTAGTTATCATATATAAGAGGAGATTTGATATTGCCTGGCGTAAGTCTCTGGGAGTTGCATTTGTCCGCATGCCACGCCGCCGGCAACGGAGAAGTGGGTCATCACCAAAGTTAAGGAGAACCTCTCTTGTAACCGCCTGAAACCGCGCGGCCAACTTGTTCCATGTGTCGTGGTTTATATAAGTGACAATTTCCATCAATTGCAATCACTTCTCCTATTCTTCGCTTTCCGTTCACTCTCTTAATACGCTCATGTCGTTTGTGGTTGTCAGTCATTCTGTATTTGTTTGGCGAAATTGGCGTTAAGGCTTGCACTGTCTGCTGCCTTTCCCTCTTATTCAACCCCATTTGACTTTGCAGCACTGGTTAACTACAACATCTGTTAATGTTAGTTAGTCCACACCTTTTTCTGACAAAGCTTTTGTTAGGAATCATGAACCCAACTTCGGCGAGGCGCTGTTTTTTCCCCCGTTTTAATTGCTGGATGAAGATCAGGAGCTTGGACATGTTGATCAGCACCAGCCACAGGGGTCCCCGCCAAGAGCGGCGGCATCAAATCCTGTACTTTGGGCACAAGGACATTAAACAAAATCAGTATGTTTTTGTAACATAAACATAATAACAACTGACTATTGAAGAGTAATATATCTGGGCGGATGGCTACTAGTACTGAAGAGTCAGTCCGTTCTTCCGCGAAAGAAATTCTCCATGCCCAGCCTCACGTGGCAGCGACTATTGGTTTTCAGCACCGCCACAGCGCCCAACAGAGCCGCAGCTTTTGCTGTATGCGGCTAGTTAGGCGTGGTTGAACCTCGTGAGACAGCTCCAGACCACGAACCACCCAGCAGCCCAGCACCCACAAGCATCAGGGTGAATCACCCGCACCGCGTTTATAGCCTAACTTATAAGCCATGGACCGCCCTGACTCTGCTTCCGCCCCTGACACGGAAGCGTCTAGGTCTGCTGATTACTTCCCTCTTCGTCCGCCGTACCTCGTTCCTGAGCGGGAGTACGCCGACGGTCTGCACCAGCCAGAGGACATTATTCAACCCGCAGAAGCCCCGCGTCCACCCAACGCTGGGTTCTCGTCCATCCAAGTCCCTGCTTCCCAGTCGTCTTACTCGTCATGGTCTCCCATTTTGACTCGTCCTCGTGGTAGGAGTGGCAGCGGTGCTTCCATGAACGGGTTCGAACAACCCCTTCCTCTAGACATGGCCGCTCTAAACGATCGTGACTTGAGACCGCAACGTCCGTCCGGGCCAGCGAGGACACCATCCAATACCTATGCCCCTGCCCGGAAACCTCCTCAATTCACCCCACTTCATTCTAGCACCCAAGTACCACTCGCAACCAAGCGCCCCACACGACGAGACCCAGATGCGAGATATCGTGCCCAGGAGAAAGCCTACGTGCAGCGAGTGCGCCAGGGACCTAATGAGTGGTTCAACTTTGACACACAGATCCCTGGCCTAAGTTTTACCCCTGATTCCGAACCGGAGGAAGAATCTCCCTCGTCAGAGTCGCAATTTGACAACGACCCTTTCGACCCGGACACCCACCTCGTCTTGGAAGATGACGATGCCCAGCCTACACTCGAGGAGCTGCAGGATCCCAAAAATAAGGAAAGGCTTGAATGGTATTCCATGCTGGCGTCGGTGCTTAAAGGTGATGTCATCAGGCAGGAAAAGCAGAGATTGATTGGGACGATGGAGCAGAAAAGCCGCGAGGTCTGGAACTTAGAAATTTTTGTCGGGGCAAAAGCAGCGAGGTTCGGACGGCCTATTCCCCTGCAGAAGAAATTTGTCGAGTATCAGATAAGCAATCTTGGCCCTTTAATCGAGGACATCATATCCTTTGAGATCAAAGGTGAAACAGAGGTTGGGAAACCTCCACTGAAACAAGTTGAGGATGTCGTGGAGAAGATCGAAAAGTGCGAGAGCCTCTACCCTAGTCGGCGAATCCTACAAGCGGAACATCCTCGAGCTGCATCGGAAGAATTCCAAGAGAGTTGCGATGCCATAATCGCGTGGCATAACACAACTATGTCCATCAACACGGAGCTCGCCATTCTGCAAAGATGGGTTGGTAACGAAGAATTGGATTTCGCAAAGCCCATGACTATGTCATCCTATGCGGCTGACTTATCAGACGAAGGTTCGTTTCTCGACCGGATAATGAAGGAAGATGGGCTTAAAACGCTTCAAAGCACCGAGAACTTTTATGATAATGATAAGAAAAAGGAACCATCTATCTTGGATGGTATTGGCGGTGTCATTAAAAAGGCGAAAAGTACTCTAATCGAGAACGCGGAAGCATTTGTGAAACGCCATCTACCACCCTACATCGAGGAATTACTAACGCTCATTAATTTCCCTTCGCGCCTTATTCAGGAGGTTATCCGATTGCGGCTTTCCTACGCTAGGAAAATGAAGGATCCCGGCTTGCAATCTCCCATCTTAGTTGACCAAATGATCGCACAGTTCCAAATTTTGCTGAAGGTTGCTGTGGATATCAAACAACGTTACCTCATCATCTCCGATCCCGAACCTGGTTGGGATCTCCCGCCGTGCGTTGATGAGAACTTCGACAACATCGTCGTTGACGGACTGAAGTACTACTTCAAATTACTGAACTGGAAGCTGAGTGCCAATAAGAACACGTTCAAAGAAGCGGAGATTTTGGAAGGTGAATGGGAATTTTCTAATGAAATTGGCCGCCAACTCGAGAATGGGGACATTGAGGTGGCTGAGCAGTTTAGGTATGTTTTGCTTGCTTGTGTGTCGGCATAGGGAACATATGACTAAAATATCTACAGTACTTTAACCGCCAAATCCTTACAACGATTGATGATCCACTTTGAGCGGGAGTTACATAGTAGACCGGACGAAGATGCTGTCGAAACAGAGAAACGTTACAAGCAAATTTTTGATTCGGTACGGGTCCGCCAGCGAAAACTCTTCCGTTTTTCACGTCTTTTGCGCCAGCGCTTCGAAAATGCAACCGAATTCAATTTGCGAGAGGATATGGTAGATACCCTGTCAGATGCTCTCCTAGCCTCGGGTCATTTCGTGGTTACCTCTCACGATTCAGTGGGCCAGAAGGGTGTTCATTTGATTGCATCGCCTTCGCTGTATGGCCGACCCAAGGATATCCAGTCTATCCTAGGCACGTCTTTCCGTTCTGAGGATTCACCCGAAGATCCTTCTAACCCTTATGTTCTTGTCGTCCGCCCTGAAAAGGGCCTAATTTGGAACGGCAAGAGGATGGAAGTGGACCTGTTGGAACATCCAACCGATGTTCGGTTTGGCAAATTACGCCTTGTCGCCGACGGATCTCAACAGCGCCTTCAGAATGCCCGCATCGCCCTGACCAGACTTACTGGGTTGCAGCTGGATATTACCATTGAACAGCGTGCCAACTTGGGCCGTGTCAATGTTGAACTGAATAAAATAAAGAAAACTGCTTACAAACTCTCAACTGGTATCATTGACAGCGTCGAAATCATCAGACGACAGAGCAAAAATGCAGACAACCACGAACTCATCCAGTCCTGCTTCGCATTCGCAACTGAATTTGGCAAGCGATCTTTGATGTATATGGACGCCAGCCGACGTTCGATGAACCATTCTAAACTTATCAACCTGGGGCTCGATTGGGTTTCATTCATTTGCGATGATTGCGACGCCGCCGATCGCAAAACGTTTAAGTGGGCTGTTGCAGCGCTCGAGTTTGCCATGATTGTAACGCATGGCCAAAACGTGCTTGCCATCAGCGACGAAGATTACCGTCGTCTACGCGTTAAAGTGGCTGGCTGCATGTCACTTTTAATTTCCCATTTTGATATCATGGGCGCAAGGTCATCGTTGGCGGCACAAGCTGAGCAACAACATGCAGATCCCTCGGGGCAAGGATTCAGAAAACTTGATCTGAGCCGGATTACCGATGATGCACAGGCGTCGCAAGAGGTACAAGAAACGCGGGAGCAACTCTTTGCGGAAATTGACTTGGCCAGGATCGAGGCTGATGCCAAGCGGCAAGCTCTGGGTAAAGTTCTAGAAGGTGTTAATGAAGCAGATCGATCCGTCACTGTACTATCGTCGTCTGCGACAAACGTCACATTGCGATGGCAGCAAGGCCAGTTTATCGGTGGAGGGACTTCTGGCTCAGTTTATGCTGCTATCGATCTGGACACAAGTTACCTAATGGCTGTGAAAGAAATACGCCTGCAGGAACCATCCGTCATTCCTGGCGCCGCTCAGCAAATCCGCGACGAGATGGGTGTACTTGAAGTTCTCGATCATCCCAACATCATTTCGTACTATGGTATCGAAGTACACCGGGATAAGGTATATATTTTCATGGAATACTGCTCTGGTGGATCTCTCGCAACTCTCTTAGAGCATGGCCGGATTGAAGACGAGATGGTCATCATGGTATACACTCTCCAGATGCTGGAGGGTTTGGCCTATCTACACCAGGCTGGCATTGTCCATCGCGACATCAAACCTGCAAATATCTTGCTCGACCATAACGGAGTTATCAAGTACGTGGACTTCGGTGCAGCAATGGTCATCGCGCGCCAGGGTAAAACCTTAGCTGCCATGGATCATTACTCGTCTAACACGAGAGATGGGAGGGGTCACGCGAAAGATGCACTTGGGCAGAGGAAGAACCAAAAATCGGTAACAGGCACTCCTATGTACATGTCCCCAGAACTCGTCAGAGGAGAAGCCGGTCACAGCTCTGGCCGCCACGGTTGCATGGACATTTGGTCGCTTGGCTGTGTTATCCTCGAAATGGCCACTGGCCACCGACCCTGGGCAGGTGTTGACAACGAATGGGCAATCATGTACAAGATTGCACAGGGCAGCCAACCCCAGCTTCCCACGCCAGACCAACTTAGCCCGATGGGTATCGATTTCATCAAACGATGCTTTGAAATAGACCCCGTTAAACGGCCGAGTGCGACAGAACTTCTCCAGCATGAATGGATTGTTAGCATTAGGCAGCAGGTTGTTGCTGAACCTCAAACTCCTAGCAGCGAAGGAGGTAGCGTCAGCAGTGGTAGTCTACCGTCGAGTGCCGGGAATAGTCGGCAGAATTCAAGCAATATGCTTTGAGAAGAGAGAGATATATATATACATATATGTCTACTACTTGAAGTGCAACGCGAATCCCTCTGGTCTTTCACACCCCGCGCGAGCCGTTACGCACTAGTGAGAGTAAACCAAATCGCAATGTTCATCTATCCGTATATGCACATATATTCTGGTCCAAAACTGTCTACTATCAAGCTGGTCGGCCGAATTTGTCAGGAAGTGAAGAAAAAGAAAGCACAGTGTCAGCATTTGCAGGTTTCACAGGGAGACCATTTGGGGGACTTTTTAATATCATGAGCTTCATTTCCTACATTTTGTGTTCGGTTTTCTTTTTTTCATATAATGATATTTATCCAGATGGTGCGATACCCGATGGCGGAAATGTCTCATTTTCTTCTCATTTTCTTCTTCGTGGCTACCGTTATCATCCCGTTATTTCTATTTATTGCTTTTTAATTGCTTGGTGTCATTCGACTCTGGGTGGGTTTGGTACGGATATTTGGGCAGACGGTGTTTTTAGTGAACTGATCAATTCACATTCATATTTTTGCCTTTTTAATTTTTCTGTTTGAATTCTGAATGCGTCTTTTTATCATTTAGGCAGTGAGCTGTTTAGATGCCTGTCAGCCTCCTACAGGGATGATGGCTCGTTTCCAACAAGGGCGTTTGTCTAAGGCGGCTGTGAGGAAAAAAAGTGCCCTCAAGCCCAGGTATATCCTTTAGCGTTACCATGTGTTAATTTTTTCTTCTTCAGCTTTACCAATGGGTTATTCAAAAAGCTGACTACAATCCGATGCCAATGGTGGTACGAGGAAACAAGACACTCGTTTGGATGGTGAATACACTCCACTGCTAACCTGAGAAAGCAGGCAAACCGTGAGGATCCATTGGCTATTGGATTATCCTTCGAATTCAATCTGCATTTATTTAATAGCTGCTAACGAACGCCCCTCTCCCGTACAGTCCCGGGGTTAATGTGGGATCCCTATTATTTTAGCATTTGCGAGATCGGCCCATGCTGTGAATGCCAGTGACAACAGGGGTGCGTTTGGGGCCTCGAGAACACGGTTGCACCGAGGTTGGGGATTCCTTATTTTCAGTGTCCCCCCCATGTTCACACAAGGGAATTGTGAGGGAGAGCGCCTCCAATTGATTGGTCTGCCGCTCGATCCTTGCCCTTTGCCGCCGACCCCATGTCCGGTTCACCGCTAGTGTTGGGCGTGTTTATTTCTAATTGGCGAGCCCTGCAGGACGACATTTCCTCCACATCCCCACACCACCCGCATCTGAAAGGGATGTCATTCGGGCGGGTACTGAGTTTTGCTCTTCTGGCGCCGTTCCATCCACGAGTTTTCAACTCCCGGTGGGTGATAAATCAGGTATCAATTATTCGAACGAGCTTCGTTATCGGCCCTTGACGTCTCCTTCATGGCAAACCAGACAGGACACTTTTAGCTATGTATGGATATTTGAAATATTTTCCAGGTCATTCAGCCAAACGATATCTAATTGGGCTAGCTGCAGAAACAGGCATATTGTCACACGCGCTCTGGCTACCTGGGCAGCAAGGCTTCTGTCGCACACGGGATTGACCTATTTTTATATCACGCATATAAATACTGGTGCGGGGATGCTATGCTCCAGAAAAGAATATGCACGCATATGTTTTTCATTACGAACAGATCCGGAACAGCTACTTTCTTCTATATATCCAGTCCGGCCAATTGTAACATGGAGAAACCGCTGAGGAGACATAGGCGTTTTCTTTGTTTCTGCTCCACTTCTCGTGATCCATCTCCCTCGCCGCCGGCCCAGCCCTCGGTATCGACCACTGTAGCTGATCCTGCAGTAGGCAAGACCCCAAACCTCCCCGCTTCCCCTGATCCGCTTCCGCCCGATCCATCATTGAAACAGCCCACTGGTGTTTCTTTTGTTGTTCGCGGGCAGGGAAACACTCCCAAGCCCAACCCAGCGTTGGAATTGGCTATCGAAAATCATATTAAGGACCTTTCGCCCACCGAGCAGGAAACGTTCCGCAAAGGAGCATCGGAACATGACTTGTTGGCCGGGGCCGCAAAACTCGACGCCAATCACAAGGGAACCTCTTCCTTCCGGCCCCATACTGCAAAGATTACCAAAGTTCTAAAGTTTTTCGACCAGTTTATGCCGGGTGTATCTATTGGCATACAAGCGAATCCAGAGATATCTGCTATTGTTGTTGGTGCCGTACGAGTAGTATTAGATATTGCGATCCGATTTGTGACTTACTTTGATAAGCTTACTGAAATGATTTCCCGGCTGACCGATTACCTCGAGGTGCTGGCCATCCATGGGAGTACTGACGACCTTCGAATCATTAATGCAGCTGCAGCTACCTATGGGGTTTTGCTGAAATTCTGTCAAAAAGCGAGCTCCATATTTGTCCGCGATACAGGCGGTAGAAAGAGTTCCATCTTGATCTTTTTTAACCAACTATGGGAACCGTTTGAAGCCGCCTTTGGAGAAATGGATTCAGAAATCCGGGACCGTCTTAAGGTCGTTGATATCACTACAAATGCCGTACAATTGGACTGGTTGAAAAGGCGAGGAAAATGTGAGTCCTAAATTTATATTTCGCAAGGGAGCAAACTCTCGCCTGTTTCAGAGCTTTGGTCGAACCAGGCTAACATCAAGTAGCCGAGGATAGGTCGAAGTTTCTCGAGTGGCTTTCTGGTGCTGGTGTCGATTTCGACAAACGGCACGAGGACATATTTTCTAAGAAACACCCAGGAACGGCTGACTGGCTTTTGAAGAGCAAAAAATTTAAATCATGGGTTGACAGCCCAAAGTCGAGTCTGCTGTGGTGCTATGGCAAGGGTAAGTGCTTTTGTACAAGCTTATGTATGTATGTACATCACAGCTTACTAATGAGATATTTTAGCTGGTGCTGGCAAATCTGTAATTTCGTTTGTCTCCCCGGTCAATATCCTTCAGCGTTTTGTTTGACTAAGGGTAACCAAACCAGTTCCAACGTGGTCGAACATTTTTTTGGGAAGCACTTCTTCGACGAAACAGTTGGGGTCTCGTACGTCTACTACCATCATGGAGACTGGGCATTACAGGACCTTTCGCTGGTTATAGCTGGAATGCTGCTGCCGATATGCCGTAAGTTGGATGAGATACCTGACTGGTTGAATAAATACAAAAAAGACGGTTTCAGTCCTCCGGCCGTATGCAGAACGGAGCTTTTTTGCAACGTCTCCCAAAAGTTGGGTCAAATCATCCTCATTGTCGATGCATTGGATGAATGCCCTAAAAATGAGCGTTATAAATTTATTAGCTTTCTTGATACAGTCCTGAAAATCCCCAAAGCAAAAATATTTGTCACAAGCAGGAGAGAGGACGACATATTACATTCTTTCAACGACTTCAACAATGTCGAAGTCACAAAAATTGAAATCCACGCAGGTGATATTGAGGGAGATGTCAAAACCTTTGTGGCCGAAAATGTCAAGTTGTTGAGGAAAGGTTATTACGGGAAAAAATTACACCTTGCTGACGATTCCTTGGAAAACGTAATAATCCATTCTTTGACGGAGAAATTTGATGGAATGTGGGTTAGACTTTGTTATTTCTTATGCAGTATTCATGCTGACAAATATAAAGGTTCCTTTGGGTTTATCTTCAACTGGAACACCTTTGTAGGGTTAGTGAGGCACGTCAGGATTGGAGGATACGCGAAGAATTAGATCGCTTACCATCGGGTCTCAACGGAACGTATTTGCGAATGTTGAATGCTATCCGGTCCCAGCTAGAGTATGAGAAACATATTGCTCTCAACGCTTTGATGTGGGTATTGCATGCTAAGCGCCCGCTATCAAGGGCAGAGCTTCGATACGCTGTTACACTGAGCAGTGGTCCGGATACAGACCCGAAAAATCCGAATCTTGTTGACTTCAACTTTTTATTGGGTTCATGCAAGAATTTAGTCGTGTACGAAGGAGGATTTATCCAACTCGTGCACTACTCTGCCAAAGAATTCATGATGAGCTCTGATTTTGAGGACATGAAAATGCAACTCAGCGCCATTCAAGAGGTCCAAATTGCAAATGAAAGGCTTGCCTCCAGTTGCCTTTCCTGTCTTAGCCACATGCCTAGAGTTGGGTGGCTTGTATTGGATGAAGAATACAACGAATTACTCGAATTCCTGAACGATTGCCCGTCCGTTCTATATGCGGCCCGGTATTTCGACGCTCATATAAACGATTCTCTACACGGCAACGGTAGGCTTACTGAACCTTTTCTAAATGGCATAAACGCGGTTATCGAAAGCTCTGACATTCTTACCGTTTTGCGGCTACGACGCGTTCACCCACCATATCCAAGTCTCCAGATCTGGCGAGCCATTAAGGACTCAGTAAAATGTATGGATTCAAAGAGAGCTGTATTCTCAACCAGCCTTATTCAAGTACAACATATACGTGAAAAATACGCTAGTGATGACCCTCCGGCAGATGCTCTACACCTGGTCGCAGCTAATGGGGACGAGGACACTGCTATTCGATTGATTGGCGACGGCTATGAAATCAACAAACTAAACAATGAAGGTGTCTGTGCTCTTTACTATCCCTGCGAATTGGGACATCTACCGATGGTTTCCCTACTCATAGACCGAGGGGCAGATGTCAATGTAGCTGGTGGGTTTTACGGAAGCCCTTTGCAGGCGGCCTCTGCAAGAGGTCACGAGGCAATTGTGCAGATACTTCTTGACAACGGAGCGTTTAACGATATTCAAAGTACAATGGGGCGATACTGGACTGCAATGGATGCAGCTATACAGCAACAACACCAGAACATAGCACATCTTTTGATTGACCGTGAAATTGACATCAATGCTCGATGTGGGTTGCATGGCACCGCTCTGCAGGTCGCTGTCGCTGAGCGGGATCACGGCTTGGTGAATATGTTGCTTGGTAGAGGAGCCGATGTCAACGCTAACACTGGCAAGTTTGGCACTCCTCTGGAAATTGCTTCAGAGCGTGCGGATAAGAAGATGGTGAAGCTGCTGCTTGATAAAGGAGCGAATATAAGTCAAGGAGGCGCTCTCCAAGCTGCTGCTGGTTCAAGAGGGGATACGGTGGGTTTGATGGAAGTGGTGAAGCTGCTGATTGAAAGAGGGGCAGATGTTAATGCCCGAGATGGGGCATCTGAAACTTCTCTATCTGTCGCTGTGCGTAGGGGCTGTACAAATATTGTGGGCCTGCTACTTGATAAGGGAGCGGATATAAATCAAGGAAAGGTTCTCGAATGTGCTGCTGATACAAGCAGGGAAATGGTGGAGCTGTTGCTTGAAGAAGGAGCAGGCGTAAATGCTCAAGGGGAGTCTACTCTAGAGGATGCTCTCTCTTCCGCGGTACTTAAGCATCGTACGAATATTGTGGAGCTGTTAATCGATAAGGGAGCAGATATCCATGCTCTTGGAAATAGGGTTCTTGAACAACCGATCTTCAGTGGTGACAGGGTTATGGTAGCACTGTTGGTCAATAGAGGGGCGGATGTCAACGAAGAGGGAGGGAATTATGGGAGTCCTCTGCTTGCGGCTTCAATGTTTAATCAATATGAAACCGTGAAATTGTTGCTAGACAAAGGAGCAGATGTCAATTGCCAAAACAATGGCCGTGGATGTGCTCTAGGAGCTGCTTTTATCAAGGGTTATCACGATATTGTTGGCTTGCTACTAAAAAAAGGCGCTTTGGATGTGCGAGGGGGGTTGAAGAGGGAGTTTCCGGGCATATATTCGGGATCGTTTTGATTTATTTCTCTCTACGAGATATGTCTATATATTATACCTAGGTAGCTATTTCTAGTCAACCAATGTATATATGACCACTGGGAGTAAAAGGATTTCTCTGCGTCCGCTCGACTGTATTAAATCGTATACCTGGGTATATTGGGGTCCATTCTCAATCCTGTTCCTGTTCCAGTATCACTTCAAGAGTGATTATCACACAAGCAACAAAGCTGAAATGTGACGAGTGGGCTTTAGAATGACTTAATTATTGTAGCAAGTCCTTAACATGAGATATGATAAATACATGCTTAGGATATAAGAGATAGCAAATATAGATCCAGTTGGAAATATTTTATGCAAGCATCTGATTTATTTATTTTCATTTGATAGCGATTCATTAGACCTAATATCTACATTCAATGGCAAACCATCATAATATCACGCCCGAAACATCATGGACATTCATAAAACACACTTCTCCTCACCTCTTCCAGTCTTAAAGCAAACAGATGTTTAAAGTTTTTGCATCTCGACCTACATGAGCATGAATATGTTAGAGAAATGAAATAGTATTGTTGAGCGAGTTTTGAAAGAAGGAAAGAGAAAATGCTTACAAGATCGGTAGACTGAACCCAGCCTTCTTCTTCTTCTTCAACTTCCCCTTCTGAGTTGACAATTTCTTTTTCTTTGAAAAGTCCCGTTTCCTCATCTCCGAAGTACTTCTCAATATCATCTTGAAGCTCACTGACGGAGATCTTCTCGTCCTCAACACTAAAAGAAACTCGGAGCTTTTTGATACCGAAACCAACCGGCAAGAATTTATCAGCGCTATATATAAGGCCTTCTCGTGTTTCAGGGTACTCTTCTTTCGGAGGTTCTTTGTGGGGAAGGCTAATTGGGCCTTCTAAAAGAAATTTTTTGATTGCGTCGCGTAGCTCTGTCAGGGGTGTTCTGCTGCCTGGTACGGTTAGTAGGAGCCATATCCAAATTAACACAAAAAAACTTACTCATGGGTTTGATATCAAGAGTAACAAAAGATTTAGCAGGGGGCTTTTTCTTTGTCGCAGCCTTCTTCCTATATTCTGCGAGATTCTTTTCTCTCTCGGCAGCGGCTGCTGCATCCTCTTCGTCGTCGTCACTGCCGAAAAGGTCCATGTCATCGTCATCTTCGGCCACGGCTTTCCTCACTGGGATATCGGTAGATTCGGGGCCAAATGATGTGAATGGCCGGGAAGGGTCACCCTTGAGTGTAGCGAATTCGGCCTCGTACGAAGCAATGTGCTTGAACCAACGGGCGACATGGGGGTATTTGGCGGCGTCAGGGGCATTTTTAAATGCCTTGAATGTGACCACATCAGCCTGGGTGGGGGTATAGCTGATTTGGGTTAGTATGGTGTGTTGTGTTTAGAGCTTCTGCAATGTGGATATCAACCCAATGGCGGGGCAAAATAAAATAAAAGTATTGTTTAACAAAAAAATCAGAAATGCGAAAATTCGCGTAGGAAGTAGTCATTCAGCGGTGTCTTAAGCCGCCTCATAAACACGGACCAATTTATTTTCATCATCGAGAAAAAGAAGGAGAAAAAGAGTAGGAAGCTAAGAATCAAAATGAGGCGAAGTTATAGGACTTACCCTTCAACGTAACTTTTGGTGCGGAAGAAGTGGTTGGCGACTTTCAAATTAAGGGGCTAAGTCAGAACACGCCGAACAGACGAGGTTCAGGGTAAAAAAAAAAGTACTTACTGGCAAGGCCAGACTCCGAAGAAAAATCGGTGAAACCCATTGTCAACGGATGGGATGAAGCGGTTCTGTATTTTGAGGTGTTGGGCTGCTGGAGTTGTGTTTGCAGTGTTGAGGAGGGATGAGATGAGGAGCGAAGGAGAGAAAAAAAAAAAAAAAAGGAGGCTAATTTTTTTGTGGACAAACCAGAAATGAAAATTTGAACAGGGGGCCAGAAACATTAGGTAAGCCAGGCCTCCCAAACCCTCCAAACCCCAACATGATCTCATCGAAAAACCTTGGAAGCTTTCGTCTCAGTCCAGCCACCGTTACAGCCAGAGTTCGAGAGCTTTCGAGGGAAATCCGTGGATATCGAACCCAGTAAACATATTCATCTCTGTATTAAGTTAATATTCTCTTTTCCCATTCCAGTAGATATGCTGCCCAATGCACTGAGTACGTGCTAGCAGCCAATTTTTTATCTTTGGCTTTTGTGAGTCTCCTATTTTTTTTATTTTTTGGTGTTTTTTCGCCAGACAATGCAATTTTCAAAGCTTCAGGGCTACAGTACTCGACTGCTCCGGGCGTCAGTCACAGCTTCGCGATCTGGAATATCGCTACGGGTACCAGTTTCCCGGACTGAATTATGCAGGCAATGGCCATCTCGACTCCGGATTCCTTCATCTTGCCCTCTATATCAGCTTCCCGCTGTTCGCTATTATGCCAACGGGAGACCACACCCCCCAGGCGGAACACATCGTATGAATTTAGGCGGCGAGCCGGAAAAACCGGCTCTAGAAGAATACGGGGTCGACCTTACTGCCAGAGCAAAAGATGGGAAACTTGACCCAGTCATTGGTAGGGATGGGGAAATCCAGCGTACAATACAAATCCTGTCAAGGAGAACGAAGAATAACCCGGTCCTAATTGGTTCCGCCGGCACTGGCAAGACTGCTATCCTCGAAGGCTTGGCCCAGAGAATTGTCAGAGGCGACGTACCAGAAAGTGTTAAAAATAAGCGCGTGATTGCTTTGGATTTGGGTCAACTTATTGCAGGGGCAAAATTCAGGGGTGATTTCGAAGAACGATTGAAGAAAGTTCTGAAAGAGGTGGAGGATGCTGAAGGGGGAGTTATACTTTTCGTGGATGAGTTACATACGCTACTCGGGCTTGGGAAGGCGGAGGGGAGCATTGATGCAAGCAACCTTTTAAAACCGGCTTTATCACGGGGCGAACTGCAATGCTGCGGTGCTACGACTTTGAACGAGTATCGCCAGATCGAAAAAGATGTTGCTCTAGCGCGACGATTCCAGCCCATTCTTGTCGAAGAACCATCGGTCCCTGACACGATATCGATACTGAGAGGCATCAAAGAAAAATACGAAGTTCACCATGGTGTAAGAATCACGGACAGTGCCCTCGTGGCTGCCGCTACATACAGCAACAGATATATCACGGATCGTTTTCTACCGGACAAGGCCATTGATCTCGTGGATGAGGCCGCTTCTGCTCTTCGATTACAACAAGAGTCAAAACCCGATGCAATTCAAGAACTCGACCGGCAAATCATGACAATTCAAATCGAACTTGAATCTCTTCGCAAAGAAACCGATATTCCCAGCAAAGAGCGTCGGGAGAAATTGGAAGAGCTCCTGAAAACAAAGCAAGACAAAGTGAAGGAGCTTACTGATGTCTGGGAAAAGGAGAAAGCAGAGCTTGATGCAATCAAACAGGCTAAGGAAGATTTGGAACGCGCGAGAATTGATTTGGAGCAAGCCCAGCGCGAAGGGAACTTCGCCAAAGCGAGCGAACTGCGATACTCGATAATTCCGGGACTTGAAAATAAACTCCCCAAGGAAGGATCCGAGACGGCAACCACCACTACTGCTGACGGCGAGGTGCTTCTCCATGATGCTGTGACCAGCGATGATATAGCTGCCGTGGTATCCCGTACCACAGGCATTCCGGTAAATAAGCTAATGGCTGGCGAGGTCGAGAAACTCATACATATGGAAGACACTTTGAGGCAGTCGGTGCGTGGGCAGGATGAAGCACTTTCTGCCGTCGCAAATGCCGTTCGTATGCAGAGGGCAGGGCTTAGTGGAGAAAATCGGCCGCTAGCATCGTTCATGTTTTTGGGCCCAACAGGTGTCGGCAAAACGGAACTTTGCAAGAAGATGGCGGGTTTCCTGTTTTCAACCGAAACGGCTGTCTTACGGTTTGATATGAGTGAATTTCAGGAAAAGCACACGGTCAGCCGCCTCATTGGATCCCCCGCTGGATATGTTGGGTACGAAGATGCTGGCCAGTTAACGGAAGCTGTCCGAAGGAAACCCTACGCTGTATTATTATTCGATGAGTTTGAAAAGGCTCATCGTGATATATCAGCCCTTCTACTTCAGGTCCTAGATGAAGGCTTCCTCACTGATGCCCAGGGGCACAAGATCGATTTCCGGAACACTCTAATTGTCTTAACATCCAATCTTGGTGCGGAAATTCTTGTCGGGGCAGACTCTTCCCTTGGGGATGAGGTCTCATCAGAGATAAAAGCGGCGGTAATGGCTACCGTTCAGTCATCGTATCCTCCTGAATTTTTGAACAGGATTGACGAGTTCATCATTTTCAAGAGACTCTCGAAAAATGCCCTTCGGGACATTGTAGATATTAGGCTGCGGGAGCTTCAACACAGGCTAGACGATCGAAGAATAACCTTGAAGGTGGAAGATGGTGTTAAAGAGTGGCTTTGTGAAAAGGGGTACGATCCTCGATATGGAGCTCGCCCATTAAACAGACTCATTTCAAAAGAAATCGGCAACCGCCTGGCAGACAAAATAATCCGGGGCCAAATTATCACTGGTCAGGAGGCGCATGTCATTTTCGATGCTGACAAGTCTGGGCTTGACATCCTAACTGAAAAAGCGACGTAATGTACATACATTTACGTGCATTACATGTACTGATATTTCATTTTTCTTTTCTCTGCTTTACTACTGGTTCCAGTTCCGTTCTGGTTGGGGTAGTCAGAGCAGATTGCTATGGCATGGCATTGCTTTGGCGAAATGTGGCTTTATGTGAGCATTGTTTTTGTCTCTTATTATGTATGTGTACCATCACCGATCTTTCAAAATTTAAAATCCTGTACATATACCCCCACTCATTCATTTAATGTCAATATATCTCTTCTCTTCACAAAGTTCGAATTATTCTATTGTGCTCAGCCCGTGATCTCAGTGCGAGGTGAGGTCGAGAGGTTTTTTCCTATTTGGGATATTCACTCTCCATGTGTCTTTTCTGACACGCTCCCCAAACTTTCTCTCTCATGGCACCACGTTGAGTCTCGCATCCACCACCCAAATCATGGCGCCGTCTTCCTCAAGGAGGAAGAGAGGAGGCTTCCATTCCTCTCGTAGAAGCCAGCACTCGCAACCAAGGCGCCACCAACGGCCCTTTAACTCAAATTCCAGTGGTAGACATGGTCGGATAGCATCATCTGCCAGGGAATCTTCAGTTGTGGCATATACCGAGAATTCTGCTAATAATGAAATATTAGGCGAGTTGGATCTGGGGCTATGTAATTATGGCCAGCAGGAGCAGGAAGAAAATGAAGACCTGTGCCAGGCTGTGATGGCTATGGATTTGAAAGAGAGGGGAACTGTTGGTTGTTGCTATTACGTTGCGGACGAGCAGAAGCTATATCTGCTTGAGGACATTACCTCCGGGGGACTAGAGGCAATTGAGACGTGTAAGTTCTTTTCTCGTTTTTGTTTTACTCCAGGACGCGATAAGATTTTTGTTCTGATATTTGATATTGGCTTCAATATAGTGAAGCTTGATGTTGAGCCAACGCTGGTTCTGCTCTCAACTCGGGCAGATCAAAACACGAGCAACCTGGGGCAAAGTGGGCAAGGCACCCACGCGGCGGACAATGGTGAGTATTCTGTTCGCCTGTCGCTACATTTTTGATCTGTTGCTTACGAGTTTGCTTTTCAGACGGGCAGTTCCAACTGCCTTACCACGTCGACATCCGACCAGTCCAGGAGTTCAGCTTTGAGGGTGCAAAACTCAAGCTTGCTAACCTTCGTCTTGGTACACGTAGAGACGATACTCGATTCCTCGTCCCCGGTGATACTTTCTCGATGAACCAAAATGGAGATGAAACCGATTTGGGGTTTACTGATTATCAGGGAAGGTTGTTAAACCTTTCTGGCTCCATTGATATGGATAATTGTATTTCTATCGGATGTGCCGGCGCTATCATTACCTACCTGCAGAGAAAACGAACGGCGGAGTGCCTATCAGGGGATCGCTCCGGGAACGAGTTGTTTAGCATTCAATCGGTTGAAATGCGAAGCCTAAAGGACACAATGTAAGGCTATTTTTCCACTATCATCGTAAGCCCCTTTCTCACTGATGTTCGCGAAAGGTTTGTCAACACCGATACTCTTACTTCACTCCAAGTAATCCAATCCGAATCTCACCCAAATGCATTCAACCAAGGGCCTGGTAAAACTTCACCTGGGGCAAAAGAGAGCCTGTCAATATATGGCCTATTCCACCATTTTGCTAGGACGCCTCAGGGGAAGACTCGCCTTAGACAAAGGTTTCTCCGCCCCAGCACGGATGCTACTCGCATAAGAGAGGGACATGACTTTATCAGCACATATCTACGTCCTGATAATAGTGGTTCCATTGAAAAACTCACCAAGAGCTTAAAAGGGATAAAGAACTTACGTCCTGTGATGGTCCATGTACAGAAGGGAATCAGTTCAGGAAATGCCAAGTTTAAGGCGTTCAAAAGTGGTGTCTGGGCAACGCTTCTCGAGGTCTGTAACTGAGTATAAGCCATCATGTGCATACATCCCTAATCTAGATCTTGCAGTTCGCCTTTCACGCAATAGACGTGCACGAGACGATACGAACAGTTACAGGTGCGGAGAATTTGGATTTGCATGCAAAGGTGAGGATTCTCGAGGCCTATAGGAATCAGCTAATGCGTGTACCTAGGCACTCGATAAGTTAGATGTGGCAATCCTACACCAGGTTGGAAGAGTAATTCATGAAACGGTGGGCAGGACCTCCATAAGATACCCGGAAGCAATGGTTTTTTGTCTAATTTACAGCAGGTGGACCTGCAAAGCTCGATTGAGGAGCATCGGACTGTCGTCAAACCGAGGTTGGATCGCGAGCTGGACGATCTGAAGGAAACGTATAATGGCTTGGACAGCTTACTCAACCAGGTGGCCATAAATATTGCTGGTACTATTCCCGGAAGGTTAAGTAGTGATGTTAACGTTATATACTTTCCTCAACTTGGGTTTAACATTGCTATGCCACTCGACGAAAGAGGGCGGGCTGTTTATGATGGCGGAGAGCAACCGTGGGATCAGGTATTTACAACAGAAACCAGAGTTTACTTCAAAGATTTTCGTATGCGAGAGATGGACGAGAGATTTGGAGATATCTACGGTCTTATTTGCGGTAAGTATCCTAATCCTGAGGCCTCTACTCAAATATTTACCCGATCTCAGAAAAGGAAATTGAAATTGTTTACGAGATGGCGCAAAATGTACTTCAGTACGAAAAAATTCTCGTGGAAGCTTCGGATATATGTGGAGAAATAGACAGGTATGCACTGATTTTGCACTTACGGGCATTATCTAACAAATTGCAGCCTTCTCGCTCTCGTGCAAGGGGCCAGCTTATACAAGCTTATACGGCCACAGATCACACAGGAAAACAATATTGTAATCAAGGGTGGACGGTCAGGACATTACTTCCGCGCCTACAACATTCATGTGGTGACTGACCGAATATAGACATCTTCTGCACGAAGTGACCGTTCCTACATACATTCCGAATGATACCCTAATTGTTGGCGGGGAAGGAAGAGAAGGATCCCCTCCAAGCCCATCGTCTCAACCATTGGAAACTTCACTTGATGTTGCTGAGACTCTGAGACCGAGCATGCTACTGCTGACTGGACCAAATTACTCCGGCAAAAGTGTCTATCTCAAACAGGTTTGCTCCCCCATCAAACGACATGATAACAGAGATGAGCTGATTGTCTTATGGGTGGCTTTAATTGTCTATATGGCCCACATCGGGAGGTATCATGGAGAGCCCCTTTCATAAGACCGTCCTTCAGTAGCTAACTGAGACTTGCAGTTTTGTCCCAGCGGAAAGTGCCAAAATTGGCATCACAGACAAAATACTAACACGGATAATAACAAGAGAAACGGTTTCCAAGGCAAGAGCCTATACCTGGGTAATCATAATTTCGCAAGATGCTCATGTTTAAATAGGCCCAAAGCTCCTTTATGATCGACCTACAGCAAATATCCTTCGCCTTAGCCCTCGCAACTGAGCGTACCCTGATTATAATCGATGAATTTGGCAAGGGGACAGAATCAACGGGTTTGCCCCCTCATACCCCTATTTGATTTAGGGTTATCTATTTCAGAGCTTTGTCTAAAAATAACATACAATAGATGGCGCCGGTCTTGCCTGCGGGCTGTTCGAATACTTGCTCAGTCTGGGTGAGAAAAGGCCAAAGGTGCTCGGCGCAACACACTTCCATGAGATATTCGAAAACGGATTTCTAACCCCGAGGAAAGAACTTGGTTTCGGGTATATGGAAGTGCAAATTGATCCGGCTGCGAGGGACGTGGAAAACCAGGTCACATATCTATACAAGTTGAATACCTACCCTGTGATATATATTATTATTTATTATCGTGCGCACTGAAAGATGACATCAATCGCTAATCCGTACAATACCAGTTTCCGATCTGGCCGGAGCAATGCGAGTTTTGGGACAAAGTAAGTTTATTTTGAAATTACCTCTCTATCCTCGTTGGTAGCCCCTTTTTAACTGGCTCTACCCTATTTAGCTGTGCGGCATTGAATGGCATTGATCCAGCCATAATTTCGCGAGCAAACGAGATTGGCACTTTGGCTGCCCGCGGGGAAGATCTTGTCGTTATTTGCGCAAAGATGTCCGTGGATGAAATGGATGAGCTTGAAGAAGCGGTAAGCGGTCCTTGAAAAGTTCTTCAAGAATTACGAGACTGAGAGCAACTTGCGAGCTCTGAAACGCTAAAGAAAATTTCCAAGCAGGAGAGTATGGCGAGAAGGTTCCTCGGAGCGGATTTTTTGCACGCACCTAATCATGTGGGTATTAGGAGTGAAAACAATGAGCGACCAGAAGCTTTACTGGAAAATATTATTGGTAAAAGTTACGGCAGTACGGTAATGAGTGGGCTTACATGAGTTTATCTGCAAGGGTTAGGATGCCCCTTTTCGACAAGAGGATGTGTAGGACAGAAGTGCGGAGTGTAGCTCCGTTGCGGTGCCAGCATGTATTAATAGTTCCGCCATTCCACTCCCATCAAAGCTTTAGTTAAAAACATATGCTCATTCGGTCAAATGTTGGCTGGAAATATCAATTAGCACCAGAGTGATATGCTACCAGCATGTATTTCTAGACTCAGCTCAAGAGTTACAGAATAATTACATATACCACGTATTAGAAGTGTAAAATCAATTCTACAACAGAAAAGCATTCATCAACCTTCTCAAAATTTAAGAATAGGTATATTGTTTATCCGGGCAACAGTAAAAGTAAGGGAGGCTACAACATGCCCAAGTCTAATAGACCCCCCAGGCCGTCGATTTATTTAAACTCATAACTTCACACTCTTAACCAAATGAGTCTTGATACCAGTAAGCTCTCCACCATAACCACCACGCCCTTCGCCACCCTTATAAACCGGCCGAATGCTACCCAACTTCTTTTTCTTCTCCTCATACTTCTTCCTCTTCTTAACTCTCGGATTCCGCACATCTTTATTCCGCTTCGGAGCTAAGCCCTTATTCTTCTCGATTGCATATGTAATGGCCCGCTTGCCATCTTCCCCGATGGTCTCCTCGATCTCAACCCGCCCGCCTTCCCGCGCGGCTTCAGCATGGGCTTCAGCAAGCATCTTCTTATCAGCTTTCTTCTGTTTCGACCGCGCAGCAACCATATCATAGTAATCGTCTGAGTCCGAACCGCCGCCGCCGCCATTTTTTCCGTCATCTCGCACCTCCCTCGCAAGACGATGATCATCTTCATCGCTATCTCCTCCCAGCTCATGAAGCTCGTCCGGTGTCCGATGCCCTCTCTTCTCAGCCTGGGCATTAAGACGGGCTTGACGATCCTTTAATCTCTCTCGATATGGCAAGTCTGTGTCACCGCCAGCATCACGGCCAGCAGCATCACGCTTGTTGGCTTTCTGTGCGATTTGCGAGGTGTAGAAACGGAGGGATTTTTTCTTCTTGGCTTTTTCTTCAGCTTCGAGAGCGTCGAGGGTTGTTTCGTCGCCAAAGTCTGAGTCGTTATCTTTTGGTTTGGATGGTTTAGCTTGCTTGGATGCCCTTTTGGTTGTTCGGGAATCAAGAAGTTTGGAAAGGTCAGCCAGCTCGACCTCAGTCTGGCGTAGTTTCTCGGTTCGTTTCATTTCTGCTAGCGCTCTGGCGTCTTCTGCGGCCTTTTGGGCTTTAGTTTTCTTAGATTTGGTCACTGGTACGGGTTCGAGGGGTTTTGTTTTTATTTCGGCGACTTTGGTCGTTGGTTCTGACGCATGTGATATTTGGTCGTCATCAACGCTGTAGTCTGACTCCATTTCAGAGTCCTCGATTTGCTGTACATCCTTTACTTCCTCCCATTGCTTCTTGCAGTTAATCAGTGTCTCCATGATTGGATGTTCTCTGAGCTCAGCAGGGGACATTGCGAGGCGTGTTTCTCCATTCCTTGAAGGAGACGTTAAGAGGAAGAAGTACATGCTGATAGAACCTAGATAGGCAGAGAGTGCGCGGAATTTAACCACTGGTAGTGGAATATAGTCGTCGTTGTGATATGACCCGCTTGAACCATTCGCAAAGTTTTCTGCATTTTGTGCGGCAAAAGCAAGTTCCTCATGCAGGGGTTCAAGGGAGAGAAAATCTTGCGATAAAGGCTCGAATTCAGGGTATCGCTGTTTCAAGATCTTCCGCCGCTCGTCGACGCTCATATCATCTGTCACTTGTAGCTCAGGTAAAACCTCTGTGACGACATTGTTCTCCCCTTTATAGTCACGTTCGCCATCCTTCCCCGATGTTGCCCATTCGTTTTCGTCGAATCCAAAATCCGCCTCGTTCATAGCCTGTAATCGCTGTTGTTGGATCTTTCTGGCCTCAGCTTCCTCTTCAAACGCATCTGCTTCTGTTTCGATTACGTCTGCATCGTAGTAGTCCTTCTTCGATGAACCCCATCCTTTCATCCCTTCCTCTTCGTCTGCCCCTCCTTCCGCCTCCTCGTCGTCATCAATTGGACTGGTTGCATCGCGGCGACCTAACTTCGACTTCTTAAGTGTAGATCGTTGGGCGTCCTCCTCTTCCTCCTCTTCTTCGTCATCAACATCGTCATCATCAAAATCTTCGTCGTCTATAGACTCAGATTGATACCCAAGTACTTCCTCGTCGGAAGGTTGGAAAAATTCCTCTACACCCACCCCGTTAATAACTATGTAAAAATTGAACCAAAGGGTGGGGAAGGAAAAAAATAAAAATAAAAAAATTGCTGTATCTCAATATTTACCTTGCTCTGCTAGTTTTCGTCTCCTCTTTGCCTCGGGGGCTTCTTCTAAAAGAATGCGATCGCGACTCTGTTCGAACTCATCCTCCGAATCAGCGAACCGGGCATCGGCTGCGAATCTGGAGTTTTGATCTGGAGCACTCTGTTTCGCAGACGAGAGCTTGCTCGCTTTTCTTTTCTTGCCCATTTTTGCAGGGAGATTGCCCTGAGATGACCAGCTGATATGTGTTCGAATTGTCCTAGAAAGTTGCTGCTTGGAATCGGCGTTTTCCACTTCTCATGGAGATTTATGATATTTTCGTCCCAAAAAAAAAAAAAAAAAAAAAAAAAAAAAAGGTTTCCCGATATCTTGGCGCTCACACTGAGCAACCACGCTAGTCCCGGTTCGGATATGCGCTGGATCCGCCCGCGAGGTCCTGATCTAGCGCTGCTTGAGGTGAAGCTGGAAAAGAAGGGTTAGAACACCGAGTGGATATATCTCCAATCTCCGAAAACCCTGGTGTTGAGCTTGTTTCCAAAAAGCTTCCTTGTTCAGGGCTGCAGGTGGTGAAAGAAAAAATTCCCGTTCACAAACTTATTAACATTGCGTGAACCAATCGCATTAGTTTACCTTACACGAACAATAGTTAATCTAATTCTAAACGTACGCTGGATTGTTGTTGATTCGCTAAAGGAAGAACGGAACACGAGGACAAAAAGGGTTGAACAGGCAGGGTACAGCCTGGAAGCTCCCTAGGTACACACAACTCGGCCTCTTATCCTAGGTATGTAATGTTCATTTCCTTAGATACGATAACTACAGCTGTGCCCAGTTTGTTAAAAGTTCTTGCTCTGCAGGTGTGGGTAGTAAACAACAAAGCTCCTGTGGAAAGAATCACCGCAGCCCAACCGCCAGGTTGTTCCTCCTCCACCATGCCGGATTTACGCGCTATATTATCTTCCTTTCTCGGAGAGGGCTCTGACCTGTCATTGTCAACCCCCCAGCTACTCGTTGCAGTCACTCTTTTGATATTCTCCCTATACTTAGCTGTCAGTATGCTAAACTACTTCAAGACGACGAATCAGTTCGTGGTTGCGGGGAGGGTATGTATTGGGTCGCGTTTCTTGATCACTCCTTTATTCTCTTGGTTGTTTTATTCTGGGTAGCTAAGGCTGACGGTATGTACAGATGGCTGTTGTTACGGGTGGTTCGGATGGCATGGGCAAAAGTGTAGCCATTGAGTTGGCCAGAAAAGGGGCTAGTGTGACCATCGTCGGCCGCGACGTGGGCAAACTGGAAGCCGTCTATGAAGCCATGAAGGTAAGGTTGTTACTGCTTGACTCATTATTTTTGTCTCCCAGTAGAGGATATTAGACAAAGGCTGATTGAAAGAAACAATAAATATTATATAAATATTTTAGACATGCGCTCCCCATATGTGCGGCCAGAAATTTCACTGGATCAAAGCCGATTTGATCGACCCAAAAGAATCCGAACGCGTCATGGCCGAGGTTACCGAGTTTAACGGCGGAGTGTATCCTGATATTGTTTGGTGTTGTGTTGGACAATGTCTACCCGGGTTCTTTCTCCATACCTCGCCAGAGACCTTAAAAGCGCAAATGGACACAAATTATTTCACCTCAGCATATACCGCACAGGCCATTATGAAGCTATGGCTAGCTCCAGCTTCCGCTGGTCAAGCTCCGGAGAAGACACCTCGCCGCCATCTCATTTTCACCAGCTCTGCTGTATGCTTTGTCCCCGTGGCCGGCTACGCGCCTTACGCGCCAGCAAAGGCGGCGTTACGCGCTCTTGCAGATGCCTTGACGTCGGAGATCGAGGTTTACAACGGTTCCCGAAGAAACCCGTCCATCACTGCTCCCGCTGCGGACGTGAGGACCCACATTGTCTTCCCGATGGGAATTTTAAGTCCTGGATTTGCCGTAGAACAAAAGCTAAAGCCAGCCTTAACGAAACATCTTGAAGAGTCCGACAAGCCACAAACGCCTGACGAAGTTGCTGCAATCTCTATCAGGGGGCTCGAAAAAGGCCAATACATGGTCACGACCTTGATAGTAAGCGCGATCATGAAGGCAGCTACAATGGGAGGCAGCTATAGAAACAGCATCGTTCGCGACACGCTTACTAGTTGGATGAGCTCTCTCATCTTCCTTCAGGTTGTACCGGATTTGAGAGGCAGGGCTTTTCGATGGGGTCGAGTCAACGGCATTCCCAAGAAGGGTGAAGATAATACAATAGCACCCCAACCCGTGACTGAAGACTGCATGGGCGGAGAACAAGGTTGATATCTCTCTGTACATCCCCTATTCGTAACGTCCTTTTCCCTATATTAGATACACCATTTCCTAAGTTTCAATAAACAATACTCCTTTATCTTCTCGATGTCTTCCATTAATGGCTCTCTTAAATGAGGCCTGTTCGTGATGAGGTTCTGAATACGGAGTAGATATGATCTATTCCATTTGATATCTTTGTTCAGATTTGAAAGTAACTTTCTATATTTCAAGTTAAATATTTATTACAACCACATACATTATGGTCTTATGTATGAGGTTCATATGTCGTGTGGCTAAAGGGGCCAAACTGAGGCTCAAAAAGGGAAAGAAAGCATTCACAGGCATCAACATCTAATTGCCAACCTTCTCTCCTCCTGACATCACCCCATCCCAGCCTACTCAATCCCCTTCCTCATCTTTTGCGCTGAACGTATAAACACGAGTATTGCCGTCCAGAATACCCATAGTGACCCCTACTCTCGTTAACTACCTCCACGCCCTAGATAAAATGCAGCCACTCGTTATCCTCTGGTTTCTCACACTTGCCGCCTGGGCCCTGAACCCTAATACCCCCAGGGCCCAACGGTACCAAACAGTCATCACAATCAACAAAGACAAGGCCGTCCACAGCTACGACTACAGCGGCACCAACCCCATCGACGGCTGCTGGGAGAGCCTCGACTGCTCCCTGACTCAAATCGACGCAATGTCCATGGCCAGCCGGCTCGAGTTCATCAAGTACCTGAGCACCTGGCGCTTGGATACGCTACACTCCATGGACCAATTCCGTGCCCTTGAAGGGGTCATCACCTTCTTCATGAGGAAGGATATTGGTGGCTCGGGCACGTGGCTTTCACTTGTACATGCAGCATGCATCGAAGCGTTGCAAAGGGGCGCGGCAATCTCGCTTGGCCTATCGAGTAATACCGGTGGGAATCCGGCAAGTGAGAAGTGGGCGGATTATTTTCATCAGAGGAGGACGGGGAGGCTTACGGATCGGAGTGTATGAAATTATTTTTTTTTTGCCACCTTATTTCACACGGTTTTAGTGTTTAAAAGTTTCACATATCTCAAAGGGAAGGAAAATGGCTAACAATGGAACTTACCACCTCCGGTCTTATGTGGAACAGGCCCATGACATATCCTGGGCGGGTGCGGAACAAGCTGCTGTTGACTACGGCATCCGCCGTGCCGACTCATCGCTGCATATCGAAAAGCCTTCCGGCCGTGTCCTACGCTGGATGCAATTCACGCGCGTGTACAGAACAGCCATGCAGTACCGTCGTACGATCTTGTGGCTTATGAGGATGTATGTTTTATATTCCTTCTTTTATGTATGAAAGATAAAACTTTCTCTTCTCCTTTTATATATATATTTCCACCCGCTTCTCTGTACCCCTTTCCTTAATCTGAAGATGGCGAGAGATCTTAAGGGACTTGGCGCCAGAAAAAAGGAAACAAGTACTAATATAATCTGTCTCCCCAAAAACAATAGGGGATTCACATTCACTAGCCCCTCGGTGCCCATGGCCGCCGAAGCCTTTCTAGACTGGGTAACGGACGTGACAGATGCGACATCTACTGGCTTCCTAGCTGATGTGGCCTGGACCCTTTCCGCGTTGGGATTATCGCAGCACGGAGAGGACCCTGTCGCTGATTCAGAGGTCATGTTGAAGATCATCACGGACTTCTGGGAAGTTTTTCAACTGAAAAATAACGGTGATGGTGGTAGTGGGGATGGAGGCAATCCAGAGTGGAAATAGTTAGGACTCATCCGGCGTTATGAAGTAGGGATGATTGTGAGTGTGAGTACAGGAAGATGGTGTGGGTGAATGGAGGTCAAATGAGGAAAGGGAAATTGTTTCTGAAGCATGATAAGAATGGATCGATGAAAGCGCCCTGTTTATATGTTATGGTATGTAGAAGTTTAATATGCCCGGTGAGTGATATGTGTTTGGTGGGTGATTTCTCAAGTTACCTTTTATCACTACGCAGCGGCTTTCTAAAAATTTGCGGGAATCTGGCAGGTAGAGCAGAACTTATGTAATTTTTATTGTACCTATACATTAGTCAATTTATAGTATTATGGCAATGAAATCAAAGGACATCATTGTTAATTTTATCGCGCTGTGTTATCTCATTCTTTCATGAAGTTTAGGGATTTCAAAATTTCAGGGGTAGTTAGTTACATGTTGTGTAACTGCGAACAGAGCTAAAGTATCAGAAACAGCTAAGCTTTGCCAAGAAGCCCTTTACCAACATTGTATTTCCAGAGATAGATAGATAACCATCCAATGATAATCTTGCTATATAAACATACCGAGTAGTACATGCACTTACACTGCATTGGGAAGAGGAACATGGAAATATTATTCCCTGCAGCAAAGGATTGATTTATTCCCCATTGGTCATTACAAGACCTTCTCACGGTCAAAATGGGCGGAATGAATTCGCTCGAAGGAAGATTTATTGCTTTTATTAGTAGTTCTAAAGTGTTCTCCAACCCCCCTCCCCCTTTTAACCCTAACCATATGTATACAATGTGATGTGATAGGATATAACCACACCCTGCTCACTTACCAAACACTGTAGCTCTCAAACAGATTACCCTGCTAACCCAGTCCAACATATCAGCCGGGAAGAGAGAGAATTCAACTTCAGAGACCTTGCGAAACCACTTTACATAGGGAACCCAGTTGCTGCCGCCGTGCATTCTCAAGCTTATCGGCGCTGCTCTGTGGTTGTAGGGAAGAAGAAAAAAAGTAAGTTAGCATATCAAGAGAAAAAGTCCTAAATGGTAATACTGAAGGGAAGAAAAGGGAATCCCGGCGACAAGCGTTAAAAACCACTAAACGAACCTCTTACTGAGAAGCAAGACTTACCTTAGGAACCCTCTTCCCAAACATCTGCGACTCCTTATAGCTCTGTTCCTTGGCAGCATCGTCTTTGGTGATATAAACATCACCACCACTGGGATCGATCTTCATCCCGCTAGCAGCCGCAAGTTCCTCGTTTCTATCCGTGATAGACTGCACCTCAGCGCTGAGAGATTGCCTTCCAAAGGCGGTGCCCAATGCGCGCCCCTGGTCATATTGTGAAAATAATATATCAATATATATATATTTGGTCGGATATCCTTGTTTCAAAAAGCTCTGAGCGGTGGCTGTACGGAGGTATGAACGAAGTTTTTAGTAGGTGGCCAATTGAATATCCCAGCCAGCAAAAGCCCAGCCAAAAAAATCAAGTCATATTCATTGATGGGGCATCCACCCGTAGTTTCACTCTCAGCTTGAGAGATGTCGGATATCTCCTCGAGTGAGAAACGTTTTCCCCTAGCCACTGTTGTTTTGACAGCCTCTTGTTGGGATTTCTCTAAACATTGATTTTTTCTTTTTTCTTTTTTCTTTTTTCTTTTTTCTTTTTTCTTTTTTCTTTTTCCTTCCTTCTTTTTGGTTTCGAATTGGTAGGTAAATTCGATCATTTTGAATATATATAAGGGCTGGATGAATCTGCGGTAGAGGGTAATGGGGTAATGATTTTAAAATTTTCTCTTCTCCCTGTAGAATAAATAAACCATGGAGTGTGATGACGTTTTCATGACGTCCCAATTTATTTCATCGCGGTTAGGGACGGAGACACCGACGATGAGGATGACAAATTGAGCACAGTATAACCCATTTCATCCCTCAATTCCGTAATGTACAAAATCCCTTGAAAGGGGTTCTTTTCAATCATCACCGTTCTGCAGTGTTGAACGTTAGGACATGTCGCGAGGAGGCGGGTAGTTTCGCTTCTGCAGAATTAATTCCTCAGTTGTGTAGATCGTACCAAATCCAAGAGCTTCCTCTGGCATGTTTATGGCTAGTCAGATGGTTGAGGCCCAGATGACAGTAACAACAACATCTCTGTGACGTCCTTTAGAACGCGTCAACCTACCACAGCGCTGGCGCGGCGCGCGCCAACCCCAGACTCCGCAAACCGTCAATTAGGTTGTCGTTAGCTACCGAGAGAGCCGAGCGCTTAACAAAACAAGGGCAGGAATGACGCAACCGTCGGGGAGTTTCTCGGGGGCAAAAATAATCTTGGAAAAATAAGCACTGCCAAAATCACAACAACAAAAAAAAAAGGACAAGGGGAGACGATAAGAACACAAAAATACCCCCCAATTCCTTTCAGAATATATCATATAATAAAAAATAAAAAATGAGCAGCCATGCCTTTAATCCCTTGATCGATTAACCAACAATTTTTATTTTGTTATTTTATTTTTATTTTTACAAAAGGGTTGTAACGTATACAACCCCCAACTGAGCCGCCGAAAATGTTGGACGTCCTCCTTTCCATCCCGATGATTTCCTACCTCCTCATCCCCGCCATGTCCTCCTACCCCACAAGTCTCAACCTCATCTTCTTCTATATAACATGGATCACGTTGGTCCTGTCGAGTCCCCCGCTAAAGGTTGAAATTGTGGGAACAGTCGCTGTCCGCTTTTTGCTCTACCTAGTTCCGTCCCTGCTCTTTTTCCTCTTCGATCTGCTATTTCCATCCGCTGCGGTGGTGATAAAAGCGCAAGGCAGTACGGGCCTTCCGGCGTCTAAATGGGGGAAGAGAGGTGGGAAACGAGCGCTGAAGGTTGCGGCTTGGACCGTGTTTAATCTGTCCATGGGCATTGTACTACAGGCACTTGTGGAGGTGGTGCTGACCAAAATGCTCCGGACGAAGAGTGCGGTAAGGGTGGTAACGAGGCTGCCTTTGCCGTGGGATATTTTGAAGGACTTGGCGTTGGGGTTTGTGGGGAGAGAGGTATATATATACCTAATATCTTGTAGCCTCCGTAATTGTTGGGACAACACAAAGAAAGAAAAAAACATAGTAACTAATTGCACACGAACGCCAATTCGTGGTGGTATGATCCTAGGTCCTCCAATATGTAATCCACCGATACACCCTCCACTCACCAACCGCCTACGTCGCAAGATGCCACGATGAATGGTACCACTCGCTACGAGCCCCTTACCCATTGACGGCGCACTACGACCATCCCCTCGCCTACCTCCTCTTTCGCTTCGTACCCACATTCCTCCCCGCCGCCACCTTACGCTTCCACCTGCTCACCTACCTCATATTCCTCGCCCTCATCTCCCTCGAAGAGACCTTCTCTCACTCCGGCTACAGCATCATGCCCACAAACTTCTTCATCGGAGGAATGGCGCGCAGGGCAGATTTGCACCTCCTAGGCAAAGGCTGTGGCAACTACGGGCCATGGGGGATTCTCGACTGGATATGTGGGACTACAGTGGACCATAGTGGCCCTCGGACTGAGGCAGGAGATGCCGAGCATGAAGGTACTATCCATGACGTTCTTGATGCGGCTGTTGATGCGACGATTGAGGAACCGAGGAGGCAGGTTAGGGGGCTGAGAACTCGGGGTCGAGCAATGGCGGCTTCATAATTCGCCCCCGCGGAGGAGGGGGGGGGGGGGTGGTTGCTCACCTTCATGGTTCTCAGAAGCCAGTGGACAAACTCTCCACCAGGGCGGAATCTTACAAGCTTATTGGATTCTGTGGTAAATCAATCTACAGGTTGTGGAGTCCTTCATCCGACAAGATGTTGATTACTAGTGACGTCGTTTTCCCGTGAGGGGAGCAGTGGCTCCAGGGAAGGGGGTTAGTTGTACATCTACAGCTACAGCCATGGAGATTCCGTCGACCCAGGCCACCTATTTGGTGGATGATGTCAGAGCTCCCGAAATTGAGGATCCTGACGCCGCGTACATTCCAACCCCCGTTACAGACTTCCTACCAAAATCATATAAGGATGCTGTAAACAGGCCAGGGGGGGTAGGAGTTTTCTGGCTTAAGTCTATGGAACGTGAGATCGCGGATCTGCAACGCCGGAATACATGGACGCTCATTCCTAGATCTGACGTCCCAGAGGACGAACCAGTGGCCCCTGGCCGCTGGGTTTTTGTTGAAAAAGATCGACCAGAAGACCCCAACGCGGACGAAGATGGCATTCTACAGAAGTCCTGTTAGGTGGTTTGTGGCAACTGGTTGCAGAAAGGCTCCAGCGAGGAGGCGTACGCCCCTGTGGTTACTGACACTATGAATCGTATGATGTTCGCGATCGCTGCACTGCGTGGATGGACCTTATGTCAAGTTGACATTGTGATGGCATATCGGCATGGGCGATTGGGCAAGACCATCTATATGAGGCAACCTACTGGCTTCGAATCTGGCACCCCGCATACGCTAGTGTGTGCAGTCGAGGGGTCCTTATATGGATTGTATCCTGCCGCTAAGATTTGGTATGACTATCCTACGGCTCTGCTGCGTGAGAATGGGCTTACACTAACCCTTATGACCCTGCTCTATGGCGCCATACGTCTCGTACGCACCTCCATATGACCATTTATGTTGATGATCTCAAAATTATAGCGGAAATCCGACGGACGCAGATTGGTTAGTGGGCATCTTGACAGGGCGTTTGGTGATTAAGGATATGAAGGAACCCACCAAATATTTGAGAATGGAGGTTAGTCGCGAGGATGAAGGAATCAAGTTGACGCTCCAACAATGTATTGAACACTTGATAGAGGACTTTCACCTGGAGGATGCTGTCGCTGTCCGTACACCCATGGATGAGAGCTTACGGATTGACGATGCCCCTATCTCTGAGAAGGATGGAGGTTTTACAAAGCAGCATTACCAACATGGTGTAGGGTGCCTACAGTATTTGGCGGTCAAATTGCGACCAGATATCGCCCGCGCGGCATCCCTTCTAGCGCAAAAGAATGCTACTCCCACCCCTAAAGCATGGAAGGCTCTGTTGCATGTCGTACGCTACTTGAAAGGAACGAGCGATCTCGGCATCTTCTATGCGAAAGATGATGGAGGATCCGTTGCAGCATTCCCACATGCTAATTACCTGCCAATTGAATACACAGACTCTGATTGGGCGGGACCTCTGAACAGTGATCACAAATCTACATCTGATTTTCTCTTTGCTTGCAGGAGCACCGATATCATGGCGTTCTGCGAAGCATCCTGCGTCTCTCTGAGCTCCAATGAGGCCGAATACATAACCCTTATTGAGGCCGTACGGGAGTCAGTTTGGTTAAAGAATATGATGAATGAATTGGGCTTTATTGCGGAAGATCTGTTGCACATAGAAGTTGACAACAAAGGTTCGATCGACCTCCCTACGGTCGCTGCAATTACAGCTAGAAGCAAGCATATCGACACTAGATTCCACTACTCGCGTACGCAGTTGAATGAGGGTGTAATTGCTCTTGATTACGTTTCCACAGAGGAGATGGTGGTGGACGGTTTGACCGGCATTTGAGCGTTTCCTCAATTTGCTAGGGCTTACAGGCATGAATAATGGAAAGGCTTAATCCGCTGTATGTAGCATGTTTTCGAATGATTCTAGGATAGGATAGCTAGTAGCGGATATGACGGAGGTCTATGATCTCGCTCGGTGGCGCGAGGGGGGTGTTGGTCGCTCCCCGCACGTGACCATAGAGTATATAGCTAGCTGCCTCCTCTGAATATAGAAGAAGTTCAACCATCCAACAGATCTTGCCGCAATTCTCGCAGACTATAACCCTGAGCACCTACCTAGGTATCAGGCCTGGGTCAGCGCTTAAGCCACGGAGGAGGCAGCACATGTGAGGCCCAGCTCTAAAGCAAGCAAGAAGTGTGCAAGCTCTAGTCGAAGACATCTTAGGTGTAGAATGTCACATAGGAAGATGCAACACACAGGTCACTCTGCAAACTTTCACACCTCAGAGATTGAATATGAAAAAGATAAGATGTGTTTTGACTCAGCAGAACCAAATGAACTCTCTTCAATTTCTCACTTCAACAGTGATTAAGAAGATCTTCTCTCGCTTTAAAACTAGGCTCTAAGCTGCCATTAGAAGCACACAAAACATTAGTAAAGTGGTCTCTGATATGCTAGAGTTCTAGAGATAAACAATTTTAGAAACTCTCCACCTCCACCACATTAAACAATTTCAATTTCAAACTTAACAACAAGCTCAAAGAGCATTGAATTATGCATCTGATGTACTCGCGCTACACCCTCACTAACTCAAGAGTGAAGTGTGAGAAGGTGTGAAGGTGATCTTCCTGAAAGTGCTAAGTAACTAGTCACAGAATAGCTTCGAAACTCTATAAATAATATCTACATATTGATACTAATTTGAAAGAGATTCAGAGATAAGATTCTATTAGACTGTCAATTCTGCTGTGTATAAACTCAGAGTCTTTTAAGTCTCTAAGAGCGTTCTTTTTGATGTAGTGGTTAAAAGTCTCTCAGATTCAATGATAGAAATTACATTAGATTTGAATCATCTGTTGATTTCTAGAGCATTGAATTCAATAAATAGTTATATTCTTTGCTTGCTTCAGAATCTATTCAGCTCTGAAGATTTCTCTATAAAATCTATATAAAATATATAGTTGTTATAGATTCTCTGCTACTCTGAATAAAATATATAAAAAAGACATTTGTTTCTTGAGTTTAGAAGATCTCGGGCTGGCCTTTCTCATATAAAATCAGAAGTTTAGCTCAAGATTAGCTCTAATTTTAATCAGTTTTCTGACAGAAGAGAAGTTCTAGACTTTCAGCCAAGGCTTTTCTTCTGCAAGTCACTAACATGTTGAAAATGTCAGAGGCATCCATCCGCCCTGTGTCAGAGGCACTCATCTGCCGCATCTATCCGCCCGGCCTGATGTTATTTCTTTCATCTCTCAGGGCTATATAGCTCTCCGCAACGCACACATACTAGCATAGAAGAATCAAGCCAATATTACACTCCAACAGAAAAATCATGAACAGAAGCTGAACACTTCACTATCTTCTGATGAAGTGAAGATATGATAATACAAGAAGATTAAGATGTGAAAATTTATGTGAATTAATTCAAAATGAATCACTGGCTTTTACACCCACCACCCATGATGGGTGCGCCTCACCACAACGTAATTATCACCAGAATGCAACTTCTCTAAAACTACTACTTCATAGATATCTTTTATATGAGATAGTTATATAAAAGATACCTATCAATTACTATTCTTATACTATTCTATTATATCTTCAACACAACTTAAGATATAAGCACGATAGAAAAGATATAAGGATCTTTTGTGCCGGTTAGCGGGCGCCGAGCCCGTCGCGCCCGACCGCCATTGGTCCGCCTGTTGCACCATGCCCGTTGTGGTTATCGAATGGGTCGCCGCTTTTGCGCCATCTCACGCCGCCCCAACGATGCCGCTTGATCTATATAAAAACCCAATCTTATCCCTCAAACGACGACGCACTTTCTTCTCCTCTTTTCTCTCTTGTTCTGTCTCTCGCGCCCAAGCGCACTGTCCCCTTTCCCACTCCCCCTGGCAGGGATGGTGCCGTGTTACCCGGACCTCGCCCCTTTCACCCTGCGCCCGCGGAGTCACCGAAAACCCGTCGCGATGGATCTGTGTCACTTCATTGGTTTCTGAGCCATCCACACCGCCCCCTCACAGTGTTACCGCTCGCTCGGGTGTGATTGAGGCAGCCGGGGGCCTCTGCGGCCATGTCACGATAGTTTTCGCCATGTCGTCCCATCGGCAACTCTGGAGCTGCTGATCAGTTTTCCAGTCTTGCATGCTCTCTTTCTTCTTCTGCTGTTTTCACGGTTTCCCTGCTCCCTCAATTTCTCTTGATTTCCCAGATTTCCTTAGAGCCAGCCCATCATTCACAGCACAAGCCTCAGTCAAGGGGTATTTCCTCTTCCCGCATGAAACCCCATGGACGAGGAATGGCATTCAAACCACCGTATCGGCCGGGTTGTGGTGCCCGGGCTACATCCCCTCCCGCGCAGCGTCACCCTGGCTCAGCAACTTCGCTTTTGTTCCCCGATCAATGGCAAAATTGGCGCATCCCTTTTCGCCGCAGTATGCGTCTGTGAGCCAAGCCAAAGGGCGCGGTGTCGGGGAGCGCAAGTAAGATATGCGAACCTCGGGAGTTGCGATAATCGAACTCGATTGGCACATGGCACCAGGCATCGGTCCCCAGGGGTTGTTCCCCACGGGGATAGCCACGTCAGCTTCCTGAAGCGAGGCCCAAGGAACAGAGGAAATCCACTTGTCATGTTTCTGGGGCGGCGAAGAGGTCAACTGATCTGAAATTGCAGGCACCTCATGATCTGATTTTCTCGCTGAACACACTCTCCCTCATCCTGCCCCTCGCCCTTGTCACCTTGCGCCCGCGGAGGCGCCGAAACGACTGTCTGATGACTTGACGGACTGTTGCTTCATTGGTTTCTGAGCCATCCACATCACTGCTTGCAATTTTACTTCACTTACTCTGGGTTCTAGGTTGCCGGGACATCTGCAGCCATGTCACAATGGCCTTCACCGTGTTGTACGATCGGCGATTCTGAACGGCAGATTATTATTATTATTATTATTATTATTATTATTATTTTTGAAAGTGGGATTTCCGCTTCTTGTTCTCTTTCTTTTTCTTGCAATTTTTCCTTTAGTCGATCCGCCCCTCCGTACTCTGTTGTCTCGGGACGCCTTTCGTCCACGGGGCTTTGTGTAAAAAAAACCAGCAGGCGGCGATCAATCGAGAATATGGGGATGACTGGTAGGCTTGCATCCTCGGGTCAAAGCGTTTGCTGGGCCTGGCCTGAGCAATAAAGATTGCATCGCCCTTTGACTCATCAAGGCTGATTGCCATTGTCTCATTTTCTTTTCTCAGTCAATAGCAAAATTACTGCACTTCTTTTGCATCAGTGTGCGCCTGCAGGTCGGACCAAGGTGAGTGCCTTGAAGCGAACCTTGCGGCCCATATCCTTCATTGCTGCAAGAAATATATTACTCTTTTGCATCACACGCTTGTCATTAATAATCTCTTGTGCCGGAACCTGAGCTAGAATATGATCGATTTTCATTTGCTTAACTGTGTTGTTTATGAGTGGACGAAGTTCTGAAATGAGAGTATCATGCATTACATACCTTTCAACATCAAGGATATTTTATTCTTTGCCTCATCGGAGTTCTCACATGATTCAGCAAGAGCGATTGCAAGATAATTCATGGGCTTTGAATAGCGCAATCCATATGCTGTGAGAGGAGAATCGAGAAGCCTAGACTGATGAATATAGTCCATCATTAGATGTTTTCTTTTTCGTTGCTCTGAGGTCCCTTTCCAGTCCTCCACAACATATTCCTTGCTGCTTGGCATGTCAATTCCCATTATTTGCACATATTCATCCACTTCTTGAAGTTGGCCTAGGCGATATAACACCACATTCAAAAGGCGCGACACTTCCTCGCTGCTTGGCTGATGCTTCCCTCCCAAGAATCTAAATAGTGTAGAGTGAAGCCCGACATTACCACCAAGGCTATGCCCACGGTGATTTGAGGAGAGATACTCGGTGGCACGATATGCTAATTCGCGGCTCATTGACGCCGTCCTGTGTGTGGGAGCCGCCAGTTGGCTGTCGGTATCGACACTGTTGGTGCCACTTGGTGGAATGGGCCGGAGATATTCCCATCCTTCTCTGAATCGATCCAAGGGAAAGCTTGTGCGCTTTCCAAAATGAGCTTCCCATTCATCATTTTGAGCGGAGAAGTGGATTTGTTGTTCTTCAACTAAGGACTGAACTTTTGTAGCGGTTTTGAATATCTTGTATGCGAGGTCTATGTAAGTGGGATGTGTACAAATTTCTAATTTCTCTTTGCCCTGCTCCTCAATTGCGATTACGGACCGCATTATTGCGCAGGCCATGCTGCTTCCGCATGCTCTGCCAGCGCTGCGACTCAGGGACCAGGAACGGGTTTCCTGCTTGATACCAGCACCTGTAATCCCAGTCACATTGAGAAACTCATCCTTGTTACTGTTGGGCTGCACCAACCAACCTCCGGAGTAACAAGCTGTAATAAAGAGAGTTACGTCAGCAGACGGATGGAGTGCACGTTTGAATTGTCCGATTGTCAACCGTGGTACCTTTTGTGGATTTTCGTTCTCCTCACCAAGGTAGACCCCGTGGGTATCCATATCGCCATGGCCAAAAATAAACACAATCAAATTTTCTTTATTCGCTGCTGCCAGATCGGCCTGTTCCTTTAGAGTTGACAAAAAATGTTCGAGGAGAAGAGCACGTGGGACTACTCGTATGTTCCCTGATTGTTGGATCGCTCCCACAATGTCTTTGTCGAGTACAATCCTGCGCTCGTTGCGAGGGTCCCCATGGGCGTATTCACCATACTTTTCCACCAATTTTTCTGGCATCTCTGTGGTAAGCCAGATTTGGGATTCAGTGCATTTCGCGTTAATCCAGGACTCAATCACGTTATGAACAGACTTGAAAGCTTACACATGGGGGACAAAAGATGGTGGAAAAGGTAAAAGTCACTGAAGAACCATCCATCTATTGATGGGGAGGCGTGTCCTTTGTAATCAGTGGCACCACAGACTGCAATGACTCGACTTCGTGCTGATACATCTGGAGGGCAGGATGTTTTAAATGCCATATTAAGCAGGCTTTCCTTGTTGCCTTGAATGCGATCAACAATATTAAAATCTTCTGGCATTTCACTTGGCATGATACTCATGGTTATGGAAATAGAATGTATGTGCGTTCGGACCGAGGGGGGTCAGTTAAGGAAACCAAAGATTGAGAAAATAAAAGACAAATACACTTGATCAACTAAGTTAGTAAGGCTGGAGGAAGGTAGGAAAGACGGAGAGGACAGAGAGATTGAAACAGAAAAGATATAGAGAGGGCAGGAAGGCTTGAAGAGGACTTTCTTAGATAATCATTTTGAGTCATCAAATCTAGTGTTATATTCAACCCATGAATACTTCAAAGTTAGATATCATATAAAGAATTCTCAAATCATGTCAATTATTCACTCTTCTCAATAACAATAAGTCGGGCACGAGTGAAGACCATATCTTACATTTATTTAACCCACAATGCCTTGATTTACTGCTCAAAGAGCATATAACAATCAACATCCTTGACTATTCTTGAAATGAAGTTGAAGTGTACATAGTATGGAATGCATCAAATAGACTTCGGGCCCGTCCAATTTTAAAAAAGCTTGGCCAACAGGATACTCTTGTGACGTCAACGACCCTTGTTGGACGTCTGAGTGGTTGTATTGGCAGCTATCTACTGGGGGCTATATGCTGTGTGCGGGGCGCTAGTCCGTAATAAGAAGCCCACGGCTCCCACAACCCTGTATGGCCAACTTTTTAGATTGAAGCTCTAGCTCAGATCAGTATCTCATTCAAATTTGAAAGGATTTGATCAAGATTTGAGAGGGTTATTGAAGAAAACATGATTGAAGTGTCATGCCACAGCCTTAGTGCTAATAGTCCATCGCTTAGGGCGCTAGCGCCTAGCTAGCGCCACACACACACATACATGTATATATACTCGCAGGGGGCCCATGCGGCTCTTGATACTCTTCTCTTAGCTAGCGATTAGCTACATACCACTACGACCATATACATATCTTGCTACTATCGTCTATTATTATCTATTCCTTCGCTATTAGCTCTTCACACTGTCTATCCGGCGCTACGCCCTCACATGAAGTCTCTGAGTGAAAAGAAAATCACATTTTCTCTCATAAATTTTATCATTTTTAATCAAATCTCTTCAAATTTAAATGAAAGCTGTATCAGATCTGTTATTACTATCAGCTTCAATTTGAATGTTTTCTGATCACTGCTTACTGCTTAATTACTGTCTCAATATTTGAGAAATCTCTGTTCAATTTTTGTTTTTTCTTGTATTATTATCAAGTCTTCACAGTGTCACACTGTATCTCGCAATCATTAATAAATTATATTCTTTTTTTGATATCTCTCACTCTCTCTGAGGGTGAAGGAGGGCAGCCACGAAAGTAGCGCCAGGGCCACGGCTGCGGCCGTGGGGATTGATCCACGTAATGAGTGAGGGTCGACGGTTAGCAGAAGGCCAAAAACGGCCGCGAAAACCGCCATATTTAGCCGCTCCCTAACCGTCACATCTTTAAATGGAGTATCTCTTGTATGGCAAGTTCAAACAAAAGGTACTAGTTGCATTGTGGTGATCAACATCGTGGTGAGGCGCACGAACACCTGATGTTGGTAGTGCAACGGCACAATTAGTCAGTTATATTGAACTTCTTCACGAAGCCCTCATATTCTATGAAGCTTGCAAGATGCTGAGTATCTGAATAGAAGTGATAAGGCGCCTCCTCAGCGCTGTCATATATACGCGTCAACAGAATGCTTACATGATGATACTCTCGCCTGATCTTCAGTAGTATGTTGCATGAGAATGATGTTACATTGAGAGAGTATGAGACAGTTCTGCAGTGAGGGCCATAAGTCTATGACACATAGAAAAACTTGAGCCATAAAGGTAAAGAGAAATCCATGAATAAAGCATAAACATTAGTAAAAAATGGCAAAAGTTGTTTGAATATAAAAGATGATCTGAGCTGCACAAATGTCATCTTTCAGAAAAAAAATAAAACATTTACTCAGACAGTTTAATCTTGATTTTCAAAAATAATATCTATTTTTTAGTTTCTTATAATAATTAATAAATATTGTCTCTTATTGAATGAAATCCTGCTTCACAAAATGAAGTACAGTGTCATTATATTTAAGTTACTTAGTCTCAGTTGGTTAAGCACTGCAGACTTATCATCAAATATTAAAACTGTTAAATCTTCTATCAGTACTCTCACTTCTACTGCTGAAAACAATACACTCAATGTTTTCAGTAGAGACAATAATGACTGAGTTTGATTCACATCTTGAATCACATCTGTATGTCTGTGTTTAAAATAGTTTTTTCATGCTTTTTACAATTAACTACTAGATATGCAAAATTCAGTGTCAAATTGATGAGGACTGTCAGATAAGTCCTGAGTGTTGTTGGTGGTCAGGATTTCAGTCTGATAAAACTAAATGTGGAACCTCTTTATGGCCTCATTCTTGCTGGACTTACACAGATGAACGCCACAGTGCCTCAGCCATGGCCAAGGCCAGAAGTGGTGCATGGGAATGATGTGCTACAGGTCACTATGTATATCTTGCCTCAAATTCACAGACTTTTTCAATTCTTTTCACTAACATATAAATTTCAGTGTCGTTATGATGTAGACTGCTCATATGCGCTAGAATGTTTGAATGTTGCAGGAGGTGATGACCGAAAAATTGGGTGTGGAGGTGTTGTTGGATTTTCTCATTCTTGCTGGAGTTATAGATCTGAACAGTAACATGGTGGCGCGGAGATAGTATGAATGGTGACATCACATAGAGATAATTATATGGGGAACTGAATGAATGGGCTGGATTGAAGAGATACTAATGCATACGAGGGTCCGACCAGAGGTTGAGGTGAGCGGTAGCTTACAAATCATCTAGGGGCAGGTTACTGTGGGTACTAGGGGCTAGGGATTTGTTTGTAAAAGAGATTTTTAAGGTGGGAGGTTAGCGTAGAATGACAACGAATAAAACTGGATTGCGAGCTCTACGGCTTGTTATAACCATGGCGCTCTCGCTAGCTATATTACAAAATATGCCTCTATACGGGCATTTTACATACAGATAATCAGTACCCCGTAGTCCGCTATTTAATATGAAATATCCAAATTAAGAAGAAACTCGGAGAAAAATAACAATAGTAGGCGGAGTGGCACATTCGGTGGAGATTTGAGTGGTTGGTTTGCGGCCTATCGGCGCCAATTAATAATCAGGACTTCGACATAACGTGATCCACAAGCAGTGAAACAATTTGTACCACCACATCAAATTTTGTATGGTGGTACAAAGTGTGTTTTACTTGCTTGTGAATCGCATTAACTAGAGATACTCTCTAATAAGATCACCATGAAATATGCTAACTGATTGCAATTGATGGTGATTACTCTGTACATTCAAGAATGGGGAATTATGAGACTTCTAACCCACATCAACTCATGAAGTTGAAAAATTATTTTCATGCAAAACAATTCAACAATTTTACATATAAAACACTTCATAAACAGAGATAAATATATTTGATTGAAAATAATTAAAAATTGATAGAGACAGTGTTCGCATATGTATATTTGAGATATTTAACATTTCATTTGATATATTTTGTTGAGAGATGCAGAAAGAAAAGATTTACAGTGTAATATCTTTTCTCTTTGCATAATATGCTTGCTTGTGAATGTGATTTTTGAATATGAGGGTGTGTATATCAGAAGTATTAGTGAATTTGAAAGAGCAGCTGAACTTTCTTGATGACAAAGTGTATATATACCTCTCTGGTTGGGTTGGGAACAGATGTGAGCTGGAGGGGGTGAGGATCTGTGAATGTGAATAAGTAATGAGAAAATAACATGACATATTAAACAAGATTAAAATAAAACCAGGCCCTTCTCAATGGTAAAAACAAGAAGCTTGGAAAAAGGTATTGTATTGCATGCGGCAGGTACTAAAGAATGCCCTGCAGAGTAAAAGAGGGAAGAGAAAAAAAAAAGAACAGAACAGAACAAAGAGATTTCAATGAAATCACCAAATTTATCATGGAAAATCGCCATGGCCATGGGATGTACATAATCTCATTGAAAAGGAACCTTCGGAAAAAGTGTTTGTTGTATATTTTAATATTTTTTCCCTTTTTATTTCTTTCGAAGCAATGTATTCCCCCCATTTAACCCGCGCACAAAAACAAGACAAAACCATTAAAAAAGAAAAAAACACCCCAATTTCTTTCTATTTCAATTCCCCCCGCCGACAACCCGCCGGTCTACCACTTCATTTCATGAGGCTTATCGCCTTTCCGCAGGCTGAAGCTGGAGGATAGGTAGCTGGCCAGGAACTGCTCCTTTTTTATTGTGGCCAAGAGGGGTTGGTCTATGGCCTTTTGGTCGTTGGCACGGGCGGAAACAACCTTCTTCTTCTGTTTCAATCATGCAATCAGTAACTGATACTCACGCAAATCCACATAATTAAACGTAGGTAAGTCGCCAAAAATTTTTAAAAGAGCCATGGAGCAAAATAAGGTATATCTTTTTTTGACAACCCAATCAGAAAAACACGTACCTCGGGCTTCTCTCCCTGCTTGAAGAACGCTTCCTCTCCCTTCTTCTCAGCCTTTTTCTCCCGGGTGAAGTACTCGGATTCGGAAGCCTTCTCCAAAACCTTATCGTCAATGCCCTTGATATCGACCTTCGCGCTGGTGGCAATGACGTATCTGGCATTTACTCTTCGGAGAGGAACGCCATTTAGTTTGAAGGGACCGGTAACGAGGAGGACACCTTGGGGAAGGTGCTTGAGGAGGACGACACGCTTGCCACGGAAACGACCAGCGAGGAGGATGAGGATGGTGCCGGGTTGAAGACTGGCCCGGGGCTTAGCGGGATGGATTGTCTTGCGAACCTGTTTGATACCAATCTTGTTAGTTATCTTAACTGTGAAAAACTTTTAAATTTTCAATGTGCGCGCTGATCGCGAAATTGTTGCGTATGTGTGTGTGTTGGTGTATCAAACAACGCCCATCAATCCCCTTATCTACATCTGGGGATATCGAAGAAAATATCTCCCAACAACTCCAATAATTCCCGGACAGAGATAAATATTTTGGCAGCAGTAGTACAGGCGATAAAATACTGACTTTCTTCGGCTGGAAATCATCCTCGGTGGGATACCACTTTTGTGCCTTCTGGGCGGGGACGGTCCTCTCGCCCTTTCCAAACTTCTTCGTCTGGCCAACAGACTTTGAGTCCAAAGTCGCCGACATATTGGCTATTGTGACGAAGATGTGGAAAAGAAGAATATTAGGAATTGGAAGAGGTCCAAGTTGTCGATGGTCGTTGGGTGTCGGGGGTCGTTTGTCGTCTGGCTTGGGGGTGGCCGTGATCGCAAGTCGATGTATGTCTGTGGTGTTTTGTGGGATCCCTTGCCCTATCCATTAGCCGAACGCGCTAGTGCCAATCTGGAGCTGCGGGTTGTCTGGGTCAAACCACCTGACTTGGAACCTTCTGCGGGTATCATCACCAACCATCAACACAGAACAACGACGACCCACCGACGTCAGTGTCATCGCCATAACAGGGTATCTGTTCACTCTCGACTATACACTTCCCTACATACACAGTAGTGATATCCCTGATTGCTGGTTTACCTCAAGGAACCTCCAGTAGCCATGTCGATAGCACCCATCATCACCTTCAAAGCAGGCCTCTGCGATCTTGATGTAAGTAGCTTGCTTCACCGTCTAGGCTCCCCAAACGGCGTTCCCCAAATTGAGTGTCAATCCAGAAAACAACTGTCTGAGGTATACAAATCTGACGGACCTACTCCATTTAGACCTCTGTTTCCCCCCCAAGAGTAAAGCCAAAGCCAGCTCCAGGCTACATTTATCTCTATTCAGAAGATGACCTGGTACACTTTTGCTGGCGTCGACGCTCTGTTTCGCTCGACGAACCAGAGTTAGACCTAGTCATGGTCCCATCCGATGGCACTTTTACTCCCTACAAACCCACCAGCGCAGAAAACCCTTCCAACACCGACAGACCCACCAACGGAAGAGTATATGCTTTGAAATTCTCATCCAGCTCGCAGAGACATCTGTTCTGGTTGCAATCAAGAAGCCAACATCAAAACGGGAACCCAGCTTGGTTCAGCTCAAGAGATTTAGAAATAGGACGGATCGTGAACACCTTACTACAAGGCGAGGACATTGATGTTCGGGATGCCATCGCCAACCTCCCTAGGGATAATCATGATGGCAACGGGGGCGACGACGATGAAACCATGGAGGATGTCGAAGGCACAGACCACAGTCCAGTTCATAGAAGGGGTGGTAGCGGTGGCGCGGGACCAGGTGCTACTGGAGGAGATATACGGGAAGAGGGCCAGGAGTCGAGGGAAGGCGGCGCCGACGGTGGAAGAGCGTAGGTACAACTTTCCGCATTTATGATCGGAGATTTTATCAGGGAAAAAGAAAAGCAACAAACAAAGCAAACACAAATGGAGTGGTTCCTGTTTTGCACAATGCGATCCACACCATTATGTAATTACCCAGATGATGTCCTGTTCATGGCTCGAGTACGAATTTAAAATCATATCCCGATCTTTTTTAACTTCCCCGGCTTCTTTTTTGTTAGGGTATATATTGTTTATTCGGGCGCTGACTGTGCCATACAAAAGTGCTACTGCCTCATCAGATCCATCCTCAGTTGTCCAAAATCTCCTCAGATCCCTCCAGCAACAACAAGGAAAGCAGCGGTCGGGGTCAGAAGCGGCTGAGGACCCGTTCACAACACTTTCAGAGCTACTTCCCCCATCATCAACGCTCCCCTTCATTGAATCTGCGGACTCCCAAACGGTCGACCATCTACTGAGCTTTCTCCCTACGTCACTATTATTCCTTGCGCAAACTAAGGTCGATGAAATACCCAACAACATCGAACCAGGCTCCGAAGCCGCGAAAGCCGCAATGCAGGCCTTGACTCTTGAACAAAAACGAGATGTCCTGAGGAGGGTTCTGCGATCCCCACAATTTACGCAGAGCCTTGGTAGTCTTACTGTTGCATTGCGCGATGGTGGACTACCCAGTATCAGCGATGCGCTGAACATCAAAGTGGAAAACGGCGGGTTCATGCGTCGTGGTGGGGTCCCGCTTGGAGGGGGAGATGCGGTTCGCGCATTTCTGGAAGGAGTCAAGAGGCATGTTGAAGAAAAGGAGCATGGCGGCCAAGACACGATGGAGACAGACTAGGGGGAAATGGTAGAAGCTGTAGATTGGTTGCAGGAATGAATACAAACTTAAAATGATACGACGGCTACCTCGCACCTACAAGGTATCTTGTCTCACAAAAAAAACAAAAAACAAAAAAAATATGAATGATGAATGATCCATAGGTTCATAAGTACCGAAAAACCCCGGTAACTGTGTTTCAAGAATTTATGTACTTCGCAGGAAAGGACAAAATGCAACTACTAGTGGTTACAAGGCTAGTTACAGGATTCGTAACTGAGGGAAGATCAATGCACTAGAAGTATTAATAGCACGCACTGTGGATCATGTTCACGTGATCTTGTATCTGGCCCGTTCCTGAGCTGTCTTGAAAGTTTGAACGTCAGTCGGGAAGAGAGCCACGGTACGGTACTTTATGAAAAAGAAGAAGAAAAAATAGCAATATTCTTCTGAATTATTCATTTGAAAATGCATGCAATTTTGGAAGCCAGTGGAGATCATTTCAAAAGTCCATTCGAACCAGCCAAAGAAAATACCTTTCAAATAAAGAACCCAGGCGCCCGTTAAACGTCGGTTAGCCCTGCTAGTGTGGTGCAAAGCCACAGGTGGTTGATGCCTTGCCCAGCCGCCCTGAAAGGATTTGCGACACGTCAGCCTCATCAGTTCGCAAGCGGGTGTATTCGAAATACATCGTTTATTACTCCTAGCTCGCACTGGACGCTTACTGTGGATACGTTGTAATGTCCTTACAGTACATTCGGAGCTCCATGCTAATTAACTGCTGCCCCCGTTGTGTATTGGAAAACTGCTGCTAAATTACAAACGTACAGTACGTACAGTGCCTTTGTAAGTGCTTCGGCTTTAACCCTGATAAAACTCGCCGGACCCCCTTCTAATTGAGCTACCAACAAACAACAATCCAGGAAATATGATGAAACAAGGCTGAATGAATGATCTACTGATGAAAGTCCCATCATACCGTTAATCAGGAACCAAAGCGACTTCCTGCTCGCCGGAAGACACAGGGCACCAATAATACCTCCACTGATAGACACCACGTTGATTGATCTCGCCCACCCCCACATAATAAACAGCGGCCGAACATTTCTATTCGTGCACGGAACCAACTTGCGTTGCTGCTCATTTTGCGCGCAGAGGCAGTGGTACCATACTTCGACAATACGCATATCCAGATTGGACTTCTTTGGGACTGTTAATGACGTTGCTTCTTTTGCGCTTATGAGATGTCTGCCTTCCGATAGCCAACGCCAATCAGCATGGCGTCGCCAAACGACAACAGCAACAGCTATGACCCGCGGCATTATGACCCCGGGTCCCCTCCCGTTAACCAGTCAATCCCCTTGCAAGACCTCTCAAGACCCCCGGATATCGCGACCGCAGGTGTACCAGAGGGGCGGCGCAGAAGAACAAGCAGCGGGAGCAGCACCGCGGGACGCGAGGGTTTTCCAGTCCGGAGAGCGTCGATAATAGGGCGCAGGGGCATTGGGAGGAGATATGAACGGATAGCGGAGGACTCGCCAAGCCCGCGGGAGCGGAGTGGGATGGATAATTTTCAGACCGTCAATTTGTCTCACGAACATCTTCATCATAATTCGCCCGCATCTCGCGCCGCGGAAGATGAAACGTTCTCTCCTGGGGCCCATCACAGTTTTCAGGAAGCTATAGGCTCTGTTGGGTTGAATTTTGATGGGCCAGCACCATCCCATTTCTCGAATCGGGATTCCGGTCCGCTGCCCTCTTATCAAGCACATTCGAGGGACTCCGATGACCTGACTCCCTTCCCTTATATGGGCGGCCATAATCCCAATGACGAAGAACCCTATATGTCCCCCACTGATACGAACGAGAATGACACCACCCCTCTTACGGACCAGAGATATCAGCAACCCATAGACGGCGCCTCTATTTCGCATGGCCAGCGACATGACAGACAGAGCGTGCGCTTCGCAGACCAGGCGACGGCCGCTGGGTCGCGCCTAGGCGATGATCTACCGCATTTGGAAGAGGGGAATAATAGGATGCAGAGTGGGTCCAGCAGCCGGAATCGACCAGGTCGCCGGTCACGGCAGCTTTCGCCAGTTCCCAATTCTGCATTCTCAAGGGCCGGTTCGATGATGAGAATGATGTCGCAACGTGTGGTTAATATCAGTAATGAACCAGAGATCGTCGAGCAGACACTTCGACGCAAATCGTCGCTTAAGCAAGCCCGCCTCGAAGCTCCACCGTCACTACCTGCAATGACAGAGTATGCCCATGACATATCGACGCCAGATTTAGAGAGTGAATACCCACCTGAAAAACGTCCGTCGCTCTTCTCCAAAATACGAGACCCAGATACATATCAGACCGAGGAAAACCCGCTCAAAGGCAATTCGCTGGGTATCTTCACACCGAAAAGTAAACTACGCAGAGGGTTACTGGAGATCCTAATCCACCCTGCGACTGAGCCTATAATTCTCATACTCATTATCGTCCAGACTATACTACTGGCTATTGAACCTTCGGTATACAAGGGTGAACGGGGTACCAGGTGGGGAACTCCCGCTTTCGACTACGCGTTCCTCGTTCTTTTTATCATCTATACCCTCGAGATCAGCGCGAGGATCATCGTATCTGGACTTATGTTCAACGCAGATGAATATAGTACCCTGGATCGATCGTTGGGTTTAAGAAAAGCTCTAGTTTCAAAAGGGAAGGATCTTTTGATGCCACAGCGGCAGTTTTCCACAAGGAAATCCGTCAACCCAGCCGAGCCTCAAGTATCCGTTCTAAGGTCGTTCACGGGGGTTCAAAATTCTGCAGACCCGTCTGGGGACGCTAGTTCCCTGCAGCGATATCGTCTTGCGCGCCGCGCATTTTTCCGCCATTCTTTCACTAGGATTGATTTCCTTGCGGTTGTTTCATATTGGATATCGTTTGTATTGTCAAACCTATCTCTTGAATCGCAACATCATCTTTATGTTTTCCGAATGCTCAGCTGCCTACGAATTTTGAGACTTTTAGGCCTCACTAGTGGTACTTCGGTAGGTTTTAATATTTCGAAATGTGCTATTGTATATAGAGTCGGAGCCTCGGCTAACTTTTCTTAACTTTAGGTCATTTTCCGAAGTTTGAAAAAGGCAGCACCTTTACTAGTCCATGTTGCCTTTCTCATTAGTTTTTTCTGGCTCTTGTTTGCCATTGTAGGCGTCCAAAGCTTCAAGTCCAGCATGCGCCGAACTTGCGTCTGGGTTGATCCTGAGAACCAAAGCAACTTCACGTTGAATTCTGCGCCTGATAACATCCAATTCTGCGGAGGGTACCGTGAGCTTGGTACAGGTGCCAGTAAGCCCTGGGTTTTGCCTGATGGAACAATGGGTGCCGCCGCTGCAAAGGGCTACCTTTGTCCTGAGGGTTCTCTCTGTGTGCAGGGCAGCAATCCATATGGCGGAACTATCAGCTTTGACAACGTTGCCCATTCCCTCGAGCTCGTTTTCGTAGTCATGAGCTCGAATACATTTACCGATATACTCTATTACATGACTGATACCGATTATCTTGCTGCTGCTTTGTTTTTCGTTTTCGGGTTCATAGTCCTCAGTTTGTGGCTAGTCAACTTGCTAGTCGCCGTCATCACCTCGTCATTCCAAGTTATTCGGGAAGAAAGCAAGCGCAGCGCCTTTACCAGCGAAAACATAGACGAGAGAGAGTTCGAGGACGACACCCCTCGAAAACTGCGTGGACTGAAACTTTTATACGATAGAACATACTGGCTATGGATCGCTGTGATTGGTTTCGGGCTTGTAGTTCAGTGTCTCAGGAGCTCCGAAATGGGGCCTGAGCGACGACAACTCATCGAGAGGACAGAAATAGTGGTGACAATTATTCTCGCTGTCGAAATATGCCTTCGATTTGCCTCTGACTGGAGGAACTTCTTTAAAAATGCGCGTAACTGGGTTGACTTGGCGCTTGCAATCATCACCTGCATCATTCTAATACCGTCGATACGCCATTCCGGTCGAGCATATGCAGCGTTGTCGATATTTCAGGTGTTGCGTATATACCGTATCGTCCTCGCGTTCGCCGTGATGAGCGATTTGATCAAGACGGTTTTCAAGAACGTGGTTGGTTTACTCAATCTAATCATCTTCGTGTTTCTCATTACATTTTTGGCATCAATATTCGCTATTCAGTTATTCCGGGGCCAAATACCTTCGGAGGATATGGGTGGCAATGGGGTACCGGTTACCTTCTTCGATATCTATAATTCGTTTCTGGGGATGTATCAAATACTTTCGAGCGAGAACTGGACGTCGATTTTATATGCGGTAGTCGAATCTACCTTTCCGTGGGATACAGCTTGGATCTCGGCAGTATTCGTCATTATGTGGTTCATTCTAGCTAACTTTGTCGTCCTGAATATGTTCATTGCTGTTATCCAGGAGAGCTTTGACGTTTCTGAGGACGAAAAACGAATCCAGCAGGTCAAAGCGTTTCTGCAGCAGAAACAACTAAGCGGGTCTTCTCAAGGAAATCTTTCTCTATCAACTATATTTAGGCTTGGGCGCAATTCTCAACGGTTCCGAGACCCGCTAGATCATGGGCCTGCGGCGCTTGAAATGTTGCTGAAGGATGCGGTCGTCAATGAGTTTCTCGATGAACAACCACGATCGCCACCTACGGACATCCAACCAACGGAGAGCCAACCAGACCACCCTGAACATAATAACGGCACTACGAATATGTTCAGTTCAATTAAAAACCGAATCATGAACCGAGAGCCGAATCCTTTTTATTCAAAACTGAAATTTTCCAAGGTTTATGACGATTCGGACCCAACTGCGATGGCTAAAGAAGTTCTGTCCGCGTCGGAGCAGAGGAAGCGAGCTCAGCGACAGTACCTTCAAAAATATCCTAATTATAATGTCTCATTGTATATATTTCAGCCTACGCATCCTTTACGACGATTTTGCCAGCGCATCGTTGGACCGGGTAGAGGGAGTAGCCGTATCGAGGGAGTTGATCCATACAAACCAGTGTGGTATACTTTTTCAGCATTCATTTATGCTGCCATTGTCGTTATGGTTTTACTTGCCTGCATTGCCACACCCCTTTATCAGCGCAATTACCTCCAGACCCATACGCCTGGTCTTGGTAATTGGTTCGTCTGGACGGATCTGGGTTTCGCGATTGTTTTCACTATCGAAGCTGTGATTAAAGTTATTGCAGATGGCTTCTTCTGGACACCAAATGCATACTTTCGAGGCTCTTGGGGTTTCATTGATGGAGTCGTGCTGATTACGCTTTGGGTTAATGTCGTGTCGGCAATATTTAACGCTACTGGTACCTCCCGTGTTGTGGGTGCGTTCAAAGCTCTGCGAGCTTTGAGATTGCTAAATGTCAGTGACAGTGCGAGAGAAACGTTCCACGCCGTAATTATCTTGGGTGGTTGGAAGGTTATTTCTGTAAGTCGCACTTTGCCCGCTCCTCCTCCCCCTTTTTATTTCGTTGGATGCTTATAAAGGGTTATTTAGGCGGCATTCGTGTCCATGAGTTTCCTCGTCCCATTCGCCATTTACGGCCTGAATCTTTTTAATGGGCAGTTGAAATCATGCAACGATGACAACTTTGGGTACAGTTCACTGGACCACTGTGTTGGCGAATATATGAGCTCCCCATATGCATGGGATGTTTTGGCACCGCGGGCGGTTTCGAATCCATATTACAGTTTTGACAACTTTGGCGAATCGCTCTTCATTCTTTTCCAAATTGTGTCCCAGGAAGGCTGGACAGGGGTCTTGTGGGAAGCGATGGCAATAACTGGAGTCAACCAACAGCCTGAGCCCCTTGCATCTCAAGAAAATGGGCTTTTCTTTGTCGTCTTCAACTTGCTCGGAGCTGTCTTTGTGTTGACACTGTTTGTTTCCGTCTTCATGCGAAACTACACTGAACAGACAGGAGTAGCATTTTTGACCGCAGAGCAACGGTCTTGGCTCGAGCTTCGCAAACATCTACGACAAATATCTCCTTCCAAGCGGTCCATTGACAAGGATAGCAAGCAAATTAAATCATGGTGTTACAAAATTGCGGTCAAAAAGCACGGACGTTGGTCAAGGTTTATTACTGGACTGCTCTTATTCCATTTGCTTCTCCTAGTTCTTGAATTCTATCCGGAATCCGTCTGGTGGGACAGAACTCGAGGTAAAATTTCCCCCTCCTGCAGTTTTATTCAAGAACTACTGGCTCATAAATGTTACAGATATTCTATTCTTGATTTTAACGTTATTCTATATCGCCAACATCTTTATTCGTATGGTCGGCTTAACATGGCAACGATTCAGCAGAAGTTCGTGGGATTTGTACTCGATCATTGCGGTATCCGGAACTTTCGTCACCACAATACTTTCGGTTGTCCGATACGAGAATATCATCTTCATACGGCTCCATAAACTATTTCTTGTCTCCATAGCTCTCCTGATGATTCCTCGGAATAACCAGCTCGATCAGCTATTCAAAACGGCAGCTGCTAGTCTGACGGCCATTGGCAATCTTCTGGCAACTTGGTTTGTTCTTTTCTTAGTCTACGCAATTGCCCTTACTCAGATCTTTGGCCTTACAAAGTTTGGAGGAGGGGAAACTGGCAGCATCAATTTCAGAGATGTACCAAGGGCGCTCATTCTTCTTTTCCGCACAAGTGTCGGGGAAGGTTGGAACGAGGTAATGGAAGACTTTGCGACGATGGTACCACCTTACTGCACAGCTGAGGAGCAATTCTTCGAGAGCGACTGCGGCAGTGCCGGCTGGGCTCGTACTCTTTTTATCTCCTGGAATATTGTCAGCATGTACATTTTTGTATCTCTCTTCGTCTCTCTCATTTTCGAGAGTTTTTCCTATGTCTATCAACGAAGCAGCGGGCTGTACGCAATCAGCAGAGAGGAAATCCGTCGGTTCAAACAAGCTTGGGCTACCTACGATCCTGATGGAACTGGATATATTTCCAAGGAGGCGTTTCCAAGATTATTAGGGGTAAGTCAAGCCACGCAAACGTTCGCTATTTACCAAAGATTTTATTCTGACATCGTAATAGGAACTGTCCGGCATATTTGAGATGCGCATCTACGACGGTGACTTTACAGTTGGCCGCATTGTGGAAGATTGCAAGGTCCATCGTAGGGAATCAAACCAAGCGCCATATGTTCGAGCTGTTGATGGAATTGACTTGGACAAGTTGCGACGGAGGATTGATCGCATCCCCGTCCAGCAAATCCGCAGAAAACGTGCTCGAATGAATGCCTTCTATGAAGAAGTACTCGTATCAGCAGACCCTGAGAAAGGCATTTCTTTTACTACCTGTCTCATGATTCTTGCTCATTACAACGTGATCACTGATAGTAAGAGTTTGAGGTAAATTAACATATCCCTACCTAATACTCCTTTAGCTCTTTTTCTCGAGCTGTTCTAACTTATCCGTTCCCATTTATAGGCTCGAAGAATTTCTCCGTCGTCGAGCCCGTCTACAGCGTGTAGAGGAAGCTGTCCGGCGAAGCGTAGTAATTGGATTTTTTGACACCTTGTACTGGTCTCGAAAATTCCGCCGCCGATTCGAGCCCCATCATGACTCCCGCCTAATCTCCGTGCCACAATTCGCTGTTCCAGAAATCTATGTCGAAGACGGCGAGCACGAGGAGCAACAAGAGCAGCAGCAACAACAGCAACAGCAACAACGGCAACGCAGCCCCTCCCAACTCTCAGATTCTCCTTTCGCCACTCCCATGCTCTCGCCAGACGCACTAGGTCCCTCCTCCAATGTCGCGGGCAGCGGACACAGGCGCAACCTACCTTCTATTGACACAAATATATCTCCAGGGTCAAGAGGATCGGGCTCACCGACACGTAGCGGGGAGTGGGGGAATCGAACCCCTTCATTGTCGCCGCGACAAAGCCGCGCGCTCTACGGCTCCACTCCGCCTAGTCCTGATGATATCACAAACCATCGACGTGATGACAGCTCCGTCAGCGTGCAGGGTGTGATGGAATCACTGGACAATTCTGCCTGGGGCGAAAGTATCCGGCGGAGCTTCACGATGCGTCGGCCACAAGGGCGGGAATAAATGCCTTTTCTTCCTTTCCATCCATCTAGACCTATCTAGACCCTTGCCATGATCAATCGTACTTCCGCTGACCTCACTTCTCTTTTACCATGCCCTTATCCTCTTTCCTCAATTTTCTGTACCCACACACATACACATATACCCCTTATATACCCTATCACACTTCCATAAATTTTCCCTTGGCTTTTGTTGCCCCCTTTCCGCATCTTTTCCTTTTGTTTCCCCCGCGGAGTTGATAAACTATGGACTCCCAAAGAGATACTATTTACATGTATACAGCACGACTTTATTAAAGAACACATACAGATGACGATACACATGACAAGTTGAGAAGGGATGGGCCGGCGACTGTCGTCAATAGATTTGGATATGGTTTGATGTCAGTGATGCGGCCTGGGTTGATTCTTATTCCCATCCTTCTCCCCCCTTTTTTGTTATTGTTTCTAGTTATGTTTTTCTAGATTTCGAAGGATCAAAAAAGTGGCCTTGAGAAAAGGAATACTTATGCGCATGCAGCGAAGGAGGATGTAGGGATTTCATGTTGTTTTTTTCTGGCGTTTCGGCTTTTTGGCAACACACTTGACATCTTGTCTTCTTTTTTCTTGTTTGTATATTTTCATTTTATTTTCCCTTGTTGTTTGATCCTTTCTGTGTCTATTATTACTTCTATAATACCTATGCCTTGCCTATTGCATTTTTCCATTCCTTTTTATATATTTTTCCCGTGCCATCCGATTTTGAAAGGCAGACAGGAAACGGTGGCGTTATTTTTCGGTTTGTCCTCCACGAGTTCAGAGCCGACAATATTTAATTTATAATTAATTGCATTTACATCACGCTTATATCCACATCTATGGTTATGGACGGGGGGGAAGCGTTCTTCCCATATTTCCCTATTGTGCCTTTTTTTGGCCCTAACCAGTAGTGCCTGACATGTGGGAGGGGAACGCTGATTTGGCAACTTTTGAAAAAAAAAGTAGCGGCATTAAACATAAACTTCTGCTGGCTCTCTAGTTAAGTGCGAAGAGATGGAAATGTAACCAATGCACATGCTTCTAAGTCAGGGTTGCGTCGAAGGACGATAACAATGCCAAACAAATTGAATAAGCATTTCATAGAATGTCCGCACGATATATTAATAAAAAGGACATTCCCCATGCAGCTCAATCTGAACCATCATTTGCCGACGCCCCATTACCCTGCCCTGAAGTAAATATCTGTAACGATGTCTCGGACATAGTCCAAGTCAGCAACTTAGCCGTTCCAGGGTGTATCAATAATTGAGCCACGACTCATTCATTGTTCTTTCGCCTGTCAATTTTTTTGTTTCTCTGCCTTTGGATTATTTTCCCTTTCTTGCCCTTTAATACACTACTTAAACCTAAGACTGGAAACCATACAAAACGCCCTTCTGTCCCCCATTGTATCCGGTAACATATGGACCTGGCGCATTTCGTGTCTGAGAATCCTTTTGTTCAAGCAGATGAATAGCGAGATACGTTTACCCTCGAAAAGGATAAAAAGGAAAAATCCCTGGGTAAAAGCCGAGCACCACATGGGATTTTTTTTCTTGCTTGTTCGGACCTTGCAGATAAAGATTCTTCCCTCAAGCAGCCAGGTGTAGCTCTGAGACTGTATGTATATCTAGCCAAGGGAGAGACAGAGTGGGCCGCTATCATAACCTGATAATAGGGCTCGTTCCTTTTCTTCCTTTGTATTTCTTTTCCTCTTTTTCGACCTTCTGCGTCACTCCCTGAGCGCTCGGATCGTCTTGATGAGACAAATAGGGAATGGTGAGGCTGGGTGCGAGGCTAGCCATGGGTTTCCCACCCATCTCAAACGGGGTGATGTATCAGAAGCTCCTTACCTAGTGGGGCAGATAAGAAACAGGCGAGCATCTGGAACTGTAGGCAGCTTTTTATTCCTTTTTCCCTTTTGCTTTTGTTCCTTCTTAATACTTGATGCAGGTTGTAAAGCCCGGTTCCTGCGGGTGGCTGAATGGTGCTTGGATATCAAACTGTGCTGCATTCAAGCAGGTAATAAATACATGATGCAGGCAACAGGATTGATATTGATAATTATTTTTTGTTGCTCCTGCAAATGGCCGGTGTCAGCGTAAAATGGATAAAACAACAGGCATATTATTATACCATGGGAATAAATAACGAATCAACCAGTAAAAGTAAGGCCAGAATAAATATATAACACATAATAAACTCATTATTCGCTCAGTAGACCCTATCCGGGGTGCGATTTATTTGCCACGCCATCTGTTTCTGTTGGCTCGTATGTATCAGATTGAGCGCAATTCCTGGCTCCTTAAACTTTTTTTCCTCGCTTTTTTGTCCATTTCTCTTCAGCAGCTTCCCGTCTGCTCGTTTTTCTTTTTCTTTTCTCTTTTCTCTGTGATTTAAGACAGCCGTCCCTGTCGTTTCTCTATCTTTTCCTCCCTAAGCGGTGTTATCCTTGCCGTTGTTGCTATCGTTGTGGCTGTCTGTAGTACTTCCGGCTCTATTTCTTTTTTAATCATCCCTCTTGACTTCGATCGGAAGGGAGCAGTATCTTCTACTGCTGGTCAATTGTTCTCGTGTCACTCCATTCTTGAGGAATCAATTAGATCTCTGCCCTGGCCATTCTTTCCGCTCGTTAATTCAGTTCTAATTCTGTCCTGCCCTTCCATCCGGTCGATCTGTTGATTCCGCTCAAAACGGGCAGCCTACTCTCCGGCCCGCCACCAGCCGTTTTGATTCCCATATAACACCAAGTTGTGAACTACTTGTTATTTTACCTCTTTTGAAATTGATCAAAATTTCATCTAACAACTTGTATAAAGCCCTGCGACGTTTTGCGGCAGCCAACAACTACAATATTAGCCACAGCATTCAACGTTCTACGCTCACTACGACCATATAAAAACGGCTGTCAAACGCTTGATCGACCTCTTCGAGGCCATAGACAGCTCCTCATACGGCTCCTCCTCTCTCAAAATGGGCGACATCACCGGTGCCAGTGAATTGCTCCCGTCGCCTTGGACCAATTATACGGCACCACTTCGCAACCCATTCAATTACGCCAGCAGCAGATCGACAACAAGCAGCCCCATCAGCTCTCCGGACTCTAGTCCCACGAGCACAAGCCGGCGACACCGTTTCTCAGCATCCATGAATCGCATGTGCAGCCGCAGTCGCAGTGGCAGCCCGTTCACAATGCACTCTGCCACCTCGTCACTACGCTTGTCATCCTTACTTCTGCGTCGCCGTCCGTCTGCTGTGGATCTGGCACTGAGCGAGGAGCGTTGTCGGTGTAGTGAGGACTCAGTTGAGAAAATTGGGTTGGGGCTTATGGAGCCGCGACCAGTAGATCCTATGCCTGTGCCAACGCCTATGACCGTTGGGGGCTTGTATGCGAATGCCAATACGAATGCGAATATGAATATGGGACTGGTGTTTGATTTCGAGCCGGACGGAGATATCAACCGCATCGATTCGTTGCGGATATGGAATAAACCGCGATTTGTTATGGGGGGGATTTTCGAGGTCATGGAAGGGTCAGCTTAAAGAGGGGGCCTCAGCGGAATACCGATGAACCTAATCAACCTCAAAATGAGATGAATGATACATGGGTTCTGAAATTAGGCCCACCATGAGTTTTCTATAGAGTACGGGGTATTTTTATGCCACCTTTCTCTACCAGTGCCGGATTTCATATCCAACATCCAGTAACCGACTCCCTGCTTCATTCCGTGCTCACGGCCCAATGCTCTGCTATAAAAACCCCAAAGAGCCACGCTACAATCAAAGCCTACTGGCAAGCTTATGTCTTTTAACATGCGGAGTCCCCTATTTCTTGTTTTTTTCAGTTCACTCCCATGTATAATTTATCTCCCCTTTTTAGCCCTGGTATTATCTTCTCACTGACCTGCCAAAAGCACCCAAACAAGACAAAACCCTTGTGTGATAAGTGGCTACGCGGAAAGCAAAGAATGTGATGGGTATGGGCACGCTATCTACTCCAGAGAGGCCACTTTTGTTGTTCTTTTCAGTTTTGTCTCTCCTATTTTTGTTTTTATATGTTTACTATTGTTTTTTGATTTAAGCTGTGAGATCGAATGATGTTCTTGGTCACATCTTTTAGTTTAGCATGGCTTCTGTTTCCACGTTCTATATCCTATGCTTACTTTCCCACCTGTTTTATGTGCAATTGTTTTTTGAAGCGCGCCTTTGTGCTTGATGGATGGATGGATGGATGGATGGATTTTTTTGGCCACCTGCATTGAATTTATCTATATATGTACTTTACTTTAATATAGTAGAGGAGAAGAAAGTAGAAATTTTATTTCTTATGCTTGTGGTCTCTTATTTTTTCAAAAGTTGTTTTATCTTGAATTCACGGATTCCTCGGGAGATTTATTTCACGCATTCTCGGTTAGGGTAAATGTTTAAAAATACATGTAAGACGGGAGGAAAGAAGTGGGACCGAGCTTCATGTATTCCATTTCATCAATGAAATAAGGGGAAATCTAGCTAGCCAATTGACCTGGTATTTCCACCATTTTTTAAATTACAAAAAAGGGGGGGAAATAAAGAAGAAAAAGAAGAAGAAAAGTCTCTTTTACATAGAGTATCTCCAGAAGAACAACCAAACAGACCCAATAAGTCCGGAAATGAAATCAAGGGCAACTCCAAACGTTTCATGTATCTTTCACAGTTTAAACTTCCAAGAAAGTAAAAAGAAAGAGAGAAAGAAAGCACCTTAAATACAACACAAGGACAAGAAATAAAGAAACTTAAACAACCGAAAAATATGAGCAAACTGAAAACTTGGGATATCTGGGGACGAAAATGCAGCAGGATCAAATAGAAAATGGTAACCGTAAAACCAGTTTCGCAAGATTGTGAATAACTCGGGGATGGTGGAATGTAATGTCGGGGAGGATCAAATTCACACCTTTTCAGCTCCCTTCCGTCGTAAGATAATATATCTCATTGGGCGCAGCAAATACCTGGTTTCGTTGTTCAAAATAAAATAAAAAATGCAAGACGCAACAAGAAAAATTGCCAGAAAAATCAGCACATAAATAATCCGAAGCCCGCGCCTTTGCCAAAGAAAAGTATTTCAAGTGACGGTCAACATATAATGGGGGAAAGCTTGAAAACGGTAAAGGGGAAATGTGGGCACTGCCGCCCGTGTAACCCAAGCCCATTCTCGATAAAAACAGCTCAGTCAACTTCGGACTGCATAGTTTTCCGCTGGTTTGGCCAAAGTTTGCGACGGCAGTTCGGTTCCCCACACAAACACGTAACATCTTGTGGATCGCTATGCCTGGAATTTTCCATATTATAGTTTGGGCAGTAGTCGAAGCTAAGCTCGGTCCCCGCTGGGATATCCTTAATGGCAAAAAAGGCCATATCAAATATCTTCTGCTCAGCTTCATATTGGGAGACCGGGAACATTTTGCAATTGGGGTTGCAGGAATGGTTCATGAAGCGCGTGATGGACCCGTACTTTCTTCCGTCAACTATGTAGCAGTCGTCATCCTCCTGGAAGAAGAAGTCAAGTTGAAAGAGGTAGCTCGCTGGATTTCCTAAAGTAGCAGCTTCGCGGGCATCGGCTTCCTTTTTAGTGATTACCTCGCCTAAATATCTATCAATATATTGCCCTGCTTGTATGCTCTCTGGAGAGCGTAGGCCTGCGAAGCAAAAAAGAGATGAATTTTCATCAGTATTGTAAATAAACCTAAGATGAAAAGTACGGGAGAAGATTCACCCACCAAAACCACGGTTGGTTGTACGGAATATTTCCAATTTAACAGTCCGCCCCCTTTGAACAACTTGGTTCCAGCAACCTGGCATGCAAGAACAAAGTGGAGAACATTCATATATCATTGCCCTTCTTCTCAGGAAGTCTTGTCTGAGGACAATTTTTCCACCCCGGCCCATTTGATAAGGAACAATGCGGTCTTCTGAATCTTCCTCATATGAGAGATGATCACAGTTATGTAAATCACATCTATCATCACATCGGCAGCCTGTATGAAAATCCGGATCAACATGTGCAACCCCATGCTGAAGTTTGTATTCATTGATGAACTCAAAGTTGAAGTCAAGCTTAGAAGCATCTAAGGCATCTATGTTGAGAATCACACCAGGGCCCTTTATCTTCTGTAGCTTTTTGGAGTACAGAGATAGGAGATCTTCATCTGTGTGATTCTTTTGACTGGGGCGATATAGGGCTGCTGGTTGCTTAAGTCGAATACTAGGCCGATGTACCCCCTGCTTGGGTTGGTAGGTGCTTTGCCCTTCACCGCTCTCTTCCACTGAATAAAAGGACGACAGACCATGGTGGCGAGGAAAACCAGCATCCCCATTAACCTGTGAATTACGGCCGTCTGCAGGGCTCAGGCGTCGTTTCTTGGTGCTTGTGTCGCTGCTGGAGGCGGATGGCACGACCACCGCGAATGGCTGAATGGGTGGTTCGTTGCTCAACACCGCGCCATCCGTGGACGCTGTGCTCTTTCTCCCATCTGAGACTGTCCGTTCACTTGAACTGCTTCCCGGTGGTCTTGGACGCGTGAACTGCTGGAGCAAAAGGAGCCTTTCATTTTGGCGTGAGGTCAGGGTTTCCTAAATTGGTTAGTGTGGTCGAATTGGCAAGAACAACAGGAAGCTGGTCAACAGGGCGAGATAGGCATTGAGATAAACATGACAGTGGCACCCAGGGGATCTAGATACCCCTAAAGCACGATTTTGTTTGAGCATTGGGAACTATGGAACAGCGAGAGCTGACTGGAGGAGGGTCAAAACGCCCAAGCAGTATGAAAAATCAAAATACTGAGAGCGCGTTATGCCTGCGAAATGCCCCACAAGAAACCAACAAAAAACATTGCATTTTGGCATAGAAAAACTCACCGGTTTAACATCATTGGTAAGGATATCTTCTGAGGAGGAGTCTTCTGTAAGATCAATAACCATCTTCTCATCAGCAGGTAAGCAGCATAAGCTCGAGTTGAAGTGATAAGCTCAAGGTTAAAATAAGAATACAAGCTTCAATAAAAAGCACTGCAAGCTCTTAACTTCTTATATTTCCTTGAGGGATTTATATTGAATCTTTAAAGAAATAAAGAAGTAAATGTTAAAGCAGGTACTTGTTGTATTTTGGTTTAAAATAAGACAAAGTGCAGTGGCTCATTAATATTATCAGAGATTTTTAAAAAAAAAAAAGAAAACAAAAATACTTTCAAGTAAAATATAAAGGTTGAAATTTATATGTATTTTATAAAATAGCACTAGTGGTATTAATGTGCTAAAAATAGCAGCATAAATCAAAGAAATACAATCAATTTTCATTAAATCATATTATTTACATATTATTTTACATGTTCTTTTCTCAATAAAATAGTACCTATTGTTTAATTACTACTTTTAAATTTAATTCTTCTTTTTTAAAATAATGATATTCTAAATATCTTATTATTTAAATAATAAAGCTTTTAAATAAATATTATTCATTTAGAATTTCAGATTTCAAGTTAATGAAAATTTTTATTATTATTACTTTTCTAAGTTGTCTCAGAAACTTACTGTGAGGGCGTAGCGCCGAATAGACAGTGTGAGGAGCTAATAGCAAAGGAATAAGTAATAATAGACGATAGTAGCAAGATAGGTATATGTTCGTAGTGGTATGTAGCTAATCGCTAGCTAAGAGAAGAGTATCAAGAACCGCAGGGGCCTCTGTAGATATATATACATGAGTGTGTATGTGCGTGGCGCTAGCTAGGCGCTAGCGCCCTAAGCGATGCACTGAGGCTGTGGCATGACACTTACTCAGGCTTTGATATGAAGTAAAGTTGGTATTTGATGTCTGCTACTGTTTGGGCCTTGTTGCTAGCAGGCTAGTAGCTGCTTTAGTTTGCTCTTTGTAATTAAGTATTTACAGCGGCATGCCAGTGTTAAATTCTATAAACTTGTGCTGGTAAATTTTTCACTCAGCTTAGACATAAGTTACTTGAGGTAAATTTTCTATTTTAACATCTCTGCTCAGAAGCCTCAGATGTTCAACTAACAATTAGTAGTATAGTTAATTTCAAACTTCAAAGAATTTAAAATTAGTAAAAGTTATGTGAATGATGAAATGTAGTTCTTGGTATGAGTTCAAAATTTCAATACTTCTCAAGTCTTTAATATAAGGCTACCATTCATTAGCTTGTAAGAAATTTCGCATTCTTCTTGGCCTTTTATTTCTCAGGCTTCAGCCTTTTCTCTCTCTCAGGCGGCCGGTGCCAAGTTCTTGCATGGTTGTAAGAAATCCCACTCCACGCAGCGATCCATTACCCCTAGATTCTATTGCCAAACTCTCGCGTAACCAATAGTGTTAGCAGACCTTGATCAATCACACATAGCTCTGAGTTGGGACAATCCTTTCACAACTCAGCTTGAATACTATTATAATATTAGATTCTACCTTTTCATATCGCGAATACTTCTAGTAGCTAGTACTCCGTACATATCACACCAAGCTGCGAACCCCTTTAGAATAACACTTGCAAGCTCATACATAGTATTCTTACACATGATCAATTGTACTGTACGTGTACTAGCGGGCCTTGGCCATACGCATTTAGAGCATGCCTGCAACATGAATACAACTCTTCATCATTGCAAGATCTAGCTTTTTTAAAAATCTATATAATATACATGAATACTTCTTAAGTTTCTAGCACATACTACATCAAGTTCTGATAGATTTTCTATTTTTCTAGAAATTTCAAGTTTCTTGTTTAAATAAATTTGTTACATTGTTAGCGCAAGTATATTCGGACTGTCGTACTTCTATTCAGCTCTTTCTAAGCCATTTAAATTGGTATCATTCAATTTGGCCAATGAGCTTCAAGATTTCAGAGCATTTAATCTTAGCTTTCTTTAAATTTCATGGCAATTTCACAGCACGTCTGTGATACAGAACTAAAATGTAATTCAAACAAAGATCTAAATTTTCAAAAATGAATGATTCTTCTTTTTTTTATCATAAGAATCGCTGTTCCAAATGGGAGTCTCCGTTACCAGGGTCTAAAATCATTTTAAATCCCTTAAAACTGTTTCCTCAAGATGAGTCGGTAACTCATTCCGTCAATCTGATATCAATCTGAATAACTGCAGGTTATTAGAAAATACAGACTCATGTTAGCCCGCGCCCGTTGCTTCTGACAATGATGATGCGGTTTCCCTCTTCTCTGGAATATTGGTTCCTTCAACCTTTCTGAGGAAAGGTTCGAAAGAGTATCCTCCGAGAAGTGAAGTCGAGGCCCGTGGTAGCTTATATATTGAAGCATCTTTGTGAGGTGATTCTTTCTAGGTATCCCCGATGCACAGTAGAGGACGAATGATGTACTTCTCACAGAACTCCAAGTCCCTAATACAAATGAATGATAATAACAGTAACACTAACTAAATATACAAAAAGTATGTAGACAGATGTTGATAGAGCTACAGAATCAGTTGAAATTAAAATAAGTACTAGTAAAAAATGTGTAACTAATTTAATAATATATTAATGAAAAAAAAGGTGAGATGAAGATGTGATGGAGAAGTGAATAAAATATAAACACCAGTAAAAAGTTGGGGCTCATCTCATCTCACCTCACGCCCCTCATTAAAAGAAAGGAGAAAAAATATTGGAAAAGGGGGATGAAACCTAGGAAATGAAAAAAAAAAAAACCATGAAGTAAAGGTGCCCAAAGAAATTCCAATAAAAATCATCAAAGAAAAGGACGACAAATTTTCAATCAACAGGTTTACATTCCCTTATGATTATATGAGATGCTGCATCCATATGTGTTCGCGCTTCTCTGCTATTAGAAAATCAAGAAGGGCAAAAACGGGGGGAGTGGTTAAACATTACAAAACAACCGCTAAATATGTAGGTGCCAGGCACCCAGGCGAAGAAGAAAGAAAAAAACAGGTTGCGAAACCCAAACCGAACGAAACAACCAGGCGAAAATAAAACCGTCATCGTAAGTCAATGACAGTTTATTCGTGCTTCCTCATCAAAAATTTGTGGGCGAGTTTGTCATGAAGAAAAAAGGTAGGAAAAGTAAGATTAGAGAAGAAAGGGAGAAACAAATTATCACGGGCTCAAGCGTAATTTAGAATCGCAAGCACACAAATCAATGGACGTAGATTAAGTAGATATACATATTAAGTCCGGAGCACCAATGTCGAAAATATCCATAGTCGAAACGCATTGGAGAAGTAAATAACGAAAGAATAGGGCAGGCAGGTGGAAATTCGGTAGTGGCTCAGGACCACTTCCTCCATCTGCTTCCTGAATCGGGAGGAAGGATACGGATGGGGCTGCCCTATAATCTAAGAGCGTCGAGAATCTTTTTCGCCATTTCTCGATACTGCCACATGCCCCCTGATACCTTCTTGAACTGTATACCATGCAGCGAGAAGAGAGGCACTTTGACGATCAATACTTCGAACTTGAGCACAAGGTTACCCCCGGTATCGCTCTGGACTCTAGTGGTAGTTTCGCCAACAACACGCTCGCCGCCGGCATTATCACGAGCGGACATATACTCGTCAGAGCCATCGGAATTAGTAATAAAACTTCGATCAGGAGGCCCCTGTTGACGGCGTGGAGTTCTCGAAGTGTGCGAATATCTAGGTTCATCCCTGTTCTCATCCTTGTCATGGCCACGGAGTCCGCCGAAGCTAATTCGGCGGCGGTGGCTGCTTACTTTCCCGTCCCGATCAGGGCTGGGCGGACGGACATCCATCACACGGTTAAGGTCGATGCTTGGGGCGTGACGGCAGCTAAATCCGCCCTTGATTTCCGCGAATTCAACCCCAAGCTGTTTAAGAGCTCTCATTATATCTGCGCGGATGAAGGGCAGAGGTTTGCTGCTAGTTGTGGAAACACTGAACAGACCCTTAAGGAAGACAGGCTTTGAGAAATCTTCACCTGTATTTGCATTCTCCATCGCATTTCCGGCACCACTCAGATCAGCATCGGTCTCCTCAGGTACATTTGCCTCCCGAGTTTCTTCTCTGCGCGCTCGTCGAGCCTGGATACTTTCGCGTCTGGCATGGCCGAGTGACTTTGTTCTCAATGTTTGCACACGTGTGCTAGGCTTCGAATCTTGGCCTGACTGATCACCCTGTTGCGGGCGCGACTTTGGCATGTTCAAACTAGAGCGATCAGATCCGCTCGTCAACGGTGGATCTTGTGTGGGCGGATAAACAACACCGTCAACGAAGCTTCTCTTCCCATCCCTGCGGGCCCGATTCTCGCCAGAATTAACACTAGCTGACCGTCCCAGAGCATTTTTCAATCTTGGAGTGGCTTCTCCAGACCGGGGAGCACGTAGAAATTCTTGCTGTTGTGGCTGGCTTCCTCCAGAGTGAAGGGTCGCGGGGGAAGTGTTCTCGTGCCTTGTCCTCCTTACACTGAAGCTTTTTCGAGGAGCGGTAAGGTCCTCTGGAGGCTGAACGTTCAAGGTGGGTCCTTGTGACGTTGCGCCCTTTTCACGATCAGCGTCTCGTGGTTTGTCCCGTGTTCTCCTGGTGCTCAAACGTCTTAATAAGCCGACGGCAGCATTTTCTTTCTTTATTTGCTCAACCGGTGTGGTTACAATAGAAGGAGATGCCGCCCCAGTTCCAGCTGACTGTCCTATATTGATATTGAGATTCTTAATTCCATCTCTAATTTCATCGTCGCCATGGGTTCGTGCTCTTGGCCGTGCCCGTCCACCAGTCTCTTTCTCGCCCGGTATCTCATAGGCGTTTTGGTTGGTATAGGCCGCCTCTGGCGCCGGTATTTCTGGTATTTTCAATGCGGGCTCGCCAGGAGAATGCGGTATGGCCAGTGCACCCGGGCGCTCCTCGAGTCTTTCTCTATCTCGTTTCTCTCGCACAAGATTGTAGACAGATATCAAAGGATTATATCCATTAAGCAGGTCACCGGTTGACTGTACGGCTTCAGCAGACGGGCTGGAAAGCGTGTCTTTACTTGCAGAATTCCGACGTTTATAAAAGTCAAAAACCCCTCTCCTTTTCTCATTTGCAGGGTTGGGAGTAGTATGTTCTCTTTGACTTAATCGCACAATATTCTGGTAATCATCAGATTCGAGAACCTTCGTTAGCTGAGCGGTGATAAATTCAGGAGGGCCGAAATCAAACCCAGTCATTCTTTGGATGATCTCGGGTTCGAGTGGAAGCTGGAGAGGTTCACGATGTGGCATATAATTATCCGGAGGCCCACTGAAGCCCTTTGTCATCCACGGGTGGTTTATAATTTCATTTAAACTAGCCCGTTGCCTGGGATCGGTCACGAGCATTCGCGAAATTATATGTCGACAATCTGGGGCAAAACTTAGCTACGGCAGATTGGTACGAATATATTTATATATGGGGAGTACGAACCTGAAGAGAGTCCCTGGGGATATTCAACAACACCCTTTTTGATTTTGGCGTGGAGCTGGGGCATACTTTGGTCATCAAAAGGAACCTTCCCACAGACCAAAACATAAAGGACAATGCCGAAACTCCAGACGTCTACCTCTGGACCGATATACTGCCGCGCTTGCAGCAGTTCGGGTGCTGCAAAATACAGACTGCCACAGAAAGTTTTCAGCTGGCTTTTAGGTGAGTAGAGATTGCTGAGCCCAAAATCAATGATCTTGATATCCCCCGTCTTGCTGATCAGAATGTTTTCGATTTTGAGATCCCGATGGACGATACTGTTTCTGTGGCAGTAGTCAAGAGCACTTGCGATTTGTCTGGCAAACTTCCGGGCTTGTTTTTCTTTCAGTTTTCCATGGGAGATGATATAGTCGAGCATCTGTCCTCCGTTCACGTATTCAAACAACATATACCAATGGTAATTTGTTCGAACAACATCTCGCATTCCACATACATATGGGTGGTTTAAGAGGGTGACAATTGCTGATTCTCTCGCTGTCCGTATCTCTTTGGAGCGATCTGCTCTCTCTGCGTCACGATTACCACGATGTTCTTCTGTCGAATGTCTGGGTATAATCTTCACAGCCACCTATATGGTAAAAGAAATGGGCGTTAGAGCGGCATTTTAGAGGAAAAGGACGAGTGGCATCTCTAACGGAATTATCTACATACTTGTTCACCTGTCTCAAGGTTTTTCGCAAGCTTCACCTTTCCCATACTCCCGGCACCAATGGTTTTCCCAAGTGCCCATTGTCCACTTGAGGTGGTGATAGTGGTCCGGCGTTTCGACTGCGGCGCCATTTGTGAAGTTCCATTGGTGGCACGTTGGTGTGTCCCGTTCGTATATGACTGGCTATCAGCCACTGCAGCTGCAGACGTAGGATTGGCAGGGTTCACGGGGTTCCCAAGGCCAGCCATGTCGACACTATCTCGACCGTGGGTGGGCCTAGAGGAAGTTCGACGATGAGACCGTGAAGTCTCAGCTCTATATTGTTGTGTAACGTCTAGCGGACGATCCCTTGAAGAACTTCGGCGAGATGTAGATGGACGTGAGACGTTAACGGGAACGGTATTAGAAGTGGGGGGCCGGTCGTAGGAAAGCGGTCTAGAGTTGGATCTGTTATGAGAATAAGAGGACTGTGACGGCCTAGTAGCTGCGCTTCGGGCTCTGTGAGGAAGATCTGTAGAGGGTCGATACGACGAATTGGGGCGTGATGTGGAGTGGCTGCGAACAATGACAGGCGAAGGTCCCGAAGCCGCAGCGGACATTGCGATCACGTATAAAGTCACAGGCCGGAAAAGCGGGAAAATGACAAGATCGTTCACTTCTGATCAACAGCGATGAAAGATTATAAAAGGATGTTTTCCGAGTGACTCTGTCGACTCTTGTCTCGCGGTCGTTCTTGTTTTGGGAGGCGATATGATTGTGAACTGGAGGGGAGGCTCAGGGAACTCCAAGCCGCGAGGAATCAATCCTTGCGCGATGCTTCATGGATGGAGGGGAAGAGCTGTAGTCCCGAGTCAACAGATGCAACAGATGCCAGAGGACAAGAGACAGGGACTCCACCCACAAAGTAACGAGCCGTGTTACTGATAGCGCAATGGCAGAGGGCAGAAGTCGGGGCAGATTCCGATGGAGGAGGTCTGAGCAGGATCGGGGCCGCAGGTGGGAGCAGCGGAGAGAGAGCGGTAAGAGGTGTATATGTAACTGGGTGACAATACACAGTAATATATAATGTCAGCTTTCTATGGGGGCTGGTTTCGTGCAGGGAAATTGATTATTGAAAGATGATTGGAACGCCCCGCTAATTACCACAAATGCACAGTACTGCAGAGATGAAATAATGGAGAGACCCAATCACTCATGTCAAGGATCCAAAACTTTCCACTTCTTGTTTGTTGGTATTGCTTGCAGGAAAGTTCGTTGAATGCTCGTGTTATGGGATAGATAGTCCACTTTCTGAACATGAACAAGGCGCGCAGGCGTGTGTGGACGCTGCGAATATGTGGATGTGGCTGGACAAACAATATATGTATTCTATACGAGATTACGTACCAGATCTGTATGAGGGAAATAAAGCTTGCTTTTTTTGCTTTTTTTGCTTCTTGCTTTTTTGCAGCGACTTGTTTATATATATCTGAATGGCTGTACTCCGTAGATGCGAAACGGTGAAGCAACAAAAGGGACTGCTGTCAAGAGATCGAGAAAACAGTTGGAGGTATTGGTATGACTAGGTTGCAGAACACAAGAACATACATATTCCCCTCAGGATAGTTATAGAATACAGAAAGTCAGGCAGACAAATAACCCACTGCCAAATCACCGTCTGATGCGTTGGTTTGCTGTCCCCGTCTTCTCCTCTCTCTCGTGCCATCCCGAGGTCGCCACCAGCGATTAACTGGATTAGTCAGGCGCCCAGCCACGTGAGCCCCCATTGTGGCGGTGCCGTTGTGGCTGTATTAGTCAGCTGCTAGCTGCCGCTCTTTCCCCATGATTAGCAGCAGATAAATGTTCGTTATCATCAGCATCATTCATCCTTTCTATTCTCTATCGGCCTGTACTGGGTGTCGCGTTCACGAGGCATTGGACATCAGTGGACCGTGGATCATTATCTACTATTATTCTAGCAAATGCCTGCCTGATCACATACATCGATTACCTCAGGAGATTTGTATTGAACTCGCTCCAACAGCTATCCCAAGAAAACGGTCAAGCTGATTGGTTCGCATGGCCCAGAGTCGGTGAAGCCTCGTGAGAGAGGCCTGAAAAGAGCTCCATTTCTTCACACCACAGGACTCCCTAACTACGTAGGGGAAAGAAAAGAATAACAAATGACTATTACTACAAACATGGCTACCAAAAGATCTAGAGCTATTTTCGAAGATGAGCATCCCCACGCTCCGTATGCCACTTACGGCACACCCTTACCGCCACTTGACCCCGAAGTCCGTGACGATGGCTCCTATGTCCCGGTTTGGAAGCAGGAGGTGAGGGATGACCGGGGAAGGAAACGTCTGCATGGTGCCTTCACCGGTGGATTCAGTGCTGGGTGAGCCCACGATTGACTGGGAGCTGGAACCAAACAGCTAAATTAAATCGGTTATCTATAGGTATTTCAATACTGTCGGCTCGAAAGAGGGATGGACTCCATCAACGTTTGTCTCCTCCCGTCGCAATCGCGCAAAAGATGCGAAACAGTCAACTCAGCAACAACAAAGACCGGAGGACTTTATGGATGAGGAGGATCTGCGCGAAGTCGAAGAAGCGAGAAAACTCCAGACTGCTGGGGAATATGCCGGGATTGGCTCGACAGCCGCTGACGCGACGCGGCTCGGTGGTTTAATGGATCTTTTCAAAACTACTGGGGAAACAATTGGGGTCAAGCTGCTCAAACGAATGGGTTGGAAGGAGGGACAAGGAATCGGCCCGAAAGTGCGGCGCAATGCAGACCTTGGCGAAAACGGAGATGATGCGGAGGGTAAAGTCCATCTTTTTGCGCCAGTAAACCCTCCTATGATATCCTTCATAAAGAAAAATGACTATAAAGGACTTGGGTTTGAAGGCGAAGCTCGACTTGACGCGCCCACGAGGCCGGAAACAGGATCCAAGCCAGGAGCATTGACCCAGGGGGAAGATTCCGATGAATTCGGTGGCCCTAAATTCTCCATAAATGGGAACATGTCTCATAAACAAAAACAATCTCGGAGGGGAGGTTTCGGGGTTGGTATTCTAAACGATACCGGCTCTGACGATGAGGATCCCTATGAAATGGGGCCGCAGATTTCGTATAATCGATTCATCGACCACGACAAGAAGACAAAGAAAACGTCCAACAATAACACGGCAGCCGCAAAACCGTCAATAGGGCTTTCAAATCCGCTACTAGGCACCAAGCCAGTTTTTATCTCGAAGAAAAAGGCGGCAGCTGAGAAGACAAAAGCGGGATTCAGGAAATGCCACGATGGTCGTCTACCACTTGACGGATTTCTTCACGGAGTAGATATCGCAGGATTGACCATCTCCTCACAAGAAAAGAAGTACGCGGCGCCAGATGTTCCAAAAGATTGGAAAACCGCGAAAACACCATCTCGCATGGGCTCTATCCAAAATTACATGTCTAGCGCTGAAGCCGCGAAGGCATCGTCCCTGGACCCTACATCGAGAGCTGCACTACTAGGCGAAGCCCAATTACCAGGCAAATCAATATTCGACTACATGACTCCAGCAGGGCGTGAAAAAATTGCTAAAGCTACAGGACGCACGGATTTACCTCCAGCCCTGGGGGAGAAGGGCCCAGAAGGTTTTGAAACCACAGAAGCTCAAAAACAGAAAGATCTATGGGACCTCGTGCCAAAATTGGACAAGGCCGTTGCTACACAAGCTCTCAATCGTGGAATCAGTGGCTGGATGCCTTATGCGGAAGACGAAGCTAAGCGATCGCGATACCGTTCGTTCCTCGAAGTCCGCGCGGGCCTCAGGGATAAACTCCCCGATCGCGCCGCAGACGCAACGACCGATAACTGGATCACTGAGCTGCAAGAATTTGCACGTGCCGCGCAAGTCTTCAAGCCAATATCGGGCTTGATGGCATCCCGTTTCACCTCCTCTTCGGATTCCTCGTCCGCTTCCCAATCCCATCCGATGACGACGACAGGAGCCGATAATTCCCACCACGAATCCCTCCTCCGCAAACCAAACCCAAAACCGCAAGATCCCGCCGAAGCAGCCGCCAAAATCGGCATGTACGGCCCCCTGACGCGATCATCCGTCCCCTTCTCCCCCTTCAGGCTTCTCTGTAAACGCTTTAACGTCCGCCCCCCATCCAACATCGCTGTTGACACGGGTGATTTGCCCAGAGGCAATGGCTATGGGGGTTCTGGTCGGACACCCACCACGCCATCAGGGTCTAAGCTGGACATCTTATCCAAAGAGGCTGTGAATCGTATTCTTATGGAAGCGGGTGTCGGTGTAGGGATGGGTGGTGCAGGTGCCAGTGCAATTGGAGCCGAGGGTGAGCAGCAGCAGGTCGAGCAACTTCCGTTGGAAAGGAAGGAGGTTATTGTTGATCCTGGGAGAAACGAGGCGCTGGAGGCGGAGAGGCCTGGCGATGCGGTGTTCAAGGCCATATTTGGTAGTGATGATGAGGAAGAGGAGGACGGTGATGAGGATATGGTTGATTGAAGATTCATTTTCTGTCCGTTTCGGCCGGCATACCCTCTCTGTCTAATGCTTTATTTTCTTAGCGGAAAAAGAGGGGTAAGGAGAACGAAAAAGTGCGGATTGTCATTTCTGGTTTTCCATTTTTTTGTGTTATATATCCCTCACTCACAACCTGTTTGTTCGACACAATTTTCGTGCATATATACAGATTACTTTCATGGCCAAGGCCTTTTTGGAATATCGACATTTACAAGCTCTCTTATGTGTCGAATGGAAATTTCGTAAGCTTAGCATTATACTCCCTATTATTGTTGTTATTAATTATTTTATGTCAGTAACATGAAAAAGCTGTGTAAGCCAGCCAGCCAAGATTGTGAATATACTAATGGAGAGCAGAAAGTTGCAACCCGAGCAGCTCGAGGCCCAGCCATTCTTATTGCTTTACCGCATGTGGTTAGTTGACACTGGCAGCAATCTACAGCCGTTTTAGCTGATGTGGGGAAAAATCTTCAAATTCGACAAAGGAAAAGACAATGAGATTTGGACGCAGAGTACGCACTCAATAATTCATGTAGTTTATGTGTAGCGTTAAGGAGCTTCTCCCAGCTGGTGTGAATTTTTCTTGAAAACAAGTTAACTACTCCGTAAGGCTGGGCCTAATCCTGCCAAATCAATCGCCTCACCAAATCCTAACTCAAACCAGCGCAAAAAGGACAGGGTGCCAGAGTGCTTCAACATCTAGTTCTTGACCATGGAAAAGACGAGCCATAAATAGATAGATTGATAGAGAGATGTTTCAGGTTTTTTATTTTTTATTTTTAGACCTTCATACATCATCACTTTCGCAGAAACCCGGATCAAACGAACAAAAAGGTTTACTCGGTAGTACCTATATAGGTATAAAAATAAGCATAGTTGATTAACGTTAACCATTTGTTTCTCCTCACGCCAAAATCCGGCCCGATCAAACTACGTAATCTGAACCAGGGTGAAAGTTAGTTGACAGCTATTCTATTCCCCATGTGTTTTTGCTATCTTTCATCATTGATTTGCTAGGTATTTGGAACGGACTGGATGGATTTGGCTGTTCTCGGTGTGGCGCTGGGTTGATATGGGGAACCGATTTAATTGCTATATTCTATATACTATTGACACTTCGTTGGTTATAGCTACATGCACGTAAATGAAATGTATATATATTAGAGTTACTTGTACTCCGTACGGAGTACTGGTTTCGATTACATCAAACAAATCTAGACTTTTGTCAGGCATTAATTTATTTATTTTTCAGGCTGTGGGTGGGTGAAATTCGAAAAACAGAAAAATGATTAGGCATTGTTTGCCTCTTGGAAATTGCAGGGTAAAATTCTAAATATAACAACAAAATAAATAAACCATCTATGATGAATAACCAATTAATTATATTCCCTGCTCTTCACAGAGTGTTTGTTGGCGTTTTGTAGTTGTTGTGGTTGGATGTTGCTCTGGCTTGTTTGAAGCAAATTAGCCTGTACTAAAGTTAGTCTGCCTAACCTCCGCTTTCGTCACCTCGTGCTCATTCTCCAGCACCAACTCCACCTTCTTCTTCACCACAACTTTACCTCGCATTTCCCCTCTCCCCTCTCCCCTCTCCCCTTTTTCTTCCGTCTGGCCTTATTCTGGTTTGAATCTGGTCTCCTGGGGATATTGGCTACAGCCTATATATCGCTGTGCACCATGCACAATGGTAAGTGCAGTACATAAACAGTTCTTTGGAGCTGTCCTGCAAGCTTCTGCCGCCTTCATGGCTTCCAGAGCGGGTCCGCCTTGCTAGCTTGATATTTCCTGCTTCACCCCCTCTGAGAACCCTTGCTTAAGCATTTTGTTTCTTTTAAAATCACTTTGATATTCTTCGTCTGCCCAACCTTCTACCCCGTCCCCGCAGCCTGATGTTGCGGTGTACCCGTTGTTATCACCGCTGCGGCTTCTCTGTTTATATCCATCTCTGGGTTTTACATATCTGTCTAGTATAGCAAATGGCTAATTGTTAACCTCTGTGTTTTTTTTTGATAGGGCTGTTGCATATCCTCTTCCTCTCGAGGTTGGAAACTTCTTCACCCCCAATACAAAATCGGACACATCATGTTAATCTGTTAAAAACAGGAGAGTCTGACCATTCCCCTACCCCCACCAGCCCTACACAACCCATCCTTAACCGCACCACCACCGACGAAACTGCCCAGAGCCATCACAATCGTTCCACAACTTCGCGATCGGGTCGCCACCGACGAGCCTTAGCTGGCGTCCCCCTGGACGTACACTATAACCAAGCGGTACACCCACATGTGTGGCAAAGCACCCGCCGAGAATGGACCCGGGAACAACTGACCCGCGAACGGGAGCTGTTTTTCGACACTCGTGTGACTGGGAGGGCCGAAATATGGGCCGCCCTGTCAACGGCTACCTCCCTTGTGCGCTCGGCGGATGTCGCCACCGCGCAGGGCATCTTGGATGCGGCGGGGATCACTGTCCCGACAGGCGACGTGTGTGATGGCTGCTACGATGAGAGCGGTATTCTATACCGGATTCCGGAGCATATTGCCATGGACCCGGTTAATGTGGTCGAGGAATCCGCGGATGTGAATGATAGTAATACGATATGTGCTACGACCGCGGAGCTTGGGGAGGACGATGTTGAACCTAATAAACTCGCTGTTGATGTAGATTCAGATGATGATACGGTGGATGATATTGAGAGGCGGCGCGAGGAGAAGGGGAAAGCTAGTGAAAGAGACCTTATAAAAATTTCTACGAGATTAAGTGACCGAGGTGGTCCGGATTTGGCGATTACGATTGGGAAGAATCAAACGGTCGGGGCGTTGGCACGCAGAATCCAGGCTGAGGCTGGGGTATGCACCCCCTTTCTCCACCAAACTTTTCCTTTTCTTTGTTTGGATACGTTTGGCTATATTTATATACGGAGGTCACCTACTGTTTTCTTCTCGGCTAACCTTGGCCCTCACTTGCTTATGCCCAGATTGCCGGCAAAAACCGTGTCCGAATTGCATATCTCGGCAAGATTCTCAAAGAACAAGAGAGCCTATTATCCCAGGGCTGGAAAGAAGGCCACGTCTTAAATGCGTTGGTTGTTACAGACTCGCGAAGTTGACATTTCATTTGTTACCAAAAATATACCACATCGCCACACCTCCACACACCTAACACATCACTACACCAGCATTGCGATCGAAGACCACGATCCGTATCTTAGCCATATTTCGAACATACCTCGTTTATCTCTCATAGGTCCTCCGTCCCTTTCTCTTTTTCGTGTTTTGTTTCTTATCTCAAAGCAAGGAACTGGAGTTATATCTAGCGGGAAGAGAATCATTTACTGGAATTTGTTTCTCTATTTTCTTCATCATACCTGATTGATTCTCTACCAGTGGGTTTGTTTCTGTCTTTCATATTTCCCATATTTTTTCCGTCGTTTCTCCCTTTCATAAGCAGCCCAATTCCCTATATTTGTGCACGGTGTTCTGGATTTTCCCCCCTGACAGCAACTCGGAAACAACAATTGCCATGGTATATGCCATCTTGCCCCCAATTTATTTTTCTTTTCCCCAAGTGCGATATGGCCATAGTAATTCACCATATTCGACATATAATACTGTCTATTCTCTTTCTTCTCCCTTTTCCTTCCCCCCCATATTTTGTCCTATCTAGTATAGCCTTGCACAATACCCCCTTGTTTTAAATGAATGATTTCTCATGCTCTGATTTTCTTTCTCTTATTGTTATATAAAATGTCCGCCATAATCCGGGTATTTCACGTTTTTGCGTATATGTCAATTTTTCTCAATCTCCCTTTAATCTTAATTTCTCCGACTAACATGTCTTGCTAAATTGCACCGTCTTTGTTGGAATCCGGCCACGTACCCATCGTTGCCTCACTCCCAACCGGCCCTACACATGAATAATGTTTTTACTAAAACCTAACAATCCTTGCCATATGCCTGTTATATATAATGTATGGGATTCTGAGCCTGTTCTTGCATATCTGCTAAGTATGCCAGTTAATTCGTGAAATTCAACAAACAAACAAACACGGTTTTCTTTTGCTTTTCGGAGAGTTTAAGGAGCTCCACTCTTTTGCATTCTAATTCTTCTGAGAGTGTGGTTGTTCCTTCGTAATCCACATTTCAATATTTAAATTGATCGGACTAGCGTCTATCAACTGTTCAGGCGGTTTCATGGTCTAGTGGTTATGACACCGGATTTTGACGTTCACATATCAAAACTTCCGGTAACCTGGGTTCGAATCCCAGTGAGACCTTTTTTGACCTGTTCAACTTTTTTCCACACTATACATATATTTTCTTTCTCGTTAATTTGATTTTTACACTTAGCTACTTTTCCTTTTCGTTCATCCTGTCGGCTTCAAATTTCCCCCCTGAGTGGGCCTTTCGTTTGATAGCGAATTTTAAACTCAGGCAGGTGGGGTGCCTTTGAAGCAAGCAAACAGAGCAAACAACCCGATATCAAAAATAAAATAAAAATAAAAAATCCAACCGGAAGCAAAGAGAAACGACCCACGATATAGCTCGACTTTTTCAAACCAACCGATAAGACGAATATTAAATCCCTTGCTTCAATTGATATTTTAGTTCGACATACTGATTACCTCCTCAAAACAAACGGCCAGGATACCGCAGGCACAAAAGTAAAACCGTTTTCACCTTCGCGACATACCCTTGAGGTATTCATTCGGTCCATTGTGCAGGCGCGGCTCAGTTTTCCTCATTTGGTCTCATTCCGGTCTATTACTATTTTTTATTTATTCGTATACCCCATTTTTTTGAGAAGATCGAGTGAGGTTGGAGTGTCATTTGTTCATCTTTTTTTCTTTTTTTCCACCTTAGATGGATAACATAACGCAAACCCCATTCGTACGGGAGTTAGCTTCCAGCGGTATGTTGACTTGGCGAGGTGCCTTTTTTCGTGAAAATTTATCTATTTGATTTTGAGGTCACCCCGTGGCGGGGGTTGCGACAATTGCATCTTCGATAAGGTCGAACCTGCGCAAATGAATATACAGGAGCAAAAACAAAGAATCAAAAAGGCTAACGCTTGTCTCGTCTAGATAAACGAACCCGCGACAAGGCCCTCGAATCCCTAACGATCTTCATCCGAAGCCGGAGAGACCTACAACTTGTCGAGTTATTGAAGATATGGAAGGGGTTATTTTACTGTATGCGTGATCCTCGTGCCCTTCCCTTCCCCCTAAAGATGTGAAAGAAAAGAAAAAAAAAATTTTACGATCCCCCCCGCCGCAAATCCTTATTTCTAACCAAATATAATCCTTTCAAACAGGCTTCTACCACTCCGACCGCCCTCTAACCCAACAGTCCCTCGCCCGCTCCCTCTCCTACACCCTCGTCCCCTCCCTCCCTGAACAATCCCTCCAATCATTCCTGCGCGCATTCTGGATAACCATGTCGCGCGACTTCCACTCGCTGGATCGACTGCGGCTGGATAAATATCTATATCTGATACGGTGTTATGTGGGCGTTGCGTTTGAAGTTTTTCTGAACATGGGGTTGGAGGGAGCAGAGGAGGGAACGCAGAAGCAAAAGCAGAATCAGAAGGGGAAGGGGAAGGGAAAACAAGAGCAGGAGAAATGGAAGGGCAAAGCGGTGGAAAAGGAGAAAGGAAGTCTAGGAAAGCGAAAGAGGGGTGAAATTGAACAAGCGGAAACCGAATCGGGAGAATGGGAGGTCTGGAAGGAGCTAGGAACTTACCTTGACATGCTGGAAGAAGGGCCGTTGTGTCCACTTAATTTCGATCCGGCTAGTAACGATGCCAACGAAGATCCTGCTGTGCGGATGCATAAAGGGCCTGACGGGTTGCGGTATCATTTATTAGATATTTGGCTGGATGAGATTGAGAAGGTTGCTGTTGTTGAGGTTGAGGGCGAGACTGGGGATAAATCGATGGAGGATGGTAATGATAATGCTGAGGCGCAGAACTCGACGTTGAATAATGATGATAATACTGAGCAGAAAAAGACGAAGCTGAAACATGGCGTGCCGATGGAGTTACTTCTTCATCCAATTGTTAGGCTTCAAGGGGAAAGCATATCGAAGATGGTTAGGAAGCGGGCTGGGGAGGTTTTGGATGATGAGAGATTGGTGGAATGGGGGGTTAGAGAGAGGAAAAGGGACGAAGATGAGGAGGAAGAGGATGACGAAGAAGAAGGATGGGGGGGTATTGATGGGTGAATTTTATTCTGACTTGTTCATTGACCGTGCTCTTTTTCCATATTTTCATGATTTTTCTGGATATTTTTGGGCATGAATTGGTACTTAAATGTATGTAACCCTGTTCCACAATAGAAAGGGCGGTTTCACTCTTCCCACTGCAGTGGGTATGTAGTCCCCGTCTACGGCCACTGACACAACCATCCAATTGTCAAGACCTGATCGGAAGATTAGTTCCAAGGGTGATGTATAGCTACCTCTATACGAAGGTGCCTGAATAGACACAATCTAAAGAAAAGGTTTAAGAATGTAAAATGAAATAGAAAATCGAGAAGCAGAAGATGAGGAGAGCAAAGTACTCATTGCATACAAAGGAAAGTATATGATACGTGCGAGAACAAGACAAAACCAGACCAGGGCCTTCAACTAATGCAGCATAGTATATATACCACAGAGAAAAGGGTTATATCAAGAAAAAATCGAGATAAAGAAGCAAAAAAATAAGTAAAGGTGCAATGCCAATAAACTTATTGCCATCGAGCAAAGAAAATGCCAACATCCCGTAATTCTCCCCCGTACAAAAGAATTCGCGCCAGTGCATATTGCTAGGTTATATCCGCAAGGGAGGAAAAATAAAGGGCAGTAGTACGCCGTGTCCGGGATACTTATGGGTGTAAAATGGGAAAAACCAAGCGGCTATCCAGGGGTATATACATCAGGAGAAGGAGAAAGCGGGCGCAGAAGCAGTTTTTCGAAAGGGATGTTCGACTAGAGGGGATTGATGGAGAAAATATTGATAGGGAACGGCGGGAGGAAGAAGGAAAAAGGAAAGGAGGAAGAAGGAAAAAAGAAAAGGGGAAAAAGGAACGGATATTCTTATATAGACAACAGACACCAGAAATCAGGCACCCGCAGTCTAATTGCATCCTACTGCGGAGAGGCGATACGAGAAAGAAAAGAAAGCACCGACAAAAAGCGAAATAAGGCATATCGGAATAGAGCAAGGATAGGAGGGAGGAGGGAGATAAAAGACAATAACTCCCAAAACAAGTATAAAAAGGAAAAGGAAGAAAAGAAAAATCAAAGAAACTCTCAGGATTTCCCTGATCACCCTCACTTCAGACCATTAGTCTCATACCTGTACCCAGACTTGGATAGTACCGTTCCAAGGCCCCTATGGACTTCAGCCTGGAACGGCTCAAACGGTACCTGCTCCCCATCAATACTGATGTATCCCTCTTTCCGATCTCTGGGGATGATTCTGTAGCCTGTGACCTTCCGCACATTGACCTCGGGCATATCAAAGAGCGTGCCGTTGTCAACAGCCATAAGCATCTGGACAGCGGTCCGTCGACTGATATCGCCGTTAATTGTGATGAGGTCTATACAACCGTCATTGGGGAGGGCGGTGGGGAAGAAATTGGCGTCCGCAGCCATATATGCCATGTTCCCCGCGTAGAAATTACCTAGTTTATCGTGTGGTACCATAGTCCAGTCCTCAGGAAGTGGATCTTTCACGGTGCCATATCGTAGGGGTGGGAGGCCGACAGTATCGGATAAGTCTTCATCGCGTATTTGGTCGAAGCTTTTTCTTTCCGATCCGGCGCGATAGTGATCTTTGATCAGTTCTTTATTATCGAGTTCAACCTTAACAGCCAAGTCGCAGGGATAGACTGTCTTCCCAAAAAGTCGTACCAGAAATCCGTATGTGAAGCGCGCTTGGCCCATCCACCGAACATGATCGGTTCCAAGGTCTGATTCGGCTACAATACCAAAGGACTGGGATAAAAATGACAACGTGCGTCTATCGCCTTGAGTGATGGAGACTAAATCTATGGGAGTTCTCAAGCCTTTGACAATACGCAGGGCGGCTAGACTAGCGCTGCCAGTCCCATTGAGATTCCAACTCATTGCGTTTCCTGATCCGCAGGGTATGTGAGCCACGGCAATTTTTCGCAGGACTTCGCTTGCATTTGGCTTCTTGGCTAGGCCATTGAAGATCTCATAGGGTATACCATCTCCCGAACAAGCTGCGATAACATCATATGCATCAACGTCAAGCTTCTCCACGAGGTCGACTGCGTGTCCTCGGTAATTGGTCGATTCGGCATCGACTTCGCACTTAGCAGCGGCGAATATTGGCTCCACGCGTTTGTAGTAATATTTTGCAGCGCGCCCCTTTCCACCAAAGGGGTTGAGCAGGACTTTAATGCGTTTTTGCCGCTGCGCTTTGCCATAGGCTGAATCGAGGAGCTTCTCAGTCCACGTTTCGGCTTTGGATTTATGCTCGAGGCTGACTGGGTAATAAACCGAACTGAGAGCGACGTCTGTCTTGGTAACTTGGTCGGCATACTTAATGGTAATATACTCGTGAGAAACTTCAGCCCAGAGGATATTGTAATACGGAATGGATCGCGCGGTCTCGGGCTCTTCTACGTAACCATTGATGGAGGAGGTGAGTCAGACGCTATCTATACCGGATTGAAAGAGAAAATTGAAGAAACCAAAGAAGCCAAAAGCTTGGAAGGGAGGTAAATCGTACGAGGAATTGAAATGCCGCAACAACGGCGCTGTGACTTCGACTTCAGTCCCTTATCTACAAAGAAACGTTACCCAGTAAGTCAAAACTATTGCGCGCAAGTTCGGGGAACGGGTGTATCCCACGCCGAGATGTACAGTACATACCAACAACAATAACCGCATCAGATGCCAGAGTCAGGAGCGCATTTTTACCCACGGGAAGCGTTGCGCTGCTTTCTGAATTGGAATGAACGAGGTCCTCTACAGATGATGGTGTCCCTTTGCTGCTGGAAGGGCCCGCATCTTGAAGGGTCCCGAGAGTCATAGCCTAATAGGCCGTGCTAGCATTATGAGTAGGTTTGGGGAAGAGGGATGTGTATCGGGGCAGATGCTCTAAACAATGAACACGAAGGGCATGCGGAATTGAAGAAAGGGGGGGATGAGATTGTTGTCCTGGTAGCTAGCTGTTGAGCAAAGGAGACAAAACTGGCAGGATGACGAGGAGAGGAGAAATGATAAATAGTCCACGGCCGCAGCGGTCTCCGACGATACAAGCTAGGTCCCCGTTCGCGCCTGTTTCTGTCCGCGATATAGATAAGCTCAGTCCGGAATCTTGCGGGTACGTGGTTTGTATTTATGTGCTTAGGTATATATATATATATCCAGGAGAGACCAGAACGAAGCTTGTTAACCCAAGGGCTGGGAGTTAAAACTTGGCAAGCATGTGCTCACGGACAAAAGCTTGAGTTCCTCGCTGTCCCAATGCAACCGAACTGCTGATTAGCCGGGTACAACGCTGGGAATCGTTGGGCGATAGACTCCCTGATTGGAAGAGCGGACAGTGGGAAAAAGAAAAGAAAAGTGGATTAGTTTCGGCAGTTTTGAGGATGTCGATTATGTCATCGCGGCTGGCCTTGCCGTGTGGACTGACTGAGTCTGAGAAAATAGAAGCCCTGAACATTATGTGACTTATTATTCCTGTCCTAGAGCTGGTATGATTGTCTAATATTGGTCAGGAAAATCACAAGGAACCACGTTTAACGGAATTCGGACCGAAGCTACGCTGCAAAGTCCAGGGGAAAAAAAATGGTTGGCGTATTTTTCCGAGACCTCATATTTGGTAGGCAGACAGACAATTCTCTATCTGAGCGCATTTGCTTTTCCAAGGAAAATAGTAAGCAGTGTGGAATGGCCATCTGAAATAGAAATCTTCCGATAGAAAATGTTTTATAATTCCCTTATATCTCGTCGATTGGTTTTACTTTTTTTCTATCTCTAGCTATGATGATATATAAATCCCCAGTTCAAAAAACTATGGTTCATATTCCTCCGACGAAATAAGCCGCAAGCGCGAATGAAATAAAATAAACAGAAGCAAAAAAAGTATTCGGCATTCGAAAAGGACGATTTGAATTCGACGGTAGGAAGGTATGGTGACACCATACGCACATTCTTATACCACTTTTGAAGAAGAGGGGCGTACAACATTATAAGGTACCCTGGACAAAACGGAGGCGGTGAAAAAGGCAAACAAAAAGAGATCGCCGTTGATTAAGTAGCAAGAGAAAGGAAAGAGAAGCAAAACAAAACAAAGAGAGAAGATACCAACAAGATTAGACACGAGGAGAAAGTATGGTAGAAAGGAAAACCGCTAGTTAAGTGTAGGAATTGGAAATTGGAAAATAAATAAAAACATCCTTTGGTCATTATTAAACTGCATTGGCCTTTAGACCTTTGAGAGATCCCAAACTCAGCGCCAGTCCTTGCGATCGACTCCGGATCCGTACAAACCCAGTGATTGGCCCGTCCTCGCCTTGTTTCTCGATGCTGAGATTCGCAAGCGCATCCTCGCCTGGGAGAAAGAAAGATAATATTGTTAGCTTAAGGTTCTTAGCAGTTACGGATAGTAGAAGGAAAGAACAGGAAGTGATTAATCAATTAACTAAAACTTACCGAAGACGCTTCGAGCGTAAAGATTAGCGCTCAGGAATTGACAATCCCCTTCAAGCGATGCCTCCGGCGTCAAGCAACTCATGTTGGTGCTCTCCATAAGCTGGTGGAGGAACTCTCTCAGCGATTTCGCCTTGGAGTTGATATTGACTTTATTTTCCCATTCGAATTCTGTCCACATCGTGCGGAATTGGGTTTCGGTGCAGTGGGCTGGGTGTATATAGTCCATGATATCTGCTTTGACGTCGTTTAGGATGACCACATGAGTCTCCGTGGAGCTAGCTCCGTCATAGACGACGTTTCCAAAAATCACGCCAGTATCCGTCGATGAGACTTTCACGGTTGCCTGTACGTTTAAGAAATCATGTGGTCCGAGGTTCTGTGTTGTTGGGCGCTCAACAACCTTGAGATCTCCAAGCGTGGCGAACTCTACCGACAGGTTTTGCAAGGTCTCTGTGGTTTGGTTGACGAGCAAGACGTCCAGAACAATGTCAAACTGGTGAACTTTGACGTATGCTTCAGCGTAGACCGGGTCAGAGAACCCAGTGAGCTGTACAACCCGACTGAGCTTCGATGACAGGTCCTCATATGTGGAGTCGCCACCAGTGGCCATGGCAAGATCAAGCTCGATTTCATCGGCCCCTTCTTCAGCAGATTTCTTGGCAAGCTGGCGGATGGGGATTGTATCGTCGACTTGAACGGCAGTCTTGGCTTTCTCGTCTGCTTCTTTGGCTGCGCGTTTCTTTTCTTCGACCTGGACCATAGCGCGGAATGCCTGTCTCGTATCTTCAAGGAAAGTTGTTTCCAACTCCTTGTGCTGGGCGAACTCAGCAAGGGATCGGACACACGACATGATTCTGTCCACGGAGTCCTCGTCAATCGGAGCCTTGACGAATTGAGACTGGCCAACCCGAATTATCGAGATCATGATAAGCATTGCTTCAGCGCGAAGAGCATTGGTCCGAGCAGAGTCTTGCGACAACTCAGAATGTCTCATGACGAGTTTCGTCAGGGTCGACGACAACACAGTAGCAAGGTAATAATCCCCATCAAGGATAAGTTGTCGGAGCGGAGGCTTTTGTGCTGCTTTGACTGCTTCTAGTTTGGCAGCCGTACTGGACTGGCTGGTAAACGCGCTCTCAGTAGCATATGTGCCATCTGCTAACACTTTTCTTGACCCTGTTGGAGCAGATGGCTTGGAATGACCATTCACTTGGTCTTTAGGAAGGGCGTTCTCTTCGGGAACCTCATCGAGTAAGCGCTGCTCGGAGGCCAAAATCGGGATCTCTCCAAGGCTTGCCCTAATGCGTTTCCAGGCTTCTCTAATATCATTGGCTTCAAGGGAGTACTCTCCAATTACCCACAGAACTCCCCGATAGACTTTGCCTGCCCGTACCTCGCTAAGGGTGGACACTAGACGTTCAATAATGGATGGTCTAAGTTTGGGGAACTTCTCAACCACTTCCTTGACGAACGAGATCACATCGACAGCGGAGTTGTTGTTGAAATCAGCGATGAAGTCCATGAGAAGATCAACGACGCTAGCTGCAATTTCAGAAAACTTAATTGCACACTGATGTATCGATTGGATAAGCAATTGTCGGTATTCGTTGTTCTGTAATATATGAGTTAGCTGAAATATTCAATTCGAATTGAGTTAAGGCTGATCATGGTTACCTTTTCGTATTGTTCGTCAACTGTTTTAGCAAGCTCCTTCTTCAAGAGCATGACAATTTCTTCAACATTCTTGCTGGACACCATTTCCATTGCAATGCCCAACGCCTTCCGTCGAACATCGATATCAGGACTTGATAGAACCCGCAGAATTTCCATAGTTAGATCATCCAAGACGCCTTCATTCCGTATCCGCAGCTGGTCAACTCTATCGAGCACAATAAGTTTGACATTATTGTCTGCCTCTTTGATGCTCAATTCGATCAATTTCGAAGCAGCTGCTTTCACCGCCACTGGGTTGCTCGTGAGTGCGGTGAGCGATGTTGCTGCTTCATAAACAACCGTACTGGCCCCCGCATCCAGGAGATCGAAAATCAGTCGGAGATATTTGGCCTATATTATTTTGGTCAGTCCATAAAATTCTCACAAGATAAATTCCCCAAAGGAGAGGACACCAACCTTGTTCTGGGTATTTTGGATTGCGTCCTTCCTGATAAATTCTAGTTCAACGAGTTGAAGCAATTCATCTGCATTTGGCACACTATCAAACGTAGAGCTAAGATATTCTAGTGCCTTTTGATGGCTGACCGTAAGCAGCGCGGCAAAGGCGTTGCGTTTGCAAGTGTGGTCAGTTTCCGATGCCAAAAATGTCTGGATTAGTTCAGGAGCATCGGGGATCAGGGACTCGGAGTGTTGGAATATAGACGCAACGGCCCAAACAGCATTTTTCCGCACGTATGCATGTCGATGGTCTAAACAGGAACGCGCAGATGATAGGAGCGGTTCGAGGAGTTCGGGTTCTTTAAGTTTGCACAGAAATCGGAGCGTGTTGCCGCGGATATATTCGTTAGGATGTTGTAGGTCATTCCGGATGCCGTTACTATGAAGCGTAGGGTTTTAGTAATGTCCTTATAACATTATGAGGTATTCCCGATATCATACCATACTAAGATCATCTCCTGCTTCAGTTTGCCATTGCTATCCAACTTCGGGCAGATCTCGTAGTAGAAGTAGAGAAGTTTCTTCAGCGACTTGCTCTTGGATGGCATAACAAAACGAATGATATGCATAAGCAGTTGGGGCATTGGATCTCCATTCAACATCACGATCAATATCCGTCTCATCGTGTCCATTTTGGATTCATCTGTTCCTTTCTCAAGCTGCGTCTTCAGGTCCTGCAGTGAAGGCTGATCAGCAGTATTGTCCTGATGGACCAAGCTGTACGCATTCTCCAAATACGATGCCATTTTTGCTACTCTCGTTGCGGTTTGCTAATTGACGGACAGACAGGCTGGAAAAGGGTATCTAGATAAGGGGAGAAAGTCGGGGCGAGACTGGCGGGGAGATTGTCAGCTGGACCTCAGTATCCCGTTATATGTAGGTAGGTTTGGGAGCGAGGGGGAGCATACGGCGATGAGTTGGAGAGGTAGAGGGTATAAAAGAAATCGTGACAGTGTGCCTGGTCCCCGCCTCAGTCCGAACAATCATCTGTGCCGGTACAGGACAATTGGGGGATAATGGATATGGATCTGATATCCTTGCGGTGCTGTGCCAATATCCAACCTGTCCATTTGGAAGAAGGTTGCCGCTACGGACCAGTGTGTGGATGACTAAGCAGGGGATCACCTCTTCAATCTGCTCAGTCGCAACTTAAGCTTCCGGACAGAACAACTCCATGCCAGGTAACACCACGCTGTTGCTAGAGCAAGACAAGAGCGAAGATGGCAAACTCGAATGAACCTTTCTACGTTCGCTACTAGTAAGATGAATCTCCATGGCCCAGGCCTCCTCAGCTGCTGACATCCTCGTCCAGCTCAGGTCATTCTGGGCGGTTCGGACATGAGTTTCTAGGTACGAGACGACATTCTCTTCGTTTCTTTGTAGCTTTGCTAGCGACTCCCGTTAACTTACAAAAATCGCTAGAATTCGATTTTCGATCTCTCGGAGACGGCCGCAGCGCCTCTGCCCGGTATGCGAACAATTCTAACTATCGAAATGACTCCCTGATTCGCAAAGAGAGTATGTTCGGATTTGCCTTCCCTTCTAAAAGGGCCTCCCAAGCTAAGCAAATATACAGTGTGCGTCAGCGCCCTAATGATCGCGGAGATCAAGCGCATTATCAAAGAGAGCGAAATCATGAAGTACGACAGACAAGACGCCTCCCAAGCATTTTCATTTCGGTTTCTAACAGCTGTACAGGGAAGATGATTCGAAATGGCCGCAGAAGAACAAGGATGGACGACAGGAGCTGGAGATCAGACTGGGGAATGACCATATTTCTTTTGAAGTAAATGAGACCTGTTGCAACAGCATTGTCTGGCCCTCTGGACACCAATATATATTAATTGTGATCAGACCGCCAAAATAGGATCCCTCGTCGATGTTACCGAGTCGGCAGACCCCGAAGGGTTACGGGTATTCTACTACCTCGTCCAGGACCTTAAAGCGCTGGTCTTTTCACTGATCTCCTTACATTTCAAGGCATGTGGACCTGATTCGTCTCTTCTAAGGATTGTAGTGTCTAATGCGGGTGTAAACAGATCAAACCTATCTGAACGAATCTCATTGGCGAAGTATGTCGAACCCACAAAAAATCAAAAATGAATTAAAATGGCATGATGTTTCTTATTTTGTTTGTCGGTACCGGCGTTTGAAATTGTGAGGGATGGATTGATTTTTCTTATATATTTAAGGCTTTGCTTGTAAATTACACATCCAGAGACAAAGCAAAATCGAATATGATCAGTATTTTCCAAGGATGCTTCAAGCAAAAAGTGTATTTTCTATGTTGTTGTACTCTGTAAGGTATGAATGGATTCATGAAGAGGGTTTCCCCGCGATCGCATGACCCTAGCCGGGCTGGGCAACTTTCGCTCGAACTCTCGGCCCAACAACCTCCAACTCATGCTTTCGTGCTTGCTTCAACATCAACTACTGCACACACGCACTTCCAAGGCATGCTCTCAACCCACACATCATTTTGTCGCTGAAATCTATTTTATCTCCCCATCCTCTGCGCTTGTTTGTTAGTCGGTAGTCAGTCTTGATTTGGATTCTATGTTGTTTCTGCCCGATGCGTACTTTTTAATGCCTTCTTCATTCTTGTGATTAATATTTTATTTTATTCCCCATGCCGACCCCGAGCAGTAATCCTCAGTCCCTGTCCACCTTATATTCTGTTGACGCCGTATCCACACATACCACCTGCCCCCCGGAGACCGACAGGATTGCCACCTGGAGAGCATCGTCGGAGGAGCGCATTGTGCCCAATGCTGACGACGATGCTTCTCCAGCCACTGTACCACGCCTGGCGCAGGCGCAATTAAGCCAGCCGCAAAATGAACATTCGCAGACAGCCCCTTCCCTGGGCATCGAAATATCCTCCCAGGCATCTTCCCAGAGAATGGACTCGACAGACGATGATGTTGCGATGGAGTCGCCAAGTCCCGCGGCGAGTGTGTCGACCGAGGGAGCTTCGTCGGCCCAGAACTACCCAATTTCATCCTCCTCTTCCAGCACGACATCATCCATGGATTACGAGGTTTCCAATGTTAGAGTAAGTAGAACTCTCCCTGAACTTGTATTTTGATGCTTTGCTGATGTAAAGTTTTTGATCATAGCTCCTCCCCAATCATTGCTCGTCCTTCCTCAGAGCAGGGAGCAAATTCGTCGGAACACAGCAGTCAGACCGCCAGATATATAATGTGGACGTGGAAATTAAACACGTTGATATGGCGGAATCATACCTATGTGGATATCTCCGAATTCAAGGTATGTGATTACATCTGTTCGCTTGGAGGAATTTGGTTTGATTTGCTTGGTTTTGTCGATATCTAACCCGGACCGTGGAACTCCAGGACTCACCGAAGACCACCCAACCCTTACCACCTATTTCGAAGCAGAAATAATCGGCACAAAATACACGTTCCTAACTAAACATCAGTCGTGGGGTGCTACTGATAAAACCGACATGCAACACTGGGCCCGGTTCCCCGCCTGGAGACCTCTGGCCAGGTCGGCTAGGAAGTCGGAATTCACATATAAGAATTTTACGCAGCATCCGGATATTTTCATGAGGTGGAAAGAGTATTTCCTCGTACCAGACCACCGCGTGCGAACCATCTCAGGGGCGAGTTTTGAAGGGTTTTACTATATCTGTTTTAATCAGGTGGAAGGGACCGTCAGTGGCATATATTTCCATGCGAAGAGCGAGAAGTACGTATTTTAATTCCGCGGTTTTCTATGCCCACGGAAATTCGGAAATTTGGAACTGGAGGGGTTGCACACCAAATTTACTAACTATGATGTCTTCGTTTGTTTGCCACAGATACCAGCAGCTTGAGCTTAAGCACGTGGAAAACAATGGGTGTTTCGGCGCCATCGAATTCCGCTAGGTCCGTGCTGAGTTTCTTACCCATCTGTCCCGCCATGACCGATTTTCGGGATGCTGAATGACCGTGCATAGTTTTTCCCTCCATGTTTGACTGCACCCACAGGTTGTGCAATGCTTTGTGCCAGTTTATCAATCAAGATTGGCACCGGCTGCCGGGTGGATTGAATTGAGCGTTGCCGTGCTTAAACTGGCTTCGTCGATATCAATACCAAATCCGCGTCAAGGGGAGCTACCAGTAATATGTGTCAGGGGTGTGCGGCGACTTTTTTGCGTTTACTTTTTCATTTCATGACTATACCATTCTTCCCTTCTTGCCGCCCCCTTTTTTACCCCTTATCGCTATTTAGTGCCGTTTTGATGTTTTGATCAATTTTTCCCCTTTACACAACTTTTCTTTTATCCCTTTTCAGCCCGACTGATGGGCCCTACTATGCTGCTGAGGGTGTATGTGACGTCGATTCCATTGCTCTCCCTCTCCTTAACCTCCCTCCTGTTTCCGAAACTTTTGTTTCATCTCCCCAAATAATCGGTTTTCTATAAAACAATAATCGGATGTTTGGCGTTTCGGTGTCTTTTTTAATCCACCTTTATTTTAACGACACGCCCGCAGCTTGACTTTGTTTGACTGAATGTATGCTGTTATCTTTCTTAACTACCTACTATGGCCTTTTTTTATATTTTTTTTACCGGTAACGGAACAGATCCAAATACGCGCTATTCAGAGTCTTCTGTTTTCTCTATTTCTTTTTGTTTTCCTAATACCTTCCTAGAGCCTAAGAAAATTGAGGGTTGTTCCGAGATTCGTTCCTTAAATTGGGCTTATTTTTGATCCGTGGTTGGGCAGAAAAATGGTATTGGGGAATTTCTTTTTTTAAATATTTTTTCTGGGGATTTTCAATATTACACACATATACATCCAAACAATTTATTACCTTTCACTTTCTTCCTTCCAGATACTTATGTAGACATTAAAAAGTGGGCATTTAATGCTAAACGCCCCCTTTTGTTTTCGCTATATACAGATCCTTGAATGTCAAAGCTGCATCGCAACTTTGACACAGAGAAGCCAGGAAAGAGAGTTTAGTGCTCTTGCCCCGGACTTGGAATATCGTACAGAAAATTGACTGCTGAAAAAACCCTCCGGAGGGTAGGGGGGAAGTGTAAAATCCATTGTAAAGGGCCCCGATTCTCTGAGTTAACTAAATGCCCCTCTATATGCGTTTGGCACCTCGGTGTATATACATATTGTGGAATGGGCTGAACATCCCACTTCGATTCCTATTCTATAATACACTTATATCAACCCTTTTTCTCTGTCTATCCATAGCCCTCTTCATCCAAGTGGAAATCTGACTTTCTTTTCCAACGGCTCTCTCAATTTTATAAATATTTGAATTGGAAGAGGTGGCTTTAACATTCCTCTTACTATCCGCTGCTTTAGATGAGTGAGCTGGACAGGCCTGGGCTAAGACCTCATAGGTATCTCATCACACCATTTTATTCAACATGTTATTGATCTCCTCGTGTGGGTATAATTACGATAAGTATTTCCTGCGCCCACCTCTATCCCCAAGAAAGAAAACAGAAAGCTTCAAACGAAGCAAATAAAACCAACACCAAAAACATGTATAAAGACCGAAATGCGCAACACGAGAGGAAGGGATCAAAAGAGCACAAAAATGAAAGATAAGAAGAAAATGGACTAGATACGTATATCCACCCTTTCCCCGTAATTAATAGATGGCACACTCAATGCTTTTCGCGTTGAAGCTGAAGGTTGTGGGAACCGTGAAACCGTAATTATCTCCACTCCAGATGGGGCATCCCTTCTCCGAATAGGCCACGCATTGGCAGCTGCCGGAAGACGCGGCAGAGACGAATGGCTTCCCGTTCGAAGACACCAGGTTGACGCAGGTGCCTGCGCTAGTGTTGACTTTGTAGCAGTCGGTTCGGTTCTTGTTCTTGCAGACTACTGGATTGCAGTCGAAGGTTCCTCGCCTGTCGAGTTCTAATTTTTCCACAAGAAAAGATATTTTTAGTTTATAAAGGCGAAAACACGAGCGATAGTAATTTGTTTGAAAAGTTTGGAGTATGTGTAGTGTGTGTCTGGATGGTTCATTCACATACCTCCGTCAGGGATAGGTTCAAGGTCGTCCTCGGTCAGGTTGACAACCTTCAGATCATCTCTTGCTGCATCATCAGGAGAAGGGATGGCAGAGGCTACAGCGGAGCCGGCGGCGAGCAATGCCGTAATGAAATAGATGGCTGAGCGCATTTTGTTGGTGATATTGGGCTTCTGAGAAATTTGATGTTGAGAAACTCGGTAGTGTAGACGATTTGGAATAAGCGTCGCACGGTTCTTTGCAATGAGCTTGCTGTCCAGAAAAGACCTTTGAGCATGGGAATAATATCTTATTTATATCCTCTTTAGGCCTGTTCAAAGCTCAATAGAATGCTATCGGAATCAGTTACATGGAGTCGTATCGAGAAGAGATACAGTAGGCACCAGAGTCTGAAAAGATGGTAGAAGATGGCAGTGTTTGCAAACAAGTAGCCATAAACACGAACAAAACCAGTTTCTCCGCATGATGATTGCTTCGAATGAAGCTGTTTAGGAACTTTGATTGAGGAATTCCTATCGAGACCTTGGATTGATACGAGACAGGTATGACTGCCAAGAGGCATAAACAAGCCTTGCGGTGGCTGATGGCGCAGGTTTACAGCTCACTATCCCGAACTAGGCTGGTTAATCCAGCCAGCAAGAACGGTTCTTTCGTCGCTTGTTAGACCGTGAAGCACATATAAACGCATGAATGGACGGATAGGTATGACTTTATTTAGAACAATCACGAGCCGTTTCGTATCCCAGACGCTCATAACCAGGAGAGGTTGGAGATTCCTTCAGCTGGACATGGATTTCAGCTCGGGGCCGGATGCCGTGCCTGAAGAATGTCCCACAATATGCACATCAAATATCGAGCAAAGTCTGTTCTCATGCATCGTGAAACTCACGCATATGGCAAGACCTTGACGAAGAGAAGGTTACATTATTCGATTCCCTTTCAACACTGATTTTTGATCAAAGAAAGCTGAAGTAGACCCACGTCCCCATAAGGATGTAAAAAGCATAAGTACACACAATGCATGCCTTTGACTCCAGCTGTGTTACGAATTTGGATTTGGAAACGATAGTAATTTCAGATGTCACAGACTCGTGTTGGCAACAAAACATGTCATGGTGTAATATCGATGATTGCTCTTGGCCACCAAATTCCCAGAGATGTTGACAGGTAACCACATTGGTCTCTTCTGGCGTCCGTAGTCTGGCTTGGCACAATTCTCACCGAAGTCGCATCATAGCGCCTGGAGCTTTTGCCGACCTGCAACGAGCGATTGTTGCAACAACATCACAGCATCACACCACATCTTCAGCCTAGAATTGCCGTTACTACTGCGGAATCTGGAACAGAGGCTTCGATTGTGGTGATACACCCTCACGCTTGGCCCTGTAATCCTCCACAACCCCTTCAGCAGCTGCCCGACCGAATACAACAATGCCCATCCTACTCCGCCTAGCCACGGCTTTTGGTCTCATCCTGATCGCCCACGCGTAAGCAGAACCCCTATCTACCCAGAGCCTCCTTCTACGCATTTCTTAAGAGACTTACCATACTGGATCACCACCATTGACGCTTGGCTCACCAAACACATCTACAGTGGCTATTCCGCCCACGAACATTCCATATTATACGGCAGCGTTCACTCCGTTCCCCTCGATATCACCCTCGAAACCCTCGTTGCCATCATATTCGTTACAGTCGGCCTGGTGCTGGGGTCCGAGAAGCTGCGGCCGATTAGTTGGAGTGTGTGGGCGGGCGAGATTGAGAAGGAAGGCGGCGCGCGCAATCCATTTCGCGGTTTTGAAGACCGGATAGGATTTTGGGATGTGAGGGTTCGTGGAGCATTTTTTTTCTTTTTCTCTTTCTCTCCCATTATTATGTCTCTCTCTTGCATCCTATGGGAGAGCATCAGTGCTGATGATGTATTTTTACAGGAAAAACGAGAGGAGTTTGCGAAGTGGGTACGAGAAGAGAATGCGGCGAGCACAAAGTCAAGATTTTGTTGAAAGTTTCTATTTTATTTTGTATGTGAACATATTGCACATAGAATAATGTATTGCATTTCGAAGTTGATGAAAATGGTGAGTTGAACAGCCTGTGAAAGACAATTCGAAAATGTTGGGTACCCTGACTTTGTCCATTTGCCAGGTTCATATCAAAACATTTCCAATTTTGGATGAAGCGAATCATGACTTCCATCTTATTGCACAAATTCCCTAGTCTATGTTTCAATTCTTCCTAACAATGTGACTTTTTACGAAACCCGGCATAACCTTACATAGCACTATTTTCGAGACAGGACGCTTTCACGATATCTTGAGCATCCAGCACTCTTGTATCACCTAAACCTATTGTTGAGCATCACTACACAACGTGTTTTTTAGATTAAAAGTGATCATACAATCATTCTTTTATCATCCTCCCAATTTTTTCATCAGTTATATTTAGCATTCGAATGCCAGAGGATCTGGCGTGGCTCGGGTCAATATCTAGGAGGGCGAACAGGGACAAACTCCTCGCGCAGCTACAAATAAGGATCGCTACAGTTAGTCTTACAACGCGGGTTTACGTCAGATTAATTGGCCAGAAGGACAACTTACGTGGACACTTTGGGTTACCGCGATTCCCTTGGCCTTAGGGATGGTCGGAGCAGGCGCTGAATCATAACCATCGCGCTGAACCAATGGCTTGTTTGCCCCACTTGATGCGTTCGATAACGGGATGCTATTTTTGGTTTGTTGGCCTTCCATCGAGGAATATCCCCTGCCGTACGTGCGCCTGGTAGCTCGCTCTTTGCGATATATGATGGCGAGGGCAGGTAGGCACCCAATAATGACCGCTGGATAACGAAGCCGACCGACCATTAGCTTATGCAGGGAGGATATAAGCAGAGCTAGAACTACCTACCTATTCCGGTTTCGAGAATTCCCCAAAACGCCAGCCATGAACTGCTCGGTGTGCTGTTGTTGTTCGCCTTTGATCCGATCTGAATGACTCGTGTGGTGGCCATGGCAATGCAAATGAGGCCAATGCTGAAGAGAGCCCCGAGACTTACTTTCTGAAGGAGAGGTAATTGAAGCGACCACAGCAATTTCACGGGCAAGGCCATGACTGGATAATGGAAATGTGAGCATTATCTCTGATCGAGTTCGACTAGGGCGCTGAAGCCTGACAGAACTCACTCATAATATCCGTGATCACATCAACAGCGAATGAATAATACAAGCTGGCAAGCTGGGCCTTAACCTCCGAGGGGCTTTGACATCCGGCTGGATTTCAAGATAGTTAGTAAGCGCAGCACATGGGATACCTCTGGGTGGAATGTATGCTACGAACTGAGACTGAACCATGCTGATAAGCTGCTGCAGGATGTTAAATTGGAGATAATGCAACCGATAAGATTCTATATGACGCATGTGAGCTTATGAAAGTAATTATGGTGAGGCAGCGACAATTGGGAAAAGAGATAGGGTCATACCAAGACAGTGAATATAAGAACCGCCCACCACAGACGAATTTCAGTTTTCAGGCGGGACAACAGACGCCGGTACAAAACCAGCAGACTGAACTTAACCGACCACAGAGACACCCAAAGCAAGAGTGTCGCGGTGAAGAAGATCTTTTTTATGAATAACACGTCGTCCACGAATTCATCATACAAACTTCCACTAGCTAGGAAGCTAGTCAATCTGTATAAACGAGGAAGAACGATGAGATAGAGGATAGTCATAGCGAGGAAAGAAAGCCATGACAGGACCACAAATAAATCTTCCAATTGAACTCCCACCGATTTCCAAAACCGCAGACCAAATCTTCCCACGAAGAATATGCTAGCGAGAGCTATCATCACATAACCCGTCACTTTCACCTGCGATTCAGTGACATAGTTCTCGGAGATCGACATGGTGATTGTGCTGTCGAAGCACTTGGGCTTCAGAATTAGCTACTCTGGTAGCTACAAGTATGCATGGACGGAGAAACAGTGAGATTCAAAAATCGGGTCAGGGCATTGGGATTGTCAAATAAACCACCACAATGGCCGCCTTTGGATTTCAGTCCCCGCATGGCTACAAAGCTGGGCGATATCCGAGGATTTAATGCTACTCGCGAAATTCCTTTGTGACCCTGAGGGTTTTGATGGCTCTGACGCTAGTTAATTGTCGATGAGATACCCTGCTCATTTTTCCCGTGGACTGATATTGCCCAAATTATTATTAATTAATATTATTTCTGCTATGTGAACAGGGGAAAGCTTCGGAGGCTTCCGCTATCAGCGGGATTATTTTATAGAAAACCGTTGTTCGTCGCGATAATGAATTGCACACTCTGGTCTTGATATAGTTATGAGCATGTGAAACGGCCAGAGAAACCATCTCGATCTCGGAGGAACTCTAGTTAGTGGTTCAAAGTTCGAACTTTGCGCTGCCTGCGTTTCGCGATTTAACGATCATCGGATCAACGAGAAGATCGCTAAACCGAGGTCTTTTATTAGTTCTTTATTTGATGGCTTTCTGGAATTCAAGGGACGAAATATTATATCCGAAGGGCAGGCGTCCAGTCCGCCATTTTCATTTCCCTCCCGTGGCTGGGTTGCACGAGCTTACGCTCGCGCTGATTTAGTGCAATATTCGCGCGTCCGCCAACTGCCTAGATTCACTTTTGAACAAGCGAAAGGAATTGATATTACTTTACTCAGCAGCCCGTGGCGCACCTAATATCACAGTCATGCAAGGGTCAGAGTACGCGAGATTGCTTTGGTGTGTCCCCCATTAATATCAACAAACCTATCTTTGGAGAATACATGCTCGTTCTTATGTCGAAGCGCTCCTGTTCCTCTTTTTTTTCGTCACAGCAAACGCCCCTGCAGACGAGCATCACGGGTTTCAACGGTTATCTTTCCCCTCATTTTCGGAATTTTGTGTGCTTCCTATGGTTGGACAGGGCCACACCTGAAAAACTGACATATAGAAGTGTGGGCGAAATTCCACCGCTATGAAACTTCTACTGCAGCTCCTGGCAGCATGCTGCCTTCTTGCTGCAATGGCGCTGGGTGATTCTGAATCAACAGCTGCAGTGCTATCATCCGAAGATAACCATATTGTCAATGCATTGGCCCTCTACGGTGTGGATGTGACTGAGCTCGTTGACCCACCCAATCTTGGACAATCTACAAAAGGGTCAATGTCCTTTCCAGCTACCATTACTGTACGTGCTCATATGTCCCATCCTTTGACCGGTGCCAAATTGGAGCGCTAGGAATTTTCTCCTAACTTTTCAAAGTGCCGTCTGATCTCCAAACTTTTCCCCCAACAAGTCTTGTTGAGGGACACCGAGCAGTACACGGAATGGCGCGGCCTATTCTGGTCACAGCAGCAGTCCGAATCCAAACCTGCCTGTATCTTCCAGCCCACTTCAAGCCGCCAGGTCGCCATCGTCCTTTTGATGGCGCGCCTATGGAATTGTCCTTTTGCTGTGAAGAGCGGCGGCCACGCTGCATTTTCCGGCGCGTCCAGCATCCCAGGCGGTCTAACCATTGACCTGCAGCGTCTAAACACGCTCCAATTGGCTCGGGATAAGAAATCCGTCAAGGTTGGCCCTGGAAACCGTTGGATTGATGTATATAAGAAGCTTGGGCCACAAGGGCTGACCGCTGTTGGCGGCCGTGTGTCCGATATTGGTGTTGGGGGACTGACACTTGGAGGTAAGCCATTTTTGGAATTTTCTACAACGTCTAATAGATCCCCTCGGTTTTTTAAGGTTCGAAAATACTGATCGTTCTTTTCTTGTCTTATCTTGTTCTGCTAGGTGGCATTTCTTTCTACTCAGCGCAGTACGGGTTCGCATGCGACAACGTAAACAATTTTGAGGTAGGCCGTTGCTACATTTTCTTAAATCCCCCCCCCCTTTTCGAGATAAACTTCTTTTTCGCACTGGAACTCACGTTGATTCAGGTTGTCATCGCCGATGGCCGCATCCTCAATGTCAATCCCAAAAGTCATCCAGATCTATACTGGGCCCTTCGAGGCGGTGGCAATAACTTTGGCATTGTGACAAGGTTCGACTTAGCAGCCTATCCTGCTGGGGATCTCTGGGCCGGTTCACGGATATACCTCGCGGACGACAGCACCCGAAAATCCCTTCTTGATGCTGTGGTTAAATTTGGCAACGACTGGCCGTCTGATCCCAAGGCCGCACTGATTTGTAATTTTGCATATGCCCAGGGCATGTTTGTTGCAGCTATCAACCTAGAATATACCAAAACCGTGGAGAATCCACCAATTTTCGACTCCTTCAGAGAAATCCCCCCGATGATGGATACGTTGGGCTTTAAGACTCTATCGGATGTTACCCTTGAATTCAAGGAGAGTAACCCCAAGGGCCTGCGTCAAAACTACTGGACCGTCACCGTCAAACTCGACATTGAGATGCTCACCTTTGTTGTGGATTCGTACATGGCTGGCGTCGATCCCATCAAGAATGTTGCTGGCATCGTCCCAGCACTCACCCTCCAATTGATCACGCCCGATATGATCTCGAAGATGGGCAAGAACGGGGGTAACGCGCTTGGCCTTAAGTCGTGCGGGGGGCCTCTTCTTCTCGTGTTGGTAAATGTTATGTGGGCAGACAATGCGGACGATGAGGCCGTTCTCAAGGCTATTTCTGGTATCATCAACGCGATCAAGGCTGAGGCCAAGTCTCGCGGAAAGCTCAACAGGTTCATATACATGAACTATGCCAGTCAGTTCCAGAATGTGGTTGAGTCGTATGGCCCCGCGAATCATAAGCGTTTGATTCAGGTGGCAAGGAGGTACGATCCTTCACAGGTATTCCAGAAATTGCAGCCTGGGCATTTCAAGCTCACTGGAGCTCCTGATCCTCACCCCCCGACCGGCTCGACGTCCGCGCGGCTATGACGGACTCTTGTTTAGTTTTACTTAGTACATGTACACATAACATATATACTTCACATATCAAGTTTTAATAATACCATTCTTACCATATATGGGCCTGTCAACCACATCATTCATTTGAGCCACCCTCTGGTAGCTGGGCCTGTTTTATTTCTTCTTGCCACTGAGTGTTGGAGTATCGTGAAAATCGGTACGTGAATGGCAGTATGGAAATGTTCTCGGTCCGCTCATCCCGACCCAGCCGTGCATTGCCGCCTGGCAAGCTGCTGGTCTCCACCTGAAATACTAAATATAGGCATTTGCCAGGGTGAAAGCTCAGACCAGGACGACTGATTCACTGGTTCGCGAGGTCCCACCCTGGAATCAGATCTTTTCCTGGTTCTCTGTCAGAATGATCATCGACATTTTGGTCGCCTCGCCTCCTCACGTCATGTATTCTTTTCCAGGCTGAATCAGGAGCAGGGTAATCCATGCTCCTCCGCCTCTACCTAGTCACGCGGGGCTCAAAAATTGATCTCGGGATCCTGGCTGTTCCCAAGAGCATCATGCTATAGGTGACAACGGGCGCTCGGGCCCTTATGCATCTTATCAAAGGTCTTATAACAGTAATTCCCAAGCTGGAAAAACATTTTCTGTTCGGTCGACCGGACGGGGCAGATGACGGTGTGTAGGGTGAGCATGCACTCTTACTGACCAAGATTTTGAATGTCCTTGGTACGTAGTCTGCGGAGGTTACATTTGGGCATGGTTCTTCCTGCGCTGTTGCAAACGCCTGAGACAAATCAATGTTCCCACGCATGTCAAAGTAGCGTGGCAGGTTGGATGATTCAGAGGTCACACGGGGATGGCCGAGGGAGCTAGAAGAAAACCCAAGGAAATGACAAATGTGTCCGATGAAGGGCAAGGAACCTTAAAAGAGGCTAGTTTACTTACTTGCAAGAACCTCCTTGAGGTTTCACAAGAATGTGGGAGCTGGGGTAATAGGTTTGTCTGAGCTGCGGATGACACAATTCATCAGGAAAAAAAAGAAGAAAAAAAAAACAGGAAATTATTCTCTCTGGACTGACCAGTTGAAAGAAAGCATACCGGACATACGAAAGCCTTCAAGTGTTGAAGTTTATTTTTGATTTTTGATTTGGTATTTCATTGCATCCACTGTGGAGGTGTCGGTCGAAACGTGGAAGATATCGCAATTCAAGACCAAAGAATAGAGACATGGCTAGCTAAATCATTTTCATATTTTTTTATTTTTTTTTTGCCTCTTGAACATGGTGGCATCATCAAGGAAGGTAATATAAGATTTCAATTACGAACAGAATACCTCTATGGCTCCCATTTTGATGATTGCACAAGTTTCACGACAAGGATGTTTCGATACATTCTGAACCCACAGTCGATAGAGCACTTGATGGTGGTGACATCCCAGGGTAAAAAGGGCGCCCTGTGAGTGTCCTCACATTGATGCTTGATCGAAATTGTTTGTTTCCTGTCCTCCCCCAAAATTGGTTGGATGTTTGGTCTCAAACCGAAGATGAACCAGCGCGTTGATAAAGGATAGTTTTGAAACTCGAATGGATGTTTTATATATCCTCGAGTTTTGGGTTGACGGTGCCACCCGGACGGAACTGTTCCAATGTTCCACAGCAACATTGCTATGTATGGGTGGAAAACAGAAGTTGTTTTTTGGTAGGGCCCTCTCTATATTTTATATTGTCCATCCATTTACCATTATTTCCGGAAAACTTTCCACCCGCATGAAATTTTGACATTTTTTTGCACTTCCATATTGCCAGTCCAGACCATCATTCCAATCCCCCTTCGTTCTCCTTTGTTTTTCCTTTTTCCATATTTTCGTTTCTCGTTTGTCTTGGTTAGAACCGATAGTGCCCCGCTCCAATACCCAGGTAATATAATCCATATTAAGCCCTGTTCAGTACGTCCGTTCAAACTCCGTATACCACCAAATTTCGCTAGTATAGATAATACTCGATGAAATCTATCACAGCTGCCAAGATGTATAAGAATCTCACTTATTAGAGTTATTGAGCTGTCAAGCAGGAGGAGTTAAACTATAACAGGAGATTATAAGTGAGCCATCTTTTCTGAAATGTGTTGCAAGAAGTGCTGACACAGAGTTCAACAAGAACAGATGGCACTACACATTGAATCACGGAGCAGAGCCTTAAACTCGGGATTCTAAGACTATCCATGCTCAGGCTAAAATTCAAGCCAGGTCTCACCAATCTCGTGTCCTGGTTTCCAGAATCTGACTCGATTTGGCCAAGACTCGGTCTGACAATTTAACGTGTTCGTATGGATAATCCTGGATGTCTCAGATCGGGGCGACCGGACAAAGCCCAGAACACCCCGCCTGTCATTGATCCACGCAGTATTTTTTTTTTTTCCTTTCGTTTCAGTGGTATTTTTACACCTCGTTTCGAAGTAGATTAGGCGTGCTTCTGGGCGTATCGCTGAGAATGGCTACCCACATCTTTGTCCATTATTGCTCCTGCATAGCTGGCGTCTCCTGTACCTGCAGCCAGCAAAGAAGGGAACTGACAAGTCAAAGGAAAGAAGATGAACAAGCTTCCCGAACCCGACGGAAAGCCCTCGTATGGATTGTATTTAAAGCGAATAAACAATCTAACTGTTCGGTGCATGGGTGATTTGATTGGCATGCCCCTGTTGTAAAATATTTTAGCTCAGCGCCAAACAATGCACATCATGATGTTACCCATGTAACCAACAACCATTGTGGGCAAGGAGAGGGAAGCAGATCTATGAAAAATAATAATGATAATACTGGAGGGAGAACAAAATAAAGGGATCATTATTCTGTTTTTGAAGTTGGAAGTTTGCGTCATCAGAAAAGCTGAGAATGTTGGGTCATGTTGGAGTTATACAGTTATATAATAATGATAATGATAGTGAGAGTGGTTGCTGCTTTTTTTGCTGTTTCTAGGAAAAAGATGTCACTTTTTTCCCAGTTCTAACATCGGGACAAATTGTGGCGGTGCGGGATGTAACCTGGTTACCTGGGGGCGGTGAGTACCAGCCACACCAGCTGCCTAATGTGGGTAGTTTAGCGAGCAGAAAATATCAACATTATTATTATTTGTACCCTTTGTGTCGTCACAAACTGGGAAACTTGGTTTTTTTTTTTTTTTTTTTTTTTTTTGAGGCGCTGTTGCTTGCGTCAATTCCTGGGATTTGTTACGCTATTTGTACCTGGGACCTGCGCGTGGCTGTCAGGGTGCAGCCAATCGGTGTACCAGTGACTTGTATTCGGTGTGTCATTACAAGGAGCATTCATGCATCCTTGTGTGCCTTGTTTACCTTATATACTAACAACCTACCAACGCAGAGTAGGTACATGCTTTACTTAGAGATACGTAGCGGGGTCACTCACCAGAGGATTAAGGATGAAAAAACAAGAAACAAGAAACAAGAAACACTCTCTCACCTTCAACTTACGTACCCCATATATGGAGAAAGAGCTATGGATCACCACCAAAAACAAGCTGCTACGACTGGCTCCGTTCTCGGGCTAACACCACGAAGGTTCTGAACAGAGTGATTTGTGCAGTGTGCTTTGAGTGGCGGGCTGTTCGCCTAGCGCTGCTGGTGGTTGGAAGCCTCCCAGGGGCCTCCGTAAGAATAGACGAAATCGATAGGCTCAGTGCCCAGTGACCAACCCGCGTTATTCCATCAATCTAGGCCTCAAATCTGAGATTTTTGATGGCGCCCCCTGGGACTCTGGGAGACAGTTGTCTGGTCCACCCTTTTTCTTTCCCGTGCCCCATTTTTTGCCCGTCGCTGCTCTTCACCAAAGACAATTGGCGTTTCGGCTTCGTGGGGTGTGGTTGGGTCATTATTATGGGGCTCACCCTCAATCCCCTGCCAATTTGCCTCCAAGTTCAGTCCTCTCCAACTCCTGTTGGTGCTGCCCTGGCGGTTCCTTCGAACTTTCTGTTCTCCAGTTACTTAACCAATAATGGCCCATGGGGACAGAAGGGCGCTTTGGGGAAATGGCAGGATGAGATTGGGAGAATTGTTTGGCTGGACATAGCTACCTACTAGCCTTTACGAAACGATTCTGGATTATGGGTCAAAGAACTCTCTGATCGCCAGCCTTCGATTATTTATGAAATTTTATTATTGTTAGGGAATAATACTAAAAATCAGAAAAGGCGAAGAAAAACAGCGACGAAGACAAACAAACCAAAACAAAAACAAATGACAAAGTCAAAGAGGGAAAACACTCGTCATTGCTGGCACAAATCACACCAATCAATGAAATAACCAGGCTGGGCTTGTAAGACAAACGAGACAACAGCCAGGGGGCAAAAAGCAATAATTCGCTAGCCTGGATGGTTGCAACATGTCTGTCCAAGCCTGATTCGACGACATGCCTCTCGTACCCTTTGATCTTCAACCCCCCTTGCGCAAAGGACCAGCCACCGAAATAACCACTGCAGTCATGTACACTGACGGTTGAAATACACGCGTTGTGCCCAGGAGCTAGTATGAATACTGTCCGGATACGGATAACTTACACAGGCTGCAACAGGGCAATTCATGATGTCGAACCCATCCCAAGTGGATCCACGACCCGCTTTGCCTCCAAATCCAGGGTTGGTAAGCCTTTGTTTTTCTGTAATTATACCCTGGACGCTGGAATGCAGAGGTGGGACACTTCCCAGACATGTACGATTCATACGGAACGCGAGAGGGTGGGTGGGAACCACACCCACACGCTGCATGCCTATATATTCCCCTGAACCCTCCCTCTCTCCTCCAAAATTCTTCTTGACTCTTGGTTCTTTCAAAACTCACTATACTTAATATTTGTGCATCTCTTCGAAGAATATTTCTTCTGCCTCTCGTTTTTCAACGCCGCTCTAATATCTTTTGCTTTATTTATTATTCCATTAGTTCTATAACAAAGAAAGAAGCATAATTCCCAAGTTTCAAAATGCATCTCTCCGTCGTCGCCGTCGCCGTCTCGGCCCTTGCCGTCTCCGTCAATGCCGCCGTTGTAAGTACTTCATTCCCTTCCACAATAAGGAAGAGAAAATCCTTGGAGATATCGAGAAAACTAACAAATTTATGACAGCCTGGTGGTTACCCGGTTCCATCTGCTGAGCCATCTTACCCAGCTGAGCCATCTTACCCAGCTGAACCCTCTTATTCGGCTGAGCCCTCCTATCCAGTGGAGCCCTCTTATCCGGCTGAGTCCTCTTACCCAGCGGAGCCCTCTTACTCGGCTGAGCCAACTTACCCGGTGCCTCCCCAATCTCAGTATCCCACTGAGACTGAGACCCCTCCCCCCTATCCCACCATCGGATATCCTACTCCTAGCGACTATCCCACTCACACCCCTCCTCCCAACACTTACTCCGAGTATCCCACTCCCAGCTACAGTGCTACTCCCATCCCACCTGGAAGCGATGTTCCTACCTACCCAACTGGACCTCCCCCCTCCAGCGCCTACCCAACTGGCACTGGCGGGTACCCAACCAACCCCCCAGTCCCAACCTACCCCCCTGGTGAGGGTGCTGGTTTCTCCGTCAGCGTTCCCTTCGGGCTCGGCCTTGCTGCTGCTCTCTTTGCTGCTTTCCTGTAAATGGAGAAGCCCCTGGTGAAGACTTTGCACACATGAATCAACTCCCTTAATATTTCTTGTTCCCAGTTAAGCCAACCTATTAACAACCGGGTGGAAAAGGGGGACAGTCCTGTCTCTTTTTTTATTGGGAGGGCAGGGTGGCTTAATTGGGCAAACTATTTTTTGTTATTCATTTCTACTCTTTCGTCTGTATAGCGCAAACGCTTGGAAAGGCATATCGTAACAGGCCATGGAATCCGGAAAGGCAATTCCTTAGTCTGGACAACCTAAGTCAACACAAATGAAAGCTTGTGTCCCTTACCAAATACAGTGTTACTTTACCTTTTTAATTTCATCCTGGTATCCAGCTGGCGTTCTGTTGAGTTGGACATGATATTTATTTTGGTTATTTTCCAAATACGACTTTCTTTTTGCTCTTTTTCGGATAGACTTGGTTTATTATTAGTATACTCAGGCACCTCTAATAATCAAATATGTTTACTATGAACCCATTTTGCAATAACTTGATGAATCGTATTTTCTCTTCGCTCAGTTTTGAGTTGGCCGTTGATCTTTTACATCCCCGTGCAGTGTGTGGAACACGCCCAAAAGTGCCCAACATGCAGGAACAGCAACATGCTCAACGCCACCTAGTTGGCAATACAATAGCTATCCACCATCCTTGTCCAATCCTTTCGGCTGAACACGTCGATATTCACACTGCAGAACCTTCATAACGCTACCTCAGTTGGGGCTGGTAAAGTCACGTGTTTATCATTCCTCATATGGACTAGCGTGTATTCTCCTTGGCCCGCATCACGTCAATCATCGCAGCTGCTTCTCTCCACTTTTTCTATCAGCGTCAAAACATCAAAACAAACTGCCAGACAGCCAAACAGCTAAAAGCGCGGCAACAGCCATATAGTTGGTATAATTTCTTGATAGGGCTTCCCTTTTTTATGGACATTCAGTTTCTTCGATTCTCTTCATCCTCTCTGTCGCGTATACGGGATTCGTTTTCCCGCCCCTCGTTTGAACCCTACATCTAGCTGGGAGTATATACCTCCAGGCGACTGCCAGTACGTTAGATAGATACAGGCATTTTCAAAGAACACATTCAGCATGGTAAACTCCCAGTCAATAGATACAATTTATTACTTCCACCCCCCCCCCCCCCCCCCAAAACCCCTTAAAAGTACTCAGAATAACACATATACATATACAGGCCTCTGGCGTGCGAAGGCTGGCATCAGACCATGCCTCTCTCCACAACGATGGCATGCCACCCCACTACATATTCCCCCCTTCAAACGCTTTCTCTTCGTTTTCAGATGACCTCACTCAACTCACCGTCCTCCTTACGGGGCCACAGGGGACCCCCTACTCTCAGGGTCTCTGGCAATTGCATCTCCGAATGCCTGAAGATTACCCCAAGAGCCCTCCCAAAGCCGCGTTCAAAACGCGCATATGGCACCCGAATGTTGATGAGTCGACCGGGGCAGTCTGTGTTGATACTCTGAAAAGAGATTGGGAAGCGAAGCTGACGTTGAGGGATGTTCTGATCGTATGTTTTTCACGGTTTATTTTTCGAACTTGCTTTCGGTCTGCGCAAACCGGCTAACATATTACACCCCCTGCAGACAATATCTTGTCTCCTGATACATCCCAACCCAGATTCCGCATTGAATTCTGTTGCTGGCAGCCTCCTGCAAGATGATTACGAAGCTTTCGCGCATCAGGCAAAGCTTATGACTTCCATACATGCGCCAATTCCCAAGGACATGAAAGATGCCGTCCTGGAGGCTAAGAGAAGGGGAGATGAGAATGGAACTGTTATTGTAGAAGATGAAGATCGCCCAGCAACAATCAGCTCACGCAAAACGACCTCCACCTCCACTTTGTCAACGGTCATCATGAAAAAGCCAGCTGCACCCAAGAAACCAGAAAGCCAGCGGAGGGAAAAATTGGATATCAGGGTTAGGGAAACCTCTCGAAATGGATTTTTGTCGTCGTCACAGTCGTCATCGTTCTCACGAGATCGACAACCATCCAATGAAAATGATTCAGATACCGAAGATACAGACAGCGCATCCAAGGAAAACGACCCTTCGCTTTCGCTTTCACCAATCACTATTACGCCGTCTAGTTCGAGGAAGAGCGTACTCGGGAAACGTCCACTTGCCGTCCTCGCGAGCGCCAGTGAACCTGATTTGGTTCTGGCCAATTCTGGTGCTGCTGATGCTGATGTCAATAACAATCCCAATGACGACGACGATGGCATGACCCCCTCAGAGAGGAATATCGCAGCCAACGCCCTTACGAGAGAACAACACCAGCAGCGAACGCAGTCAATGCAACTGCAGGAACAACAACCCCGAAAATCCCCGAAACTCTCAGAGCTGAGTAGAGGTATCAATGCTTCCGGTCGGGTACGGGATGATTACCCCGATCAGACTTTGAACCATGAACATGATAACAATAACAATAATGATTCACACGGTAACGACGGCAGCCAGGTTGACAGGGGCTCCCCTCAGAATTCAGTATTTGGCGCACCGACACCGCCACAACCACAACTCCAATCATCGAATGAGAAATGCATCGACGGCGGCAAGGAAAATGAAACGTCATCTACTTCATCCGTCATTCCTGCATCTACCACAACTGATGCGGCTACCGCTATGGCTACGCCCACGTTTGCGTCTGTCATGGATAACTCGCAACAACAACAAAGGCAGAAGCAAAAGCTCCCACCGCCACCCTCATTGTCATCAGGATTGTCGGTGGAAACTAGCCCTCATCAACCCAGCACCCCCTCATCGCATAAGATCAAAGGACCACCACCGCTTACCTCGTCAATACCCATGCGCAAGCCATCGAATACTAGCAACAATAACAACAACAATGAGAACAATACTTTAACGGCACGGAGGGTTTCGTCAGCAACTGGGAAAGCGAAGCCGAGAGTTGGGTTGAGGCGATTGTAAAAAATATTTAACCGTGTTGCAATCCAATGGGCACATCGTTTATGGAGTTCGTTAATGATCATGATGAAATAAATGACTCTCAACGTAGTAATTAGTTTTGTGTCTCTTTGGTGTTTTTTGGTCTGCTTTGGGTATACTTCTGAGTTTTCTGCTTCCTGTTCGAGTCTGTGGTTCGATTTGCATTCTCTTTTTCGTTTTTCTTGGATCAGGAGCCAGGTATGCAGTTATGATATGATACACATGATAATGATAACACAGGTTACAGAATGAATGAATGCAGAACCCCATTTCTCAATTTATACAAATCGTGTTTTTTCCTTGCTCTTCTTGATCTTCTTGTTTCCAATAATTAAAAGACTGGCATATATACATGGAATTACACATCTTGTATCATTTATTATGTTTGTTTCTATGACAGTAGAGTACAGAGTAGAATGCAATCTCTAAAAAAGACAATGATAGTCAGCAATAAGCAGAGGTAAAGGGAGGAACCAAACAAAAAGGCCTTGAATTAAAAAAGGAACAAAGTATTTTCAGGAATTTTCATTTTCTTACAATAAAACAAATAAAAATATATTTAAGAAAATGAGAGTGACTGAACAGCAATATGATATTTAAAAAAGAAAAGAAAAGAAGCAGCAGCAACAATTCGCACCAACTAAATGAAAGTAAAAAATCAAAAATCAATAATAAATCAATAAATCAATCTTTCTCAGCTCAACTAGTTATCTGTCAACAATGATTGTTTACATAATAATCTAACCTTTGCGGGGCAAATTTATACTGGTGCAAAAAAATAAAGAAGAGAAGATTAAGAAAATAAGAAAATTAAAATCATTACAAAACTAGCTCCTAAAAACTAAAAGAATAATAAAATAAAAAACATAATAAACACACGCTAAAACTAAAAATGCAAGAAACTTGAAAACTGATATAACAGTAAAACTTGATATTCTTCTTTCCTTGTTCTTTCTCCAAAGCAATCTCAGCTCCTCTCAACCTTAATTCATATTCTTTCCCACTTCCACCATTTCCTCTTCAAAAAAAAAAAAAAAAACTACTCCGATACTTTCAGAGAGCATATGCCAGGGCTAATCAATACAACTTTGTTAAACGCAACAACTTTGTTCCCCGCCATTCAATCAATCTGGGCGAGGGGACCTGATCTGGAAACAAACAAGTTTTTCTTCCCTTCCCTTCTTTCCTTCCGCCCCATGCTTTCCCATTCAATAGCCACAAAAAGCTAAAACTTCTGACACAAATCTAGTCTGAAGCTCGTATCAAAAAGAAAACAACCAGTCCAATATAAGGTACCTAGCAGCTGCGGATATGGGTGGCACGACGACAAGAAAATGTGAGTTTCCTTGTAGTCGTTTAATCATAGAGTTGTGTAAAGTCTGATGGAATGATATGTATGATCAATGGGGGTTGAAAAACCAAAAAGGACGCCGGGAAAAGAATAGATAAGTCGCCAGAAACAATATATATAATCCTTTTTTCTTGAAAACTGTGCTTCAATAACGAAATATGCTTCGTTATTGCGACAGGGGAGTGTCGGAATTAATGTCAGGTAAGAAACCAGTGAAACCAGAGCGCGCGCGATACCAAAGATATTCGAATTCGAAAGCGACAAATAACAACGGGCTAAATAGGGATAAAACAAGCGGCCAGGCAGACTCGAAACTATAACTGTATAGATGCAGCCTTAATTGCGCTGTCAATTAAAGAGCGTATGGATTGACAGAACGAATTGTGAGACACCTGGGTATTCGAGTCAGCATGACAGTTATTCAATAGGTTGTATTGGAAACTTACGGTGGGCTCTTGGACAGATCTGTCTTCAGAATGATTGGCACCCGTGTCATCTCAGTGACGTCCTGAATATATTCACCATCCTCCTCCCTCAGCTTGAAAAGCTTGAGATATCTTTCTTTATTCGTCAATTTGGTTTCAGGAGCTTCGACCGTACTACTTGCGATCTTCGGGTCTGAACGAGTACGATGAGGAGCTTGTTGCAAGTGGCCATTCCTGGTGGGAGATGGAGGCATGCTTTGAGTTGATCGATCCACAGGAGAGTTAAGTGAGACACCTGCAGCCATCTCCGTAGCCTCAGAAATATCGTCATCTTCATCCTCGTCGTCGTCAAACAGAGCGTCAACGTCGTCGGTTGAGATAGTGCCCGTATCAGTTTGTTTCCGCTGAGCTTCTTCTCGCTCGCGGGCCCGTTCCCTTACGGCCTCCGCTTCACGAGCGGCAGCGGCAGCGTTGGCAGCACGTGTACTTTGGGCAGCTTTGGGGCGCTCATCCTCTGGAATGTAGGCAGATGATGGGACTCCTTTCTCCCAGTATAGCTCGAGAACACGCTCCTCCTTGCGGAACTCAGCTTTCTTCAAAGGCAACTGATCGCAATGGACACGTTTCTCGAAGCCATATTCCGGTATAAGGACATCGAAGGCAGATTCATAAACGCAGAGCACAATACCCTCGCTGATAAGGTCACCTCCAATCTCGCTTCGCTTCTTGTCCATAATGCGGCAGGATTCGATGTGGACACTTTGCTCTTGGGCGGTCTGCGCGGAATCTTTCTTGTTGTTGCACTGTTCAGCCGTTTTTGTTAGGTTTTCGACGTCGTCAGTACATTCAACGTCGGAGAGTACAGCTTCCAGTTGACGATGGACGATAATATCTGCATAGCGTCTTGACGGGTTGGTGAAGTGTGTGTATACTGGCAAGTTAAGAACATAATGCTGTCGCTGATCCTCTGACACACTTCCTGCAACGTAATACTTCGCACGTTGCATAGCTTTAAGAAGCAATGTTTCCATTCCCTAAAAAGAAAAAGGTCGTTAACAAATGAGAATTGACCAAAGGAATATAAATATGTATATTGAATATTGATAAAACAAACCTTGCGAATCTCAACATCTTCTATTTTGAAGAGGCTAGTCTGCAGTGTACCACTACTAGTAGAATCAAGGTCGTATCCCAGTCTGGTCATCCGGTCAACAAAAGTCTGTAGCCGCCGGAAGTTAGGTGGTGCCTGACGGCGAAGGAATGCTTTGTCTGGAAAGGCTGATAGGAGTTTCTTTGCGACAAAGGAATTTGCCTTGTGGCTTAATTCCTCGATGAGTTCGTGCGCCGGCGTGGTGTCGAAGATGTTGTGTTCGACCGGAACGTTTTCATCATCAAGCTGGTAGAGGAGTCGCAGGGCAGGTATATTGGAGGCCCGATTGCCAAATCTCGCTTCTCTAAATTTAATGGCAATATCCTGAACGTTTTCAACGGATTATAGTTAGCGAAGGATGCTTTTTCCAAATAACGCGGTTCAACTATTAATACTTACGTTCAAGGTTTTAATATCATCTGCGGTAGCCCCGTGAAGTTCAACGTCAGAATTTCCACTAAGGACGGCATCCACTTCGTCGTAAGTGAGTTTTCCTGAGCTTTTGATTACGCCTTTTCCAATCCACGGTTCTCCTTCCACGGAGCCGGTAGCTGAATTTACTTGGAACACGACACTGACGGTTAATCTTTCTTCGCCAGGCAAAAGCGAACATATTTCAGTCGCCAAGCGGGGCGGCAGCATGTTAACAACACGATTCATAAGGTACACGCCGGTACCACGCTTTTTAGCCTCTCTATCAACGAGCGAGTTACCCTTGATAAAATGAGCGACGTCTGCCACATGGATGCCAACTTCTACTTTTCCATAAGGAAGTGATTTGACGTGTATGGCGTCATCCAATTCTTTGGTGCCGTTGGGATCGATAGTGAAAGTGGTTTCATCACGGAAGTCCCGCCTGTTGGCCAACAAGGCTTCGCCTTCGTCCTTTATGGACCATTTCTCGAAGCCAACATTCTTCAACACTGCCTCAGAAAATTCATCAGAGGCAAAGTTGTTGTCTCTAAGTAGGGCATCCGTTTCAACCTTCAAATTGCCCATGGCACCAAGTTGTTCAACGAGAGTTCCGAATGGATGAAGAGAGGTGATGGGCCATCTCTTAATGCACGCAACAAATATGTTGTTAGCATAGTCAGCGTGCTTTTCAACGAAGTCGCGGGGAGCTTGTTCGGTGGGAATTGCGATTAAAGGAACACGCTTGTCAGTAGGTTTGAACCACACAATCTTTGGCTTCTCCTGTTGACGATCATGGTGGTGACGAGAATGGCCGCCGTCTCTGGCCTGTCGCTCTGCTTCCTGTTTCTCCTTTGTAGCCTGGCTCGACGGGCGAAGAAGGCCTAGAGAACCGGAAAACATCTGACCAGCCACACGTTCGATCACAGCGACAACATGGCCAGCATAGAGTGGTTTCTGTTCATCGCTGATTTCATCTTCCTCAACGAGAAGCAGGCTCTGGCCCTCAACTTCGACGTCATCATTCTTCTTCTGAGTTGGACGTTGGCGGAGACTGCCTCTTCGTCGAATGCTTCCGTCGGGAGCAATTTGCGCAGAATCACCATTAGTAGTAGAGTCAGATCGAGCGTTCTTGTCCATCCCGGCGGTGCTGCCGCTTCTTGTGTCGGTGATATCCTTCCGTTTTTTCTTCTCCTCCTTCTCCCGTTTCTGACTCCATACTTCATCAACATCCAACAGTTCAACAGCAACAAGATCACCTTCGAGGGCCCGGTTTCTATCCTTGCTTCCGCAAATAAAAATATCTGCATCGAGGTCTGGAGTAGTGACGTAAGCGTCGGATCTATTTTTCTTGTTGACCCTCAAAATACCGGCCACGAGCTGGCCGTCGTTTAGTAGAGCAGGCAGTGATGCTTGGGGAAGATATGGGGTAAAAAGCGTTTTACGCTGTTGCTGTTGCTGCTGTTGCTGAGCAGACAGCTGGGGGGCAACATGTTGATTGGTGGCTTGCAAACCTAGATTTTGACTATTCAGCTGACCGCTTGCTTGCATCGCTTGAAGCTGGGCAATTTGAAGAGGATTTAGATGCTGACCAGCAAACATTTGCGGGGGTGCCATGACAACTTGTCCTTGGGGAAGCTGGATGAGTTGGGGCTGCCCCGTATACTGGAAGGAGCCAAGGGAGCCGACCGATTGGTTCACGGACCCACGTGTGCGATGACCCGGCTGGAAGTTTGCTCCACCTTGCTGTTGGCCAAAGCTTCCCATGGGAGTTCGTTGCTGGTCCTGACCTTGATTCTGGCTCGTGTTCTGTTGGCGCCAGTTGCTATCGAAGTTTCTTGAACCTGACCGACCATGCGATGGCTGACTGGGGCGTCGAGAAGAATCCGGCGTGGGAGATCCCTCACTTGATTGCGGAAATTGGAACCCGCCGGCACCTCTGCCACCCGAAGTTCCACCACCACGGCCGCTGCCAATGGCCAAGGACTGGCTACGCATATGGGGTCCAGATCGAATGTTTCCGGCACGTTGCACGCCTAATCCCTGGGAAGCTTGAGGGGCGGATGTGGCAGGTTGGGCAGGTTTTTCAGTGGGCGAACTTTCACCTTGGTTAGACGTGCTAGAAGCACCTGACGCGCCTGGAATTGGGAATTGAAACCCAGAAGTAGTTCTTTTTTGCTGGGCGAGTTCGGCCGCTTTTCTTGCTTCGGGGAGAGCCAGTGAATGACGGCGTTGATGGCCAGCTCCTGGAGGAGCACCACCACGACCACGAGACTGCTGGCCATTCTCACGATTCTGATTAGACGAACCCTGGCCCTGACCCTGGCCTTGGCCCTGGCCAGGGTTATAATCGTAGGTAGAACCGGCTGCACCCGAAGAAGGCGCAGGTGGAGGTCCCATGCCAACGTTCGGGAGCGCAGACTGGTTTCGTCGGTGGGAGGGCTGATTTTGGGTGTTCATGGGGACACCCATATGCTGTGACTGCTGTTGTTGAGCTTGGGGAAACTGAAAATTATTATGAGCAACACCAGGGATCCCTTGAGCTTGCATAGTGGGCGAGTAGGCAGCCACATGCTGGAGAGGCTGTTGCGGTTGCAAAAGCCCCATGTTGACGTATTGCTGATGAGTGGCGGCAATTTGCTGTTGCTGTTGTTGGAGCAGCTCGATCTGTTGTTGTAAAGCCAGTTGCTCCACTGTGAACACGTACAATTAATATATCAAGTCCACTAGAAAATATGGAGAAGATACAAAATTAGAAGAAAAAAAAGAAAATACAACGTACTCATAAGGGGAGTAAGCTCAGAAGGACTTCTCCGATGTGCGATATGAAGGCGCCTACCAGCAGGGCCGGGAATAGACTGGCCTTGCTGATCCATGCTTGAGATTGATAAAGCACAAGGGCTTTAAGTTATGTCGTGCAACTTATATGTGGAGTTAACTATCGTGTGTTCGGTATGATGCGTCGACCAGCAAAATATAGATGCGGAAGAGGAGGCTCAACCACGCCCAATGATTGGAATTTGAGCCGCTGGCCAATGTTTAACGAGACTTGGTATGCAGCTTTTGAAGCGACGTGGCTGATCTAGGATCCAGAGGTCAAACCGAGTCAGCGGAAAACAGAGGAATAAGATAGGGGCAATATTTATTAGTTGGATTGAGGAGGGATGAAATAAGATGTGAGAGAACAAACAGAGCTATATGGAAATGTTCAGGAGGAGGGATGGGGGTGAGGGCTGGCAAAGTTAGCTTCTTTTTTTTTGCGGGTAGCTTACACAGAGGTGTCAGGCCAAGTGATGGAACGAAGTTGTTGTAAAAAAGTGTTGTGAAGCTGAGCTCACCTGCAGAGCAAAGTATCCAGTACGAGGAAGAGACTGTGCCTCGAAATATGATAGTGTATAGGGTGGGGTGGGGGGGGACGTAGTAGTACCAGTAGAAGAAGTATCTCGTCTGTGTGGATTGGGGATAAAGGACAGGCTCGAGAACCCAGCAGCAGATTTGGGAAGTCTTTTTTAAACCAAAATATATTTGTTGTTATTTGCTGTTGTTTGTTGTGTTGTTGTTATTGTTATTTCTTGGGATTGTTTTGGGTTTTTTCTGTGTTATTTATCGATTTCCATTCAGCCGAGCGGAGGAAGGAGAGGACGAAGCACCTGGTGGCCAGAAGAAGAGACCGAAAGTAGAGAGGGGAGGAATTAGCAGAGGAGGACGAAGGACGGGGGAGACGGCGCGATAGTGATTTCAAATGGAGGGAGACGGGAGGGGAGGCTGCTGCGGCTAAGCAACAACGGGGCGGAGATATGGCTGATGTTGTTGAATTTGTTTTTTGGGAGGTAGGACCTAAACCAGGAACTGCAGGAAGAATGGACGAAGAGCTGAGATTAGCAGACTGGCGGGATGGAAAGCACACTTCAATGAGATACCACTCGGAAGAAGAGCCCAAGAGAAAGTAGCAGTGGCGTCTGATGGAAGGGATTAATTAAAGGGGAGACAGAGCAGCGACCGATCTATGTATTGCTTTTGGGAGAGAGAGAGGGGGGGGGGGGTTTGTGTTTGTGAGAGAGAGTTGCTGTTGGAGTTCACCAGACAAACAAACAAACGACTAGAAGGAGAGGACTAGAGGAAGAAAGCCAACTAAAAGGATGGAGAGAGCGGAGAAGACGAGGAAGAAAGGAGAGTGGATAATAGAGAGATCAGTGAGGGAGGGACAGAGGGAGACGAGATGCAAGATTATTGTTAAAGAGAGGATGAGGATGAAGAGCAGAGGAGCAGACGAGGAGTGAGACGAGATGAGCGAGATGGAATGAAGACAGGGAACAGGGGGAGATGACAGCAACAGCAAACAACCAAGATGTTCACGGGTCTGGTGCGAGACAACTACTAGCGGGCTAAACTAGTGAGTTGTGTCCAGACGCACACAGACCATGTTGTTGATAGGGGAAATGCTTTAACCAATGGTTTAGCGGCGTTAGGGGCCAATTTAGGGGTTTGGGGCCTGTTTGGAGCCGACGGGCCCGGGGGGGGGACTTTCTAAGGTACAGGGCGGGGCTTGGGCTGTGTCTTAACTCGCCAGGCAGGAAGATATGGGGCAATTCGTTTTCCTCAACAATTCCAGCCACTCAAAAGACGCTCTGACTCAACTAAGTACACTCCAAAACTCACCTGCTTCGAATCGATCATACCCAAATTGTTTGTAACCACTCACGTGGGGTATGGAATATGTTTGTCGCCGTTGAGGTTGTTCGTGGACGTTTCATATATTGTATACACAACCAATTTTTGTTGGAAACACTTGGGGCTATGTTCAAACACAGCTTAGGGACGGAGAGAGAGAGAGAGAGAGAGAGAGAGAGAGCTAGTAAGTGAATCGACGGTGTGTTTCTCTTTTGGAGATAGCCTCTGTAGTTTGACAGCCAGTTGACGTGCGTTCTGCGAGCGAGCTGACAGGGGGGCGACAACTTGCAGGAATTAAAAGAGAGAGCTCTAGGCAGTGGGGCAAAAATGGATGTGGAGAAGAGGAATGGAAGAGACGAAAGGAAAGAGATTTCTGCTTTCAAGACCGTGTAAATGATTTGAGAGAAAAAGTAGGGGGGGGAAGAAGAAGAAGGAAAGGAAACGTAGCTGCCAAAGTGTAAGGTTTGTAGCTCTCTGCTTGGGCAGGAAGAATTATATATTAAAAAAAATTAAAAATTAAAAAAAATATATATATATTCCGTGGGAAACTGATCTTGAGAGCTTAACAGCATAAAGTTCGCCGCTCTTCTGGCTACTAGCTGCTCTATCACCATCACCAGCTAACATCTCTGCCATCACCACTTGAGAAATGCATCGTCCACCGCTGTACCCACCGCAAAACCCAATCCTCCTCTTCCCGGTACCCGATATACAGCTTCAGAGCTGAGCTAACTATGATGCACGTCACTCCGACCCTCTGCCCGCCCAAACCACAGAACTGCCAAAACCTTCTTCTCAGAGCCTGCCCACTTTAGTTGTCACTCAGCGTCGCTCAACACCTACAATAACCTGTCAGCCAAGGATCAAAAACTTTGTCTAAACCCAAGCTTTTCTTTCTTTGTCTTCCAGACCTCTCCTTCAAAAATCTCCCCTCCCAGCAGGCCCCCCATTAATTTCTCTGCTCCCATTTGGTGGGGTTCCTTGCACAGTCTGGTTCGCAGACTCAAGTCCAGAACTTTTCTTCTTCCTGTTCCGTATTTCCACTACTTATATATACACATAGACATAGGTATATTGTATTTAGGATGATAATAGTGATTTTTGTATATATAGACATTTATATTTATTTATACTTGTCAAGTCTCCGTTCGCGTGAAATGGGATGTCGTCGGCCTCCGGATTTACCCGCTCGCCTAAAGCATACCTAGATCCTTCCACTCTGCTCAAGTCAAGTCATCTTATTGGCCAGCTTTGACGCGCTCCTAATTATTCCAGGCTCCCAGCCTCAGCTTCCCGCCGACGATGTGAAACTTAGCGATTGACGACGTGTGAGATTGACCACCAAACAACGCCCTTTTCCCAGCCCATTCTGTCTAGCTTTACAGATAAAACCACAGCAGTGCATGCGTGCCGTGCGTGGGCATATATAATAGCCATTGCTGATTTTATAGTTTTCCATTTTCCCCTGCCCAAGGCCGCGTCGAAGCTGGGGGTTCCAAGGCGACATAGACACGCCAATACTTGAAACACTTCAGTCGGTATGCAACAGCAACCCATCGTCTGAGTACCGAGTACCGAGTACCTCCGCCAATTGCATCCGAAAACTCCCATCTCCCGTCTCCGTAATCGCGTATTTTTCCCCTGTCTCGAGTACGACCAATAATACATACCGATTGTACCGGGTTGGATCCGAAAACATATTTCGAACTGCTTGTGGGTTTAGGTTTGGACAACAACTCCCCCGCGTAGGTGTGGAGGGATCGCATTCCCCCCCCCGGATATTGGCGTTTGCATTGATCGATCCCCTGCTTGCGAGAGTCGGTGGCTGGTAACTGGTGATTGGCTAAGGGGGACGTGATTTTATTTCATTGACGGATTCTCTTCTTTAAGCGTTGGTTTGAAAAATCGTCCCGTCCATCTCCCATCACCGTCACAATCGCCACGGCGTGAATTGGGGCTAAGTAAAAAAAGGGGGGGGGGGGTCATTGTTTCCAGCAAAAACGACAAACGATAAACGAGCTCATCCGTTCCCCGGTTTTTATGGTAGATAGAGGCGGGGAGTAAAGAGGGTTGTCAAATAATCTTCAAGGAAAGAGGTACACCTCATTTGGCGTGTTTGGGTCATTTACCAGGGACTTCTTGCCTTTGCAACAACTCTCGAACGGCAGAAAACGGCAACGACACTTTCGCCCGTATTTATAGCTTGTGCGGCGTTGGATAACCCCCTGTCAATTTTCTCTCTCCCATAGTCCCAATCCCTCTGGGAAATTGCTTGTCTTTTCCGTCACCATGGGCAGACCACAGCTCTACTCCCCCCGTCAACCGGATAGCCCTTCGAGACAGCTTATTCTAGAGCTTGCCAGAGACCTCGAGCAGGTTCGTCTACACAACAACGAGCTCAAGAAAGTACGAGCCTACGAGCGTAAATCCTTCTATGAAAAGCTAGACCGCCTAGACCGGGAGAAGGAAGAGGTACACAATGCAGCTCTGACAGCTGCGGTTGCCAAGCGTGATGCTCTCAGGCTTGAGGCGGAGGAGATTTTGCAACTCCACCTGCGTGCAGAGGAGGAGGAAAGGAGACGGAAGGAGGAGTTGGAGAGGCAGAAGAGAGAGAAGGCTGAGCAGGAGAAGGCCGAGAGGGAACGGCGGGAGCGAGACGAGGCTGCGCAGGCGGAAGTGATGAAGAGGGCACAGGAGGAGGAGAAGAGGAGGAAGGCTGAGGAGGCTGAGAGGGCGCGGAGGGCTGTGGAGGAAGAAAAGGTTCAACGGGAACGGGAACGGGAACGCGAAGCGCAGGAAAAGAAGAAAAAGGAACAGGAGGCTGAGCGTCAGAAGGTTGAACAGGAACAGGCTAAAGCCAAAGCAGCGGAGGTTAAGAAGAAACAGCAGCAGGCGGAGCAAGCCTCAACCACAACAAAGGAAACAGTCCTGGGAGCTGCGCATCGTACTCCCCAGCAAATCGCGGAGCACCAACGATACCTTGAGCTTCATCAGCATCTCAAGAAGTTTCGGCGGTACATGGTTGCTGAAACGAAGAAGAATCCAATTCTGAAACAGCATATGGGTGACATGCGTCGCACGATAAAGAAATGCGTCGGCCAGCTCGTCACAGATGACAAGGTCGCAAACCGCACTCCCGTAAGTTGCTTTTTTATTTTATTAGAAACCCCCATCTGTTCGTTCTAGCCTAGTACTCGTGATACCCACACGCACCACATTTCACCAGCAGGTTATTCAGTTCTTTTTCTTTGACTAACCAACTCACCCGCAACACCACGGTCAAAAACAAAACATCTAGACCAACGAAATAACCACAGTCCTCAAGAAGGCTTCAACCCTCACTGAACCCTCTGTCGACGTGCGCCAATTCCTCGCGTTCCCCCCGCAACCACTCGCTGCCAGCACCAATGAAGCCGAAACCAAAGTCCCCGCACTCCTGCTCTATCTCCTAAACATATTCTCCAAAGCCATAATTGCCCAACTCATCGCCGAAGCCGGCATAACTCCCAAATACGCCGAGCCCCTGGGCGTCCTCACTGCCCAAGTCTTCTCTATGGACTCCTTCACGTACAACGGCATCTCAATGATCGACCTCCTCCTCGCCAAATACCACGCCGTCTGCCCCGTCCTATGGGGGTTTTATGGCAACGAGGCGACAGACGCTGGTAAAGTAGCCATTGGCTGGTGGCGCGAGCGCGACGATCAACAGCACCCCGGACGCTTCATATCACCACAGACGCACGAGGAGCGCATGATCGGCCTCGGCGCAGGCTTTGCGGCGATATCACTCCGCAACTTCTCCAAGACGACACGCAAGAATCCGGTGCCTAATACGTACTTTTGGCGGGCATGTGCTAATATCTTGAATGTTCCGCTTAGGGAAATGCAGGATACACATTTGCTTGTGTTGAGTGCGTTGTTGAGGCATTCTGCGCCGAGGATTGTGGGGTTTTGGGGGGACGTGGGGCTTGCTTTATTGCGGAGGGCTGTTGTGGAGTTACCGGCGGGGTTGGGGGAGAGGAAGAGTGCAGCGAGGGCGAGTGTGGAGATTTTGAGGGATGTTTTTGTTAGGGAGAGGTGTATTTTACTTTAAGAGGGGGGTTGGGTTGATAACTGGAGTTGGGGGATACGCTCTGATTTGAGCTTTCTGGACTCTTTTTAAGGGATCTTGGCTGGGGATGGCGAAAGGGGTGTTGTTTTTTTATTTTAAATTCTATCTTGTCGGACGGGCATATATCTATTGATCTCCTTTAACATAGAGAAGAAGCTTATTCGGATTTGGGATGGGATAGGATGGGATGGGATAGTAGCCACCCCCCTATTTTTTTCATTATTTACCGTATTCCCACCTGCATACTCCATGCGCGTTTCTTGTTTGTGTTTATTTTCTTGCATCAAAGCGAGTGCGATTTGCCCCATACCTTTTCGCTGATAGATAGATAGGGGTTTGCTTATCGGTATGGAATATGGAATTGGATACCTTTTACGTCCTTTTTTACTTGCTGGCGTACTATTATTTCCGGGTTGGAGGTTTCGGAGTTTGAGGGGGGGAGACGAGACGGAGTGACATCTAGCGTTTCGATACTAAAAAGGAATCTACATTTACTAAAACTTCTCTCACGCACACGTTCCAGCTACAGGATTCCACTCTGTTTCTTCCCTGGCTTGCTTTCTCTCTCCATGACTCCTAGAATCATGCTTTATTTCATCCCCAATTGAGTCGAGACGGGATGGGTCTGGAAGCAAGATGAATGGTGGGCGAGGTCTGTACCTAAATTAGGAACGACGCGACTCAACATTGAAACTGAGTTCGTTTTTATTATACGAAATATGCAAAAAAAATTGAGTATACACATTCCAGTCAATCCATCCGTCTTAAAGGGTTTGTGGGAGAGTGTCAACGCAAGGTTGAAAGGGTGGATGGGTGGGCAGATGGAAATATGGGACATCAGACCTGGATAGCGAGTATACCCACGGATGGTACCACGCTGATCGTATACCTACAATATAAGGTAGCATTTTGGGAGCTATTATTGTATGTGTAAAGCTGCGTTGTTACCCCCATGCCTAGTATCAATCTCATTGCCCCGTAATATAGACACTCCTTTCTTCCCCAGATACTATTCTCACCCTCTCATCCCACCGGAGAGATCAACAAAGAAAGACGAGGAACATTTTCCCAAGCGAATTATCAATATAATCTTCTCTTGATTTCAACGTTTAATCGAATTAAGAAAACGGAAGTGGCAAAAAGTTTGAATCCAACCCTATTTAACATACTGCCAAAATGATTTGCGGAAAGGTGTCAAACCTAAAGTTTACCCCTGTCGCCTGGCCACATTGAGAGCACATTTGATCCCTCGTCTCTACTGTATATTGGATTTTGGAAAATTGTAGACTCTAGTAATGTAGACAGCGATTGAGAGATGAAACGTGTGAGTCTTGTTGATGAGCAAGAAGGAAAAGCTTGATCTAAAAGAAAGAAAGTTTGGCATGAATGAGAAGAATTTATGGGCTTCACGAGAGTTGTATACTAGTATCTTCTTCATCAACCCTTAAGTCATGTGGAATGCAGAAGATACTGAAAATCGTACAGGTCTGTCATAACTTTCAATCCTCAAGGGAAAGAAGACTATAAAGTTAAATATAGAGTCATTTAAGTTGTGTCACTACCTAGGTATTTACAAAACTTCTTCAGATATTCTAGGAACTCAATGTGAGGCATGGATTGTAGAAGACACTTGATTAATACATAACGTCTCTTACATATTGGGCTAACCATTTTCTATTAAAAATGTTTGGCTTCAAGCATGTCCAGGACATCATGACTGAGATTGGATCATAGTGTAGATAGATAGCCTGTGAGATGGAGGTGCTGCCAATTAAGGTGCCTCTATTTGAATGTTGTGATAAACTCATTTCTGAACATGAAAAGACAAACATATACTAACTTACTGTTCTTGGGAGAAAATACCTGTACAAGGCACCCAGATGTGCTTCTGAAAATTGCAATCAACCATGGCACGTGAAGCAGAGGCATGGCTCTTGATATTGCCGTCTAGATCAAATGATTTCTCGAAGCGTCAAGTCAATATTTCCCCGAGATGTCCATACGATGGTTACATAAATGTGATTTACAATTAGGTGGAATGGAATCTAAGTAAATAAATCCGGTCTGAACCCTCTCAAACCAATAATGGAAAATGGTGTTAGCTCACGTCTTCCATAACCCCCCCCTGAACAGCAATCAAATTCCGACAAACAAAGGATTAAAATGGCAGAATAAAGAGACAACAAACTCGGCCCGGTCGTGATATTGCTTGCTGCTGCCGGTGATATCATCTTAGGCCCCTGCTTCCCACCGAGATGTTTACTCCGCTGAATTTTTCGCCCGCCACACCTACAAGGCTGCAGAAGCATATGCCAGAGCTCTACCAGAATTAGGGTAGGCACTTGCTCAGTACACCTTAGAACCAAACCTCACTCGCCTTATTGACTAGATTCCTCCACCCAAAAGTGCGCTGCAATGACCATTTTTGCATCCCTCACATAGGCGACTATTGTGAGGACCTGTGGACTCAGATGAATAGTAAGGCGAATCCATATGTATCCCACGCCATTTTTTGATGCGATATGCCACTCTATCCGCATATGATTCATCTAGAAGTGGTTGGCCAAGATCCTTACAGGACTTGCAGCGTTGATGATATACCCTTGCGTTATATTTCGCTCCAGGATACATTCGTATGGTAATGGCAATTCTCTTACTTGACCATCCATTCGAGCCACATGTTTTGTTGTGACAGATGAATCGACCCATGATGTTTGTGTCGTAGTTTTTGTCACAGCCTGCATTGTCGTCAACGTCGTGGAAGTTGAAATAGAGACCATCTTCTTCCAACAGACGTGATACGTTCTCGTGGTGTGTTGGATGCAAGGACCATCTTTTAGCGTATGAGCGAGTATGAGCTGAGGAGGTTTGAATGTGTTGCTCGAGAGCCTTTTTGGTTTTGAACGGTCGGTTGCAGCTGTTGCAATCGTACATCGGAACGTGGGCTGAGGAATTTTGAATGTGTTTCTCGAGGTCATCCTTGGTCTTAAAATTCCGATTGCAAGGGCTACACCTTGCCATAGCTGGTGAACGTAGAGCTGCTGGAACGAGAATAATGGGACGCAACAAAAATAAAAATCTCATAGCCTAGAGCCCAGCCTTCCACTTGGACGCTTTCTTTGTGCTTTGGAAAGATAGAGGGCCCTGTTGCCCGTATATATGGCATATCATATATCAATCTATTGCCGGTATAGACCGAACGAACTGGCTTTTCCCAAGTGTATGCAGATAACCTCTCGTGGCCTGATATTATTGGAATGGCTTACCATGCAATGAACGCCACAGTTGTTGATGCATGGAGCCTCCCGTTTGAATCCTTGTTGAAGCTTATTGGCATGTGTCTGATTTGGATCAATGCAGGTTGATGTACAGCAATATGTTTTGGGAAGTAGGAGTCCCATCCCGACCAACAGGCGCTGGTAGCTTGCCCGATGTTCGGCTCTCTTGAATCTTGCATTGTCACACTTCTTCCATCGAATACATCCTTCCATTTCGCGCCGTGCACAGAGCCCTTAATTAGTACCATAGGTATGCATCGCAAACACTACGGAAGCACAAGCCTTGCCCACCTGGCCAACTTGGGTATCGCCCCAATGTATGTCAAGATATTAGCTTTTATATTCATGTGCGCCCGCTGCGCCAATCATCTGAAGCACTGATACATCCAACAGTTTCTACTTTTGTCACTTGTGAAATAAAATCACCTCTCCAAACAGGGCAATTTTCGGTATCATTTATTCAGCGATTGTGAGCTTTGAAAGTCTGGTTGGATGAAATTTTGCAATTTTTGCCTAAAGTGAGATCTCCACCAATAAATGGCACTACCATCAAGCTTTGCGCAGAAAGACGTATCAGCTCATCTGGCTTATTGAATTGGGAGATATTATACTCACCCCTCCACTCAAAACCAATGCACTCAAACAAGCTGCGGAACCATTTGGGCCGAAGTCACTATGACTTCAACATTGAAACCGATTATTGGGTAACGTCCTATGTGGCAGTCAAGAAAGACTTCTGGGACCTCGTTTGGGCTTCCCCTGGCTATGAGGGATCAGACCACGCCCTGGACAGAGTTGGATTGAATGCCAAGGACACGGGCCAGGCAAATACGGAGCGGAAAGCTGATGGCAAAGGATCTGATTTTGGAGAAATTTGGTGCCCCCAACCGCCAGAAAGGTTACAACTCTGAAGCAGTTCATTGAACCGTTGGAGAAATGGGTGGACCAGATGCCTGGTGCCAAAAAGGTAACAACTTTGAACGGACGACCAAGCGTGATGAGACAGGCCATGCGACATTACTAGTGAACACACACACACACACACACACACACACACACACACACAAGATGAAGAATTAGCAAATGAGAAAAAAAAGCAGGGATGATGAAGAGGGAATATTCAAGCAGCGGAGAAAGAAGATTTGTATAGTAATGTGCTAAACCTAATCTAAACAATGATGGATTTTACAGGACAATTCCCCAGCCAGACACCAAGTCTTATGTTTGAGGTCTCTTCCCAGCTCCTTGTTTTCTCTTACGCATATTTCAGTATTAGATTATCTGGCAAGACCACTTTCGCTAATGGCTAGTTACATACACCGATATATTGATGCATGTCTAGAGGTTTCCAAAGCTTCCTTATCCATTTAGCTTTTGCCCATCACTGCAAGGTAGAGCTCGGCGAAACAACGGAGATATAAAACTAGTCATATCAATGTTAAGGTGAGGATTACCATCATACTACGAGCGCCCAACTGGTAACTGCATGGGTATGAGCGAGCTGAGAATTGAGATAGAATGCAGGGGTCGTGGGAAGCAGAAGATGGGCCCAAAGAGTTTCTATGGGGCAGATTTGAGATTGTTCGACTCTGTAGTAAACCTCCCTTACAACACACATATCAGCCTACATTTTATTCTGTAGTCTATTTCATCTTCTATTCTGGCCATCGCGATACATTATAAATATAATATTTTCCGCTGTTATATCTAAAAAGAGAGGAAGGGTTATTGACGAGAAGAAGACTTGGTATACTTCAACCCTTAAACCACGCCTCGAATTATTTTATTATTTTGATTTTTGGGTTTGTGATATCTATATAAACGAGATAGATACGCCCTGCACCACATGCCGCCGAAATTGTTCGTCCTACTAGCATTGTCATTCTTCCCAAATCTAACTCAAGAATGGATTGATAAAAGATAGACACAGTCCTCCCCTCATTCTTTATAACCGACCTACAGTAGAACCACCCCTCATCAGACGTCAAATATCCCTTTCTGGCGCCATGCAGCGTTCGTGCACTGTGCGTTGCAGAAATAGCTACAGAGAACTCCGCAGAGAACTCGAATGAAACGACCCCGTGTATGTCACGCATCGGACGGATTTGAAACCTAACCGGCGACTGCATTCGCTCTGGACTAGCATGGCGCGCGTGATGTGTGACTCCCTGATGAGTGGGCGTGGATAAAGCAAGCGAGCAGCGCAGACACAGATTTGGACCGCTTTGCTGTTTGGTGGAGATTTGGCTGCGGCTGGGTGGGTATGCGAGATATGAGGGTAAAGCTGCCTTAGTAGAGGAAAACTCCATTGGACTGATCATTTACCCTCTTGCACACGTAAAACAGGATTTAGCAAAACATTTTTGCAGCATTTCTCGGCTTTAGAAGAGCCAATTGGTAGACGGGGTGGTGGGTGAATCGACTAAGAGGTGCTCTGTGGATAAAAAGCTAAACGGAGGGGTGAAAGACGCCAGCTGTGATAGAGTCAGTGAAGCACAACGCGAGCTAAGGAAAATAATGGGTGATTTTTCATGTAGGGGCCCGCAACCGCGTTTAGCGCTAGAGTGGGTTGAAAGGGCAGACTGTCCTGAAAACGGTAGCTAAAGCCAATCAATTATCCCCCTTTTTCGGGAATATTGGCATTGAAAATTGAAAAGGAGCCTGTTGCGACCATGATGTCGCGACAGATACAGGATAGAATAACAGAGACATCAGACAAAGCATCTCAGAATCAATGTGTAACCTGGGATATTCAATAATTAGTAGTTAGCTGTGAAAATATTGTTTGTTGAAATGCTGGAATATAATAATAATATATGGATAAGTTTAATAAATTAAAATAAAGTCTCATGTATATATATCTCCTTAACTCATTCTAAAATATAAACAAAATTCTAGGAAATACGAAAAGGAGAAGATGACAATCTGATTTCGAGCGGAGATACATTAACAAAAAAGAAAAATATTAAGAAAAGAAAATAGTGAAAAAATGGTGTGTGGTATCAAAAAATAGACATAAAAATAGATGGCACGACATGCGACGACGGGCCCCAACACAAAGCAAAATAGGGCATGCGACGGGGTATAAAATATTATATGCAAGAATTCGACATGATCGGGCTTGGTAGAAGGAAAAGTAAAGATAAAAAAATAAAATAAACAAAGGAAAAGGGCAGGTCTGCTAAAATAAGTGAGTGACTAGGTACGTGGGTGTGCCCAATGGCAAAATCGGGGATTAAAAATAGGGGGGTAGTTGAAAGAACAAGATATTAATGTACAATATAGACAGGATGATTTGAAAAAGCGAAAGTAGAAAAAGAGGTCAAAGCTCCGAAGGGAGCAAAACGAATGGAATCGTAAAAAGAGAAAATCGCTATGCAAAAAGTAAATAGAAAATTAGAGAAAAGTGAAAGAGAAAAGCCAAAAATTACAATCTGTCTGCGAGATGTAGAAGATGGAAGATATAGAGAATCTAAAAATATAAAAAAAAGTAAGTTCAGAAAGACAAAAGAGGCAAAATATATATATAAAAAAAAAATAAGGTTAATCCAAACCATCTCCAACTTCCGCCTCCGCCTCCGCCTCCGCCTTACTCTTTCTTTCTTTCAATCGATTCATATTGACGGGCCAAACGGCCCATCGCCCCCAGCAACCCTCTCCTCATCCTGCGCCGAAATAACCCCACCAAGTACACTATCGCCATCATCGCCATAGCCACCATAGCCACCGTACGCGCCATCGCCGTTATAACTCCTCGCTTCGGCATCATGGTCATAGCTCGACTGGCGCAGTAGCGGCGGCGTCGTCGGCGGCTCCAGGTCCTGAGGCAGTTTCTCTCTCTGTCGCGTGGAGAGTCTGCGTGGACCACCACTGCTGCCGATATTATTGTAGTGTCTCAGCGGCCGGCTTTCTGAGTAGGTGCGTCGGCTGCCAGCGCCCATTGACAAGGGGGCAGGAGGGGCGCTGTAAGTTGCTGGTGATTGGCGCACGTTTGAGCTGGGTGGGGTGAGGAGGCCGGAGAGGAAGCTGGGTGGGTTATTGGAACCCTTGGAAGGGGTGCGGTGGTCATTGGCACTGGCGTTGTTGCCCATGGCGTTCGCGGATGGTGAATTGGGCATGATGGTGTTTTCTCGCGCCTTGCGCCAGTTGCCCCAGGCCGCTGCTGCGGCTAAGGGTAAGGAGCGTGGGGAGGCGGCGAGGTTGGAGAGGGTGGATAGCGATGGGAATTGCTGGCCGCCATTGTCGTTACCATTGCCGCCGGACATGGCGCGCTCCTTTTCTTGTTGCTCCATCTGCACGTTAGCTTTGAGACGGATGGCGGCGTCGCGGACGGCCTGTTGGTTGAAGCTTGGCTGGGAGAGGTTGTTGATGATATCCTGCAAATCATCCAGGCGGACGCCGAGGAGTTCGCGGAGCCAGTTAATTTCCGTCTCGCGCTCTTTCACTTTCGCAGGCGCATCTTTGTCAATGGCGGCGAGCTCCTGTTCCAATTCTTCTATGCGTCCTTCACGCTGCTGCAATTGATCCTGCAGAACCATGATGGACTCCCGCAGCGCCTGCGGTGAGATCTTCTCGGGAATCTCAGATCCTCTGCGGAAGGTCATGGATGGCGATGTGGGCTGACTGGGTGACTGGTGTGACCGGGCAGGAGCAGCAGCCTTGGCACTCTGCGCCGCTTGCGCCGCCGCCCGTGCTGCCGATTTCGCAATTTCAAGCTTCTCTTCGACATGGGCGAGCTTTTCTTCCAGATGCTCAACCTTCTCATCCCGTAGCGCCAGCAGTTCCATCAAGTGAGCTTCGCCACGTTGACGATCCTCAGAAGTATTATGTAATGCCCGCGCATGTCGTTCGCGGAGGTCATTGAGGGCGCGCTCGTGGAGGAGTCGCTGTTCCTGAAGTGCATTCTCCTTCGACTCAGCAGCTTCTGCGAGAGCAAGCTTCTTCGCATCGGTGGCCTCTTCAAGTTGTAGCTCGTGCCTCGCCTTCGCTGTATCCGCATCCAGTCTGACGCTATCCAACTGATTCTGGAGATTGTTAATTTGCGACTCTAGCTCGGCACGAACGTAGTTAACCTGGTTATTAGCCGCATCGAGATCGGCCTCCATAGACTTTCTAGCCCTCTTAATTTCAGAATGGCTACTCTCCCGCGCCTCGTTAAACTCACGCTCGAACCGCGCAGCCTTGTTTTGCAAATCGTGATTTTCTTGTCTTAGCGTCATCAGCAGCTCCTCAAGTCGTGCATTTTCCTGCTGCGATTGTCCGAAGATAAATCGCAGCTTGGTAGCCTCCTTCTCCTGCTGTTGAAGGTCGCCAACTTCCATCTCCAATTTTTCTCTCAGCTTAACTTCACGATCGTAACTTGCCCGAAGAGCGTTGTTCTTGGCTGTTAGGTCTGTTTCCTTCTTTCGCCAGGTAGCCTCGTAGAAAGTAAAGTTTCCAGACGCGCTGGCCATGTCCTCCTGGAGCCGCTCAAACTTCTTACGAAGTCCCTGTCTCGCAGCCATGCTATCCTCTATCTGCCTCTTCATATGGTTAATCGTGAGTTTAAGATCCTTATTCTCAGCTTTAACCTGCTCGACCTGCGACCGCCAATGGTCATCAGAAACCCTGTACTCGTCCAGAGTTTCCTCAAGCGTAATATTTTTCACCGACAGCTCAGAGAGTGTGAGTTGCAGACTTTCCTGCTGTTCCTGAAGAAGTCTAGACTGCCTCTCGATTCGCTCGGTTTCGGGGAGTTTCCGCTCCTTCAGGTCCTTGAGGGCTTCTTCCGTCTTCATAGCCGATTCACGGTGATAGGCTGCATCCTCCTCTGCAATCCTAAGAAGCCGCTGGCATTGGGCAAGGGAATCCTGAGCATCTTTGCGCGTTTGATACTCCTTCTCAGCCCGCTCTTCAGCAACCCGTAGCATAGTCTGCATACCCTCAACTTGAAATTTCAATGCCTCCATGTTATCGATATGAGAAACGGATTCGACAGGTGCATTGAGTCGGGGGTGTTCCGAAATGGCATCGACAATGACCTGCCTCAAATCAACCGGCGGCTCTGGAGCCGGCCCAACTGGTTTAGACGCAGCAAGTGTCTTCAACTCAGTTAATGCGGTTTGAATTTCTGTAAGATCAACGACTGGCGCCGGGACCGGGGGTGGAGGTGGAGGGGGGACGGGCGGGATAGTTTCAATACGAGGAACCTGGCTCGCCAGCGCCTCAGCGACAGCTTGCTTGATTTTATCAACACGTCTATCCCGTCTATTCAACGGAGACCTGGACCTGTATTGGAAAACCTGGTCCTCCTCATCATCTTCATCGTCCGCATCGCTATGCTCAACAACTTCAGCCGAGGCGCTCCTGCGCTGGCTGACAGATCGCGAAGCAAGAACGTCGATAGATTGCTGGATGATGCCTAACGTCCGCTCGAGCGGATCCAGACGGTTCTCAAGGATCCCACCAACGATCTCGTTCACGTGTCGGTCGAAGAAACGGCTTCTCTGTCGTAGCTTCGCGTCCTCTCCGACGGAAATGGCATCGTCCCAATCACTCACGTGTTCAATATCAGGGTTATTGAGATGTCGTATGGGGGATTGACTACCGCCGCTAAGAGCACTTCGCTGTGGCGATAGTAAATGCTGTGATTGCACATCTAACTCTGAGTGTATCTTGGGCAAGTTGCCAAGGAGACGACGGCCGCCTTGCACACTTGGGCTCGGAGCGTTGCTGCGGACAGCATAGCTGGGGACTAGACGTGGTCCAGTAAACTGGTCCCCGAAGATTTCCTGGTTGGGCGGCTGCGGGGTGTTTAATCTCTCAATACCGAGATCTGAGTTATTGTCATTCAGTTGCTTCATGACGGCATCGATCTCTTCCTCATCGAGGGAGTCGTGCTCGGCATCATCTTCTGAACCAGACTTCACTTCGCTGAGGGGTAATGTCTCTTCTTCTTCCTCTTCCAGAGCTCTGGAGTTTTCACCTTCAGGGGTGGATTGAGCAATGGTACTTGTGAGGTATTTGGCGGGTGGTGGAGAGGAAGGAGGTGTGGATACTGCATAGCGGGAGCCTTCGAGACCAACGTTTTTCTTTGAAACAGCTGGCGGTTGGGTTTGCTTAACAGGGGTAATAACGGGAGCAGCTGGAGCCGGAGCTGGGGTAACGACCGGAGCGGCAGGCTTGAACTCAAAGGCCTCTGCAGTGGGTTTAAGCACAGACGACGACAGCTTAGATGAGCTAGCAACACCCTCACTACCCACAGTCTTCGGACTTTCCTTGTTAACGGGGCTTTCAGCACTTTCGACGGTGACTGGGAGATTATCCTCTTGCGGAGGCGCATCTTCATCCTGTCCCTCCGGGTCTGTCTCCCGTTGGAGACCATGAAGCCCAGGACCCGAAGGGAACGCATCATTGAAAGCAGCAGCCTCGTATTCATTCTTGAACTCAAACGGTCGCCATTCCGCGGTTTGACTAACGGGAGTATCCTTTGAGACGGGAGTAAGGTTCTCAACAGTCGCCGTGGTAACAACAGTAGGAGGAAGAGTAGGCGGAGCAATGTCTTTTGCACCAGTGCCGATCTCCTCATAAGCCTCCTTCACAGCCGCGCCCGGCGCTGCGTTGGCATTCTCCTTCCCATGCGCAGACGGTGTAGATGAAGCCACTGCCGGCGTAACAATATCGTTAAGCGAGGCCACATCATCATCCCCACTTCCACCAAGCGGATTATGGTGGGGATTATGACTCGGAAGCGCAAACTCAACCTCCCTATCCCCATCACTCCCCGCCCTCCTCGCGCGCTTCTCTCGACCAAGCGGCCCAGCTCTCCCCGCAGCATCCGCAGGCTTCTTATTATTAGTATTTACATTAGTATTATTAGTATTAGTATCATCTGGTCGAATTATCGGGATCGCCTTCGATCTTTTCGCTGGCTTGATGATTAGTGATGATGTATCGAAGTCGCCGAATATTTTGCCGCCGGTGAATCCTGGTATTCCTGCTGGTACTGATGCTGAATTACCACCGGTCTCCGAGCCGGACACGGGCGTTGTACCAACAACATCTGCTGTAGTATCTGAGGCGAAACTGCGGCCCGGGTTAAAGACAGGTGCATCGATGTTAAAGGACGCAGTAGAGAAATTGAAGTTGGTATTTGACGAGATTGAGGTGGTTGTATTAGTATTACTGCCCTCCAGAGGAGCGAATGAAGGTGCAGTCACGTTGAATGCACTGGACGATGCAGCGCTGTGTTGTGACACGCGCGGACTGAAGATGGAATGAGAGGGGTGGAAGTTACTATTCGTATTTGACGATGAAGAATGTGGGAGATGTGGTTGTGGTGGCTGGAAGCTAGTTCCCGTAAAGGAAAAGGTATTCGATGCGAAAGAGCCCGATGGGTCGAATTCCTTCGCCTCGACGTTTAGTGTTGACGTTGACGTGCGCGATCTGTGTCGTGGTTTGAAAGAGGCTACGCTGGTTTTTGCTTGGTGGTGGGAGCTGGAGTCGAAGGCGTTTTGCTGGTCGCCAAATTGGCCGTGGAACGAGCCTGAGAGGCTAGGGTTTGTATCGATGTCGGAAGCATCGAGCGGGAGATCTTCCTCAGCCTCTTCGCCATCATCTTCACCACCGTTGTTGTGTTCGCCAAACAAACGCTGTTGCGGAAGCACTTTCGCTTGCTGCATGTTGGAAAAGTTTGACACCGGCTCATCAGCAACGGCCCACCGAGATTTCAGCAAATCATCAGCGGGCTCGTGTTCATGTTCATTTTTATCATCCTCTTCCAGTTGACGTCGAATCGCGTCTTCAAGATGATACTCCGCCTGCTCCACCCCTTTCTGTAACGTTTCGCTTACATTATGGCGATGGCCGCGCGGGGTTGGATGGGCGATTTCCGGGCCCGATGTTGTTGAGTCAACCGTATCCGAGTCCGCCAATGTGTCGGTATTCGAACCCTCTAATGGCGGGGAAATGAGTTGGCTGGAATTTTCCTCCTGCTGTTGCTGTTGCTGTCGTTGTTGCTGCTGCTGAGATAAAATAGGCAATGGCCCCTTCAGCTGCGAAAGCAAACTCGCCGTCTCAGGGAATTGCAACTGCATTTGCTTCGCATCATCAGACGCCAAGGGCGATACAGGCGGTAGCATAGAGTTCATATTATTCATATTCGGCAAATTATTCGCCACAGAACCCGCGGGTGAAATACCGCCCTGGCGCCCAACAAAGAAATTTGGCGACGTGAAAGCACTCTGCGCGGGGGGTGTTGGCTGGAAGGGTAGAAAGGGGAATCCTTGGTTGCTAAAAGAATGATCTGCTCCAACGAGACCTGCCTGGGTCGGGAAAGAGGAGCTGCTCGGTAAGCCAAATGGCGACGCGATAGGTGACGCGAATGCACCAGGTGTTGAGGCTGCCATGGTGGCTTGGCTGAATGACGCAGAGAAAGCGTTCGAGGGCAAGCCGAATGGATTACTCGCCGCGGAGGATGTGGGGATTGGCGGAGAGAACGGATGGTTAGTGCTAGGGAATTGCGACGAGGCCTGGCTCATCGGTACGGATCCTCCTGGGGAGATAGCGGCGGCTGAAGCTGGTGGATCGGGGTCGAGGAATACACCCAATGCACGCAGCTTTTTCTCTTTGACGAAATTGACATACTCCTCCCACTCGGATTGATCGGGGAAACTGACATTACATCTGTTCTCCTGCGATCCCCTCCGAGATTCGTGTGGGTCAGGGAATGCTGGTCGACTCTGTGACCCGGCGTCTAATCCCCCGACACGGGGGCCGTCTTCATATCCACGGATATCGTATCCCTGCTCTTCCCACTTCTTCAACCGGCTCGCGACATCGGTGGGGGTAAGAAGATGGCAGCCGCCCTGGCTGGAACCGCGACGGTCCTCAAGAGGAAATGCAATGATGCACGCCTTTTTTCCCCACAGGACTTTTTTCTTAGGCCGTTCGAAACCAGGAGTCGACGTCCTCGTCTGTTTATGGGCAACGATCGGGCTGGCGGGAAGAGGGGGGTGATTGATACCGTCATTATTTGGGGGAGGTGGGGGGAGTGGTTTATCAATGGGTGAAATCGGAAGACTCGAGTCACCAGCCGATGACGTGCCGCCTGGGTGTGGGCTCAGGGCAAGCTTGGATGAAGCCTCCTTGTCCGACATAGTTGCTGTTGTAGTAGGAATAGCGTCCAGTTCGTGACCGATATCCCAAAAGTCGGACTGTTTCAAAGTATCTGTGCTTTTCTTGGGCATGTGTTTCGGCCTGGGTCGAGATCGACGAAGCCGATCACCGTCCCGATGAAGAAGCAGGTCCTTAGATTTGCTTTTACCAAAGCTACGCGATGTGGGAGTCTTGAGGAGATCTTCGTCCTGTGAATCGTCTTCCAGACCAAGCCAACCTTCAGACTGGTCCTCGCTCAGGTGATTCCTGGCCGTTAGGAATGAACCCGTGCCGCTGTCCACTGAGTCGTCACTCAACCAGTTTGTACGTTCTGTTCGAGGCTGTCCTGATAGATATTGGTTGATCCACTCTTCGGTGAAATCCTTGATGGGATTTCCCTGACGACCCCTGGCCGCGCCTCGTCCGATAGAGCCGTAGAAACGCCTCGAGATGCGCGACGAGGAAGGTTTTAGAGAACCGTTATTATTCTTATTGCTAACCTTGCTTGTTTTAGGATGAGTGCTCTTCGTAGACGAAGGAGAATCCTCCCCGCTATTGCTATTATAGCGGTAGTCTCCCTCAGCTTCTCCTGCTTCTTCTCCTTCTTCCTCCCGAGGACGATTTCTCAAAAAAGACGAGGGATGTCGTTTAGGACTCGGAGTCGCATACGGTGAGCCCCAGGCCGTAGTGTAATAGACGCTACTATCAGTCTTTCTATGCTCTGGGGACGAAGATAGTGAGTCTGACTCTGTGTGGTACTTGGGCAACGAGGGCAGCGAGACCAAACCGCTGGCGCCGCTGCTTGGGGTTGGGGAAGGGATTCGGGGTAGCAACGAGGGAGCAGCCTGGAGGCCTGAAGCCCCTGGAGTGACTGAACGCTTCAGAGATGGTATTGTCGCGATGGGGATATCTTGGACGGGGGCTGTGTCGCTCTGTCTGTTAACAGACGTTAAACGGAGCACCGGGTTGGCCGAATCCGCGAACAGATGTGAGCCTGGAATATGGGAACACAGATAGAGGTTAGCTGGATGCGGGAAGGCAGGGAGATATATTCATCCCATTATAAATTGGTTTTTAGAGAGGGGATCCGTGTAGAGACGGAGAGAGGGATGGGTGTGTATGTATGTGTGCGGATTGGGTATGTTTCTTTTCTTCTCATTTCATTGTAAATTTCAAGGACGCAAGGAGGACAAAAAAGTCACGTACTTTCCGTGTCGTCTGTAGCAGCAAGCACCCGCTTGCCGCTCTGAATATACCCCGGAATCTTGAAGCATGGAAATCAATGCGGAGGGAGGGGGAGAGGATGCAAAGGGATACGCGGGCGGTTTTCTGGAAGCGGTTGATGTGTGTTCTCAACCTGGGGGAAAAAGAAAGAGAAAAAAGAAAGAAAAAACAGGGCCCAACGTTGTAAAGGCGGAGGGAGGAACTGCAGGTGGAACGTTGAGTGGGCAGGTTATTCTATTGGGTTTTTTCTCTTTATTTCTCTCTCTCTCTCTCTCTTGTTTGGCCCAGTTTTACTTTTTTTTACCCCTTGGCGAACACGTTGACAGGTTTGACGCGACAAGCGGTGGACGGGGGGGAAGTTGGGGTTGGGCAGCGAGTCCGGGTAGCGAGTCGGGACACACAGATAGTGGCAGAACAGAAGAGTATAAAAAAAGACAACAGATGAAATAAAAGAAGAAGGAAAGAAGAAGAACAAGAAGAACCAGAAGAACAACGACGCAGCGATGATGATAGATAATACGGCGGGCCACCAGGAGTAAACAAAGACGGTCAGAGGAAAATGTGGATAGACACAACCTTAGACAGGCGATGGATCCATGGTGCAGCGCCCGCTAGAAAAGTGTGTAATATTACTCTAATTCCACCCCTGGGCCCGTTGGACTTGGTTTTGGGCGCCCCGTTCCTTGTAAACTGTGCCTGTAAATAAATATAAAATACAAGTAAAACAACACGGCGTGGGATAGAATATAGTAAAAAGTTCCACCGCGGCAGACAGATATCATTACTATGTATGTACAGTACCGTACAATCATTCAATCATCCTCGTTTTTGTCCCTTTTCCCAATTCCCAAGTTGGAATCCAAAGATTATTTCCCGTTTAGGCCAGGAAGGGAATGGGGCGGAATCAAGCGAGATTAAGCGTATTGGTAATTACCACAATTACGAGGGGCGATTCAACTGGCTTCCACCCGACGATACCGCTTGCTTACAGTACAGGATACGCTAGCCTCGGACCCAGCTGTTTGCCCAGGGGGGGATTAATCTAAGGGGAGTTTGACAGGTACCTTATACTTGTGGCTCCTTAACAGTTTGGCTGCGAGGAGATGTACCTTTTGCTATTCTGCAACGGCCTACCAAGGTATGTACCACCTGAAACCCCTGTGCCTGTTCTAACACGCGAAATGGATTTTATCTGTTCTTCATGTCAGAACGCGTCTATCTGCCCCGCAACATGTGTTTGTCTAGTCTGGCTGGAGGCATACGGAGTGATATAGGGAGTAAATATACCTACGTTACCTGGGCAGGTTTTTCTCCTTTCTTCATCATGAAATTATTTAAAATATATATAGCTACAAATTCAACGATCTATTTGCCATGGGACATAATACTTCTAAGGGACGAAAAGGTTTAGGGAATAGAGAAAAGATATGGACACTGTCTAGATGAAAACAAGAATAGAAATTTCTTTTTTCTTTTTTTTGCTGTTGGATACAAAACACCTGTTATATAATTTTATTACAGCAGTAATTTGACGATACATCTATAAGCTTAGGATACTGCCTGAGGGGGGTAATATGGAGGAGAGAGAGATTAGAGGAAAGCAGCAACCGCAAAATGCAAAACACACACACACACACACACACTCCCGATAAGGAAAAAAACAAAGGAGTATCAACAAAAAAAAAAAAAAAGAAACTGGAAAAGGGAATAGAAGTACCTGCTTGGTGCACCTATATCAACCCATCTGCCCGTGTATTTCCCCCAGTTGATCCCTCCCTCTCTACATCCCCTTCTCACACCAAAACAAAACCCCCTCAATCCCACCCTTAACATTGAACCTGATACTTCGCCTTACGATCCGCAGTATACATGCCCCACTGCTTCTCGCTAGCAGCATTGCCATTGTCACCAATGCTATCGGGCTTCCACGGCTCATCAAAGGCCTCGAAGAAGAACACGTCCACGTTCCAGGCGAGCAGCGCGCAGACGCCGTGGTCGTGGAAGGTTTTGGCATTGGCGGTGCCAGCTTTGGCGCTGCCGTAATCGGAGCCGCCGTCTGTTGTAGGTTAGTTTATTTGGCCCAGCTTTTTATATATATATATATATATATATATATATTAACACAAAGGGGGTCTTCGTACCGCTTGGCCAGCCGGTTTCACCGGTGGCGATGTAGATGTCTTTCCAGCGGGGGCCAGCGATTCTTTGGATGTGGCTCATGGCGCGGGTCATGTCGTCGAAGAGGGTTGCAGTGGCATTCTTGACGTCCTGGCCCTGCCAGAAAGCGAAAGCGTTGACGAGGCTGGATTTAAGAACGAAAGTAAGAGGGGAAAAACGAGTTAGCTCGCCCATTGCGATATTAAGTGTTGTAACTAGGGAGGATAGAGAGGGTAGGGAAGGAAGAAAATATGAAGAAGAAAAGCAAGGGCCGGGGAGAGGGACATACAAGTAATCCACACCGCCCTGGATAAGAGCATCAGCGGTGCCATCATCGAATTTATTCCAGCTGTCCGCAGTCCCTACTCGGACCCCTGGGATCTTCTTCTTGACCTCATTGATCTTTTCCAAGAGCTCCGGGCCCTTGAAGCTGCCGCGGTAGAGAGTCTCAGAGCCGACTGTTACAGCAGAAATAACGTCTTCATTTCCCTTGATTGCCTTCTTCAGAATCTCCGTATCTTTGTTAAATGAGGTTTCGACATCGGGCCTATATGCCATAACAAATATTAATTATTTTTAGATCGGGGAAACGTCGGGGATATGTATGAGACATACCAGATACCCAGAACGACCTTGAACCCCTTTGCTTTGGCAGCAGGCACGATAGCCAGTGCATTATCGCAATCGCTCGCGGAATATGTACGGACTAGCCGCGTATGGGCCTTGAGGACATCGAAGTCATCCTCGAAATCTTTCCGCGACTTGCAAGTTCCATCGGCGTTCTTGACACCCAAGGCGAATCCGAAGGTGCCAGTGGCGGAGACAACGGCAGGACCCGCTACCAGGGCGAGCGGAAGGAGAGTGGAGAGACGCATCGTTATGGGGGGTATTCTCAATTGGAAGCTTTAAATCGAATGAAGGGGGTAGGCTGGTTTCTATTTTCTTTTTATATTTTATATTTGGCGAATCGTTGGTGTCTCAAGCGAGCGGCGTGGGACGGGGAATGGAAAAGGAAAAAGAAAAGGAAAAGGAAATCGAAATCCTAAATGAATGGAATATATTTTAGAAAGTCAAAAGGAAGGTAAGAAGTTTAAAAGAGAGAGAGAAGAAAAGGATGCAGAAAAGAGAGAGTTGGGTTAGGTGTGTGAGAGAAAGCAAAAGAAGCAGAAGACGCAGCAGTAGAAAAGACAGCGAGATGACAACCTGGGACGGGCGGAATAACCTTCCGAGGGATTTTGGGCTGTTCCAATTCTCCCAACCCTGACCCATGGGCCCATGGGCCTTCGGTACACGGCTGTTTGGGCGGCGAAACCAAGAGCCTGAGCCTGAACCTGAGCCTGAGCCACACCCGCCGCCAGCAACCACTAAGCTGTAACCAGTCAACATTAAACACAACCCGCTTTGTTTTGCTACCATGTTTCAGAAAGACCCTTTAGTTAACCTTTGCTAAAACAATCCTCACCTAGACACGCTTGAATCCCCGAGTTTCTGAGTCCCTGAATACCCCGGCCCTGCCATGGCCACTGACGACAGCCCAGCTACGCGGCCTACGCCCGCAGCACAGGAAACCAGGGGACCAGGAGTGGACGAAGGGATGGGTTTGGAGTGTGTTACTTCTTGGCTAGCCCAGCTCGTTTTAGCGGGGCCATTGGATTGGCCCGGCCGCTAAATTGGAAGGGTTTTTCCAAGGGGGATGGTTTCCCCGGGATTTCGTGGTAAGCTATCTAGATACCTTTGGGAGGCATTTTTAGAAAGTTTTCTTGGGCCTTGTTCTATCTATGCTCAGTATGAGAGAGGGCCGGGAGGAGGGTGGATATTTTTTAAAACAAAAATATGTAGGAAAAATTTACGGGCGAGAAGGGGCAATTTTTCTAGAACGTTATCAAATGCTGGAGCTCATCAAAATCTGCATGGTAATAAAATGGTGGATGTGAATCTGGTGTTTCTTCAATAGCAGAACGATGGAATTTCGACTCGACGCTGGCTGCTCGGTTAGCTAGAAGGTATTAACAACAGTCAGCATATTCAATAACACGTCTCTTGAGGCAAGAAGTATAGTTTACTGATATTTGATTTTTGAGGATGATAAATAAGAAGTGCTCGTTGGTAAGTAACTAAACAATGGCCGAATATGAAATTGTCACTGTTCTAACAAATAATTCTCAACGCATACCAAAATCAAAGAAACAGGAGGGAAAGAAAAAGAAAAAAAAGGATGCAAATGTAAGTTACTCCCCAACATGCCCGGTGCGCCGTAAAAAGGAATAATACAACTATGAGCAATCGCCAGGAATAATATCCCACCTCACCTCACCTCATCTTCCACGAGTAAATACTGACGGAAGAAACTCTCACAGCCATTCTTTCCGCCATCCTCCAATCCGCAGCTCCTTTTATACTCACCTTCCTCTATAAATATCTAAGTACTCCTAATCGCTATGATCTGTATCCCTGCTTCCCACGTGTGCACGTAACATGTAAGGTTATGCATGCAATGTATCATCGAACAAAGAAAAGAAGAAAAAAAGGGAGAGTTATTGATATATAAAACAAACAAACCCTACCCCCTCTGCACATGCTCCCGCGCCTCCTGAGGCGTAAGTCGCTTACCCGTCTTATCATAGAACCGTGAACTGATCCGCAGCCATTTCTCCTCATCATACTGCGCCGCCAGCTTATTGAGGAGCAGAATTTCCTCGAGGCTGAAATTCTCGTCTACGTAGAGGATTTTCTTCTTGGGGGATCGTGTGTAGTTATCGGCCTGTGGAAGTATTTGTTTTCAATGTCAGACGATGCAAGGGAGCCTCTTTAGAAGAGCCCGGGGGCGGGGCGGGGGTAGCATGACATTTACCTTCCCATTCATAACGAGTGGTTCAGAGAACGAAACCCGCCGCTCATGTCTCCTATGTGTCTCTGCCTGTTGTTGTTGCTGCTGCTGTGATCTTGAGCCAGCCTCACACTGCGCGCTGGTATGTGGTCTTTGGATTTTATATTCCACCGCTGGCCGAATTATGCCCCATCGCATCTTAAGTGCTTGTACTGGTCTACCCATGGACGTCGATATTGCTTTCCACGTCATGTCCTCCGCCTTTAATCGTCTCAGTGTATCGTCGTCGTCTGTTGTCCACCCTTGTTCTTGTTGTTGGGGCTGTGGTTGCTGTTGTTGTTGTTGTTGAGAGGCCATACTGGTACTAGCATTATTCGTACTGGAACTGGCACAGGCATTATTGGAGCAGACTCCGCTGCTGCCGCTGCTGCCGCTGCTGCTGGCTTGATTTGTCTGAACTTGACCGGTTGATGTTTGAGGGACGGCTTGGTACTGTGGTGGGGAATGGGTTCCATTAGCCTGGTTGGCAGCTTTGGGTGGAACGGGTACATAGACCAGCGGAGGGTAACCGGGGGGAAGACCGGCAGGGGATCCATTGCGGAAACCGACTGGGTATCCTCCGGTCTTTACTGTGTGAGCAGTCAGCTCTGCTGCTGCTTTCTTGCCCCTGGCTGCGACTGTGGCTTTCTAGATGGAGACCGGCTGTTAGAAAATGGCGGCAATTCGGGTTGTGCATTTTCAAAACTCATCTTCGTACCTTGTATGATGCCGCAGCCATCTCTTCCCGGATCGTTCTGGAGCTCTTGAAGATATCTGCAAATGATAGCTTGAGTCCGCCTCGGCCATCGGTATAAGACGGCATATTTGTCTGTTATCTTGTCTCTCGTATACCCGCAAGCCGCCGCTTTTCAGAACCACGGATGAGTGAAAGAGGAGAGGAGCATGGGCTGATGCATTTGATATATGTATACCTAGGTATGTTTGTATGTGTGTGTGTGTGTGGGAAGAGACACAATGATTGTTTTTGGTGAAGAGGAAAGTGGGAAGTCACACAGCAACAGAGACCTCACAAACCAGTTAGAAACCGTGAGTTTCTTTGAGATATCAATTTAGATTATTTGCTAGTTTCAAGCTTCACTAAGCAAAAGGACAGGCACACATGGAAAGAAGTGATCGATACATAGGTATATATGACGGAAAGAAAGAATCTCTTCCTCAGTCCATATCATATTATATCACTGATATACTGGCATACAATATAATATTCACACAGTGAATTGTAAACATATCAAAGAGAAAATAACAAAACAAAAAAAAAGAAGAGAGATTCCAGATGATTGTTTCCGCGTCATAAGGCACACATGACTGTTGTCAGTTAGGAATCTGTGCATGACTGGCGACTCGACTGGGTATGGCAGAATGCAGGCCATCTGAGCAATTGGAGCCATATTGTTAACAACCAGCTCATGCTACATCCCACATCCCACATCCCCCCCTCCCCTCTCTCCGCCAGCAAGAACCCCTCACGGATTCTCCTCTGGCTGACCAGTTGAACAGTGAGTGAAGCAGCAAGTCGTGATGAGTTGTCCGCAGATAGTTGGACCTGGGCTGCTTGGGTCGTGCATGAGAGTAGGTTTGTTTACTGCTGCTAGCTACGGCGGGCGAAAGGGACAGCTTGGCAGCAGCTTTTCACCCTGCAACAATTCAACCGACGACGACACACGAGAAAAGCAGCCAGATTTCAGCTACGAAGCAACGAATAAATTATACCCCAGAAACTTACACAACGCTACTTCAAAACTCTTTATATTGCTGGAAACCTTGCTTAGGATTCCCCGGATACCCCTCTCCTCCCCTTGAACCCAATTGAACCAATTCTCCTGCGTTCCCCCTCAAAAATCCTCCGGAACAAAACACCCCTGGGAAACAATGCGGTTCGGTACGGCCACGGTGCTGGTCTCGTTGCTGGGATGGATAGGGGTCGCGTCTTCACATAACATCCTCCTCCGGTCGCACACGAGAGAATGCTTTCATGAAGAACTGCACAAGGATGACCGCATGACCGTCACCTTCCAAACGGGTGACAGGGAATTTGGCGGCAGCGGGAACCTCGACATCAACTTCTGGGTACGTGAAGTGAAAACACCCCCATACACCCATTGCCTTGTCTCTCCTGTTTGTGGAAAATTAAACGAGAGAAACTCAACGACAAAGCATTATTTTAGCTGATTTACTTACTAAACAACAAATAGGTCGAGGACCCCTCCGGCGCGCGACAATACAACAAATACTCGTCCTCAGACGAATACTCCTTCATAGCAACCCGCGACGGCAAATACGTCTACTGCTTCGGCAACGAGGCCTGGGCTTCGAATAGCAAAGAGGTCTCCTTCAATGTCCATGGAGTTGTATATGTCCCTGAATCAGAGGCGCCCACAGACCCGCTGGAAGCTGAAGGTTGGCATCCCCATGCTTTTATCTCCCCGTCACTATTTTTTATAAATATTTCTCAACTGCTAATATCCTACTCTCTGATTACCTTTTTCAGTTCGCCGCCTATCCGAGGAACTGTCGCAGGTTAAAGATGAACAATCCTACATTATCGTTCGGGAACGCACCCATCGTAACACCGCCGAAAGCACCAACAATCGAGTGAAATGGTGGAGTCTTTTCCAGCTAGCTATTATCATTGGCGAGGGCGTTTTCCAGGTCTGGTGGTTGAAGCGTTTCTTTGAGGTTAGTCTCTCTCTCACACACCACTATGTGCTACTTGTAGAAGATTACCACTTTTGCTAACTAACCATGTTTCGTTTCAATAGGTCAAGCGCGTTGTTTAATCCGCGGGTTGCTTTTGGGGGTTCGAGGATATATATTATTATTTTATTATTATTATTATTATTTATTTTATTTGACGTGAGCTTTATTTTGTAATTACGACGAGCGAAATGAAGAAATCAAAAGATTATCTACTCTTTCTCCGAAAAAGCGCTACGCCTTTAGAAGAAAAAAGAGAGAAAAAAATTCATTTCCATATGTCCACACGGCATGTTATGGTGTATTATCTTACTCTGACACCATATATTCTACACCTCTTTCTTCCTCACTTGATAAGATGCCCATGCATTTCTCCGCCTGTTTTCTGCTTAAACTTTACATGCCCGTGCCGTGGCCCTGTATCATTCGGCTTGCTCTTAGGCCCAGTGTGTTTTTATTAATATTTAATTATGATTTAGATGGAAATGAAGTTGAGGATGTGTTCAGGCTGTTTAAATGCAACTTGTTGCCTGGAGAATTGTTTATATATGTCTTATTTCTTTTCAGATGTTCTCAGCGGGTTTGTTTTTTCCCCTGTAAGCAGAATATTTACTTCAAGTTCCAGAGCTGCCCTACGAATAATTCGCATATAGCTTGAATTTATCCACTCTATTTCTTACCTAAATATGCTCTCTGCGTGGAATGTTCGAACATGCAGCCTTGGCGCTCATAAGGTTAAGTTAGTTAAGCTTCCTAGACACCTGATCCGCCCCGCTCGCACCCAAATGGGGCCAATCCATATAACAACCAACCACCCAAGTGGACATAAACCTCAATCTTCTTCTATAGATAAATAGCTTCATCTAATCCATACAAAGACATGAATCTCGCAACTCCTATTCCCGTCAAATATATAGCTAGATTTATAAATCTATACGCACGTATTTCGCGATGGCGGCGGCCGCAGAGGCGGCAGATGCAGTGGCAGGGCTTGGACTCCATCTCCCCAGCCATAATACCTCAGAGATATCGCCGGAATTTCTGAGCCGGCATCATCGAAAGCATGGAGATGGCGGCCTCGGCAGCGGCGACGACGACGATAAGGATCCATTGTTATACTTCTGTTGGCGACAGCAGTCGTGTGGGTCCTGTCTGGAGGCGTCGAGGTTGTGCAGTTGGTGTCCTGGAGTATGTTTTACTTCGTTATTTTCAACTATCTTTCTCGGTTATTTAGCATTTCTTTTTTATTATTATTATTTAATTTTTTTTAGCTGTACATTTACTACATTTATGTTTCTCTATAACTTGTGTATATGCATTCGCTTTGTTAAAAAAAAAAAAAAAAATTCATTTGTCCTTTCGCCCTATGATCTACTCCATAGTGTGCATCATATCCCATCCCCTCCCAAACCCACATCTCGCCTCTTCCCTACCATAGCTCGGCTTCCCCTGCACACCCCCGTGCCCAAATAAACAAACACAAACCAAAACTAACCAACCAACCCCTTCTCAGTCCTCAACCTGCGTCTCAAACCGCTCCCCTTTCCCCCTCCTCGCCCCGCTAACCTCCTCCTCCATCTGCCCCCTCGCCTCCCGCGAGCGCTGGGAGCTGCGCGCAACACCGCTCGGCTGCAACGTCAGCACCCTCACGCTCCTGACTAGCGTGGTTTCCGTTCTGAGTACGCTTGTGCTTGTGCTCGTGATGTGGGGGGTTGTTGTGCTTGGGAGGAAGGGGTGGAGAGCTGTTGGTTTTGGGGGTGGGGGTAGGAATGGGTGGAGGGAGAGGGGGGATTGGGGGCTTATTTTTCGTGACCGTGATCGTGACCGTGGCCGTGGTCGTGGTGGGAGGCGGTGGTTGGGACGGGAAGCCGGGAGGAGGGTTGTGGTTTTTGTTGAGGAAGGGAGGGGGATGAGGGCGGACGAGAGGAGGCCGTTGTTGGTTTAGGTTAGGGAGGGACTGGGTGGGATATGACGTTTTTCAGGGTCATTGCTATGATTTTACGGGTCATGACGATTACGATTATTTGTAGGGTGTTATTTGAGGGAGAAATGGCTTTTATATGGCTTTTGGTTTTTGGATGATTGATTGATTGACTGATTGACTGATTGACTGACTGACTGGATGTTTCTTCTCTTGTTCCCCGCCTATCTTCGGCGGCACTTGTGCCCCATATATTGAAGTAAAGTAAGTTGGCATATATTGAGCTCGTCAGTTTCTATATCATACCACTGGCATCAACCCAACTTGACAAACGGCCGGAACAGTGTTAAAAATATAGTACTCTGAGGGTAGCCGAACCCGCATCATATATAAAATGCAAAATATGCTAGCAAGTCCCCCGATTGGAGCGGCCATCTTTATCCCACCCCAGGACACGTCCTCAACATTTTTAAGATTGATGGATAACCTTGCTAATTTTATATTCCACAATTGGGGGACTGCCTTTCTCATAGATGAAGTGTCCGGCCGCAACCCACACACTCGTTTCAAGGCTTGCGTACCTTTCATCGCCGGTCTGGTTGGGTTTGTAAGTCAGGAACAATTTCAACAATGGATGTCTGCGGATGGTAACGGGGAGGGTATGTTTAGGTGACATTGTTCGCCCTGTGTTCAAGAAATGATACATGAAATTCTTACCTCGAAAGTCAGATGGATAACTGCAATCCAAATCTTGGTTAGCGGTATACTTGCATTTTCTGAATCTTAAGGGAATGGAAAATGATTGAGCTAGGGGAAGAAGATATTTAAAATAATAACAATAATGAAGAAAAAGGAAGAACCCATGAAATCTCGGAAAACATACATGAGTTCCCAAAGGGAGTCACTGTTGACTCCGCGTCGCCGCTTAGGATCCCGCCCAAGGCTGGGGTCATGTCGACAATACCAGTATAGTTAATATAGACGGTCTTGTTACAAATATTTGCCCATTAGTTTGGTCATAAAGTAAACCGCAACATAGCGGAAAAGGAAATGTAAAACCTACCGCATCATCTGGTGTCCTTCAAAGAGCGGGAAGCAATATCAGCTCAATGCCTCCGTAGCTTACTTATGCCCTATCCCCCTTTCTGTCGACCTGGGTGACCGAACAGAGGAAAAAAAAAGAAAAAAGGATATGGATAAGTAATTCATTGCAGACCACACGAATCAAGCGACCTACTTAACGACGCCATGGGCGTTGAGCCTCAGATGTTTCCCATCTGGGTCGACATGAATGTAATCATTGCCCTGGCCGACAAACTCGCCATTGAGCGCTGGGGAGAATGTGCTTTCACTCTTGATATTTCCGGAGATCATGGGCTAGATATTGAAGTAAAGAAGATTAGAGAATAAGCCACTCTATCTTTCTAAAGTATTTGACCCGCTAGTGATGGGATAACAAGAGCGAGATGTTAAATGGTGCAAGGACGTATGTACCGTAATCATAAGCTTTCCGCCGCGTGCAATACTGCCTGCTTAACATGTTAGAGTACATCTCTTATCTTCATTGTTTGGTATATCGATGGATTCATCCCCCGGGTTGGGGAAAAATGAGTCTTAAAAAGATAGCTTACCAACTGGAGTTGGAGGTTGGATTTTAACCTATTTTCAAATTTGGTCAATATGATTCATTTACCTGCATGAAGTTACGTGTAGCTCCCAAACACCTTGCTGTGCAGAGGTGGGGTAAAATTTACCTGCATAGTAAACGCTGGCTCGAGGTTTGGGAAGTCCACCATGGTTGCGTAATTGTGCAATCAATGACTGTTAACTATTTGAACTGATAGGAGTGTAATATAAGTGGAAAATTGTAAACTAGCAATTGGCATAGACGAAAGAAGCGTTGAGATGGAGAACGAGGTGAGCTAGATAAACATATCCCCCCGCACTGAATTTTTGCCAGTGGTTGTTCGATTTTTTCCCCACCATTTTTAATGTGTTCGAACGGCTTGGTGGAACACCAACAAATAATAACGCTTTTAGGGGAACGAATTCCTCTTGTAAGCTGGAATGGTTTCTCTGGTTTTGCCATTTCGTACATATATATATAGGCTCATTGATAGCCATTTACAAAATCTAGCAAGAGGCAGAAGAAGCAGTTCGCTGGAAAAGCTAGTCCTCATCCTGGGTAATTTTGAGAGTCCCGACATCTGTTTCTCTCGTTTGTCAGAGAATTGTTATTGTAATATCAAGCTTATTTTAGTCAATGAGCTTATAGTTCCTTTCCATATTTTTTCTGTATTCTGTATATTGCATGAAACCCTCTCAAATTGTGTGAGTACGGTACATTTACAGAGAAGTACTACTATCTCAATATCAAGATTGAGAAAAACGATTTAAGACATCTTTTCGCTATCAATTCTAAAGGTTCCATCAGTTCCAAGGTTGCTTTTCATCTCTATCCTCCAAAAAATTAACAGCGAGACAGGCTTCTTCCAAAAATAATGAACCTCTGGCCGCCCCCCTGGCTGAGGCTGGCCCCGAGAGCCTAAAAATGGGTGGATTAGGGCTAGCGGATCACATGACATAGAACTTGCCCTTTTCGGACTGGTGCGCTCAGGGCGTGATGCGGAAGTGACGTCTCAGGCGTGTGACGATGTCCACGGGTTGTTGACATGACGTCCATTTTAGACCAGCCCGACTCCATTATATCTTATGCTGCGTTCTTCCATTGAAGCTGAGCGATGTTGAGCACAAAAAGAAGAGCAGATGAACGGTTGCTTTTATTTCTCTGTTGTTGATGTCTAGAGATTTCTTTTCGAATTATACACCCGTCTTTAGATGCCCTAGTGCTGGCAGGGTTGGCTTTGTTGCCAACCAAGAGGAGAGAGCGGACCATGGTCAAGTTAGCCCTGGCTATCTCGCTTCTAGCATCTTGGCCGCTGCGGGCTTTTGCTCGAGTTCAGTATCCGCCAGTGCTGAAACGCGATAATCTGCACGAAGCCAAAAAAACGCAAAAGCTTCACGGTCGTTTTCTACATATTACAGGTTGGTGCTTCCGATTTTCCCAAGCCCTCTCTCTAAGTGCGAAATGCTGATACTAACAACGACCGTGTGAAGATATACACGTTGATACAAATTACAAACCGAATTCGAATACCGACGAGGATCATGAATGTCACAGAGGATCTGGCAATGCGGGCTTTTTTGGGGCAGCCGGCTCCCAGTGCGATTCCCCTCTTACCCTAGTAAACGCGACATTCGCTTGGATTCAGGATAATCTTGCAGACTCGATCGACTTTGTTGTTTGGACTGGCGATTCGGCACGTCACGACAACGATGAAAAGACTCCCCGTACGGAGAAGGAAGTTCTCCACATGAACCAGTGGCTCGCCGACAAGTTTCATGATATATTTTCTAAATCAGATGGACACAAAGAAATGCGAATTCCGGTCATCCCAACCTTCGGAAATAATGATGTAATGCCGCATAATATCTTTAAGAAGGGGCCTAATCACTGGACGAAAAAGTTTGCCGGTATCTGGGATGCCTTTATTCCCGAGGAACAGCACCATTCGTTCGTTCACGGCGGCTGGTTTTATGTAGAGGTTATTCCTCACAAACTGGCTGTTTTCAGTCTCAATACGATGTACTTTTTTGATTCGAATAGCGCTGTTGACGGATGCCGGCATGAAGACGACCCCGGATATGAGCACATGGAGTGGTTGAGGGTCCAACTGCAGTTCATCAGGAAGAGGAATATGAAGGCGATTTTAATTGGACATGTTCCCCCAGCTAGGACAGACTCCAAGAAGAACTGGGACGAAACGTGCTGGCAGAAGTACACACTTTGGCTGCACCAATACCGTGACGTAATTGTTGGGAACATGTTTGGACATATGAACATAGACCATTTCATGTTCCAGGACACCACAGAACTTAAGATCGGCGATAAATCAGCCGAATCGCAACTCACGCCGGCGAGACGACACGATTTGTATTATGATGTAGTGTCTGCACAGTCACGCATGAATTATTTAACAAGTCTGAGGCATGATTGGTCGCAATTGCCGTCTCCTCCCGATTCATCATCTTCGATACATCTCGAGGGTGATGACGATAGCCATTCTAACGATGAATATCGTCTTCGTTCAGCTTTGGATTTGAATCCCAAAGGCAAGAAGAAGGAGATGAGAAAATATTTAGAGGCAATTGGTGGGCCATGGGCGGAAAGATATAGCGTATCCCTGGTTTCACCCAGTATAATTCCGAACTACTATCCAACTTTGCGCGTCATCGAATACAATATATCCGGTTTGGAAGACTCCATCCTCTGGTCGGAAGTATCTGCAAACAATAACAAACAGTCACAGCGAGCTTTGTCTCTGTTGGAGGATTTAGATACTGATGCTCAAGATCCGTCGGGTCAAAAGAAAAAGAAGAGGAGGAAGAAAAAGAAACCAAAAAAGCCAAAATTTGAAGTTCCGGACCCTCCATCTCCCACAGCACCTCCTGGGCCAGCATATTCAAACCAGCCGTTCACATTCGTCTCATACACCCAATACTTTTGTAATTTAACCGAACTCGATAATACCCAAACCACGATTTCTACGATTGATCAATTCCGCGATCAAAAGCGTCTTAGCTTGCGGGAGTACCGTACGAGAAAACCTAGCGATAGTCATGGGTCGAGAAACCTCTCTTTCCAAGTCTTTTACGATACCAAAACTGATGAAACGTACAATTTGAAGGATTTGACGGTTAAAAGCTTTTTAGGCCTCGCGAGAAGGATTGCGGAGAAGAATAATTCGGAGGGAAAGAGAAAAGCAAATGTGCTTCCTACGGCGAATATCCGCTGCCGGGATGGGAAGACTGAAGGGTTTGAGGCAAGTTCGAGGCGGCCTGTAAACAGCAACGGGGAACTTTCGATGGATTCTCTATGCACAGGGATAAAACCACCGCCAGCGAAAGGGTCTCGTGAGAGTCTCTGGTCCGTGTTTGTACGGCGAGCATTTGTCGGGTTTTTCGATGGTGACTTATGAACGAATATTTCTATGTGGGTTTCTCTTATCTTCCCAAACACGCTTCCCAGTATGATTTCCCTTTCTCTCCTTTTCCTGCCATGGGCATTCCTCCTAATTAGAGTCACAAGCTGCCCTATCGTCAAGTTCCTGTATGTATCTTTATTTTTTTGTGTCTCTTCTTCGTTTAGATAGAATTATAATCAGCATCACAGTTGTGAGTTTTCACTTTAGTCTCTCATACGGCTTACGTGTTTGCCCCCTTATTCTTCTGCAGACGAGCCCAAGTCCAGGTTTGATGCTCCTTTCGGCTAGGGTTAGGGTTACCCTACATGAAGTCGCTGAAATCATTCCTTCTCTCAGGACATACCCGGTAAGCCCTTCACCTAGTAAAATTACCGTCAATCTCGAAATTTCAAGGACTCTGCTAGACGGGGAATCATCACAGAAGATTTTATTCATCATCCTGCGCTTGAGAGCGCCCGGTGTTTGTCATATGCTGCAGTTGCAACATTGGCTATTTTCGATTCGGAGGAAACATTCCTGTCACATTCATTGCTCATGCGCCAAGGATTGGAAGCCGTCATACTGCAGGGTTGGCGGCGCTACGATATTGTTTGCCGGACTGGAATGAGCAGGATTCGCCGTTTTTCATGCTGTTGAAAATTTAGCGAACACTGCTCGAAATCATAGGTTGGTTTTTGCCTCCCCGCGTTTCTTGCACATATTGGTAACTAATGGAACAAAAGTAGATGAAAAAAAAAAGGATTTGTATATATAGGCTTGGTTGCGAGCCGGGCGCGTGGCCGTAAAAGGGGTGGCTGTCCACAGGGTTTTACTCCTAGAATGGGGATCCTCCCAACGACGTTGGAGTTCTTTTATATATCAATAATACGATGCTTTGGCGCGGTAGTTACGGAGGCAGTCAAAGATGCCGCATCTGATCCCACCCGAGGTGACGGCGTTGTCGACTTTTTCCTTCGCCGGGTATTAGAGGTTATGTGTCGCAAGAAAGCAGGTCGACGTACACGCTGTTGATGTATTTGAGATCTGCATCTCCATTTTTCAAAGTGGAGAGCCCAGCCCCGTTCGTAAATGCGTTGTGGTTCCTGGCTGTAATGGTTGTGGTACCTGCCACTTCCGTGGCTTTGAAAGCTTCACGGTTAGTACCAGCGCAGTATCCCATCAGAATGACATATATTAACCACAAAATTAAATATAAATTCAACAGAGCGCTCTTTCCTATGACAATACGTATATTGAAGAGACCAGTATGATCATGTGCCGGATGCAGACTAATCCGCTCTCCAAGTATCTGACTTTTAGGCAGCACATGGACTCCCTACAGAGTCACGACGGCTGGATGACGCGACTGCTTGTTTTCCCCTGTATATTTTGCTTATTTTCCTTATTTGCCCGATATCGGGACAGTTATAATAGCCCGTTTATGTGTTGGCGACTGATGCATCTGGAGCCTTCGTGCTCCACCGTCGCCCACGCTTGCTCCCACTTCGCCCATCCTGGCGCGGCGGCAATATATATAAAAACACGACTCCCACTAGTATATAAAAGAATCAAACTTACCATACTTGAAAAACGAGCTGAGACCACGCGTTACCACATGGTAGCGTGGTTGGGCGGTTGGATGGGTCGGTTGGAAAATTCTATTGTTATGTTTTCGGCACTATTAGCCGTCGTATTAGACGGAATATCACGCCCACCTGTGTGAAATATCCAGTTCGCGGCTCAATTGGGGTTGCGGCGAGAGGGGCTATTGTTTCCTAGCTAGTATACTATGATACGTTGTTCATATGTATTATGCGAATGTGCTTTGGAAAGACAAATAAGAATGAAATCGCCCTTTTCTTTTTGTCATCGATACGCGGACTTAAAAGGGAAGCACGGTATATCCTTGACTTTCGAGGGAAATATTGTTGAAGAAAATAGGATATTCCTCTCAGACCTCTCCCAGCGCCCGAGTCGCCGATTGGTTAGAGGGCACTCGATGTCTGCAGTCGCCACCCGAGTTCGCTCGAGAAGGGTGTTTGTTCATGCACGTAAATTACCGGGCTAAGTGTAGTCATATTTGCTAAATGCGACCAGAGAAAGAAGGTAGTTTGCCGGTAAGAGCCTGGTGTAATCCCGCTTTGTCACTTGAAAGGCTAACTTTGATAAAGACGGAAAGAAAGAATTGACAATGATCAAAAGTCATCCATTCAGACAACAAAGGGGGATATATCATCGCATACCGTGAGGGATACGTGAAACATGCCTACTGACAACGAAAGTAATTCATTGTGGGAAGATATTTGGATTCCTTCTACAGGTAACAAGCAAAATGGAATGCTACCCCGGAAGAGGATTGTCATATCATTCCTTTTATAGTGGTTTATTGTTACCACCACGAGGGCGATATATTTATATATCATCCCAATGAAAAAGTGCTTTGTTCGAGGACTTGAATGAATGAATGGAACTCCCTTGTGTTATAAGCGTAGTCCCACGAGAGGGATAAATAATAAATTGAGCGTGTGATCTTGCTCGACTATATCTGTTTCCTTTCATTTTCGAAGAATCAACCAAGTATTAATCGCTGTCGAATACAAGTGCTTGATCAGTGCGTGATCCGACGTCAGAAGCCAGTATCCAATTTTTATCTATCGATTTTCCGAATACGCATTTTCCGGTACGTTTCATGCCCTGTTAAGGAGCGCCAAAGCTCAAGAAAGGCGGGCGTTTCCAAGTAGCTGAGGTCCTGTTTGTAGTTATTTGGGCCCCTATCGTTCCGGGAAGGATAGTCGATATGGCAAGTAATAACGACCAATCGGTGAGTATCGCAGAATTTCTTGGCTCCGTTTATTATCACGATCGTTTGCTGATAGGGGCCATACATAGGGGGTGGGCGACGCTTCGGGCGGGAACAATCATTCGAGTATGTGAAAACAGTTTCGCAAATCCGACCCTCAAGGAACAGTCAAAGAATATCAAGGCTAACAATAATCTCACTCCCTCCATCAACAGCTCCATCAACAGGTTCGAGAGGAGTGAGGTGGACGGAGCAAGAAGAGATGTGGCTTATTGTCACTACCATTGACCAACACAGCAACGAATGGCTAGCGCAAAACATACCAGGAGGAAACGGGCGAACTTCGAGCTCCATTGCAAGCCACCTCACGGAGCTTCGCATGAAGGGAATCCTTCCTCTAGGATGGAGAGGGTCGAATATAAATGGGAGGCCGGACTGGACAATCGAGGAGAACCTAGAAATCATAGAGTGGATCCTTCACAGGAAAACAAGAATCGACGCTCAGGTGTTCGTAGAGGCCAATCGCTCTGGCGAGGCAATCAAACGCCGAGCAAGATTCCTGATGGCGGACGGTAGGCTCGCTGCCATTGTCTATGACAATGAAGAAGTTCTTAGGTTGGCACTACTCCGGTATGACATGGTTCCGGAAGGCCCAGAAAAGCAGGTAGCCTATGCTGTGCTTGTGGATGCCGAGAATAACGGTGCACAAATTGTCCGTGACGCGCTGCAGGTGACGCTGAAGGGTTCAGTGTGGGAGGCATTTCGTTGGTAGGAAACCAAATGCCCATTACGGGATGATGAATACCAACTAGAGAAAGGGGATGGAGGAGCAAGGGACTTTTCAATGTGTCTCGGATTAGGCGCAAGCTTCGGTTAACAACGGTTTTCTTTCTAGTCTTCAGCCAGGTATTGATATTGTTTGGGCTGTAATGGGCTTTGCATGTAATAGCTAGAGATGTCGGGATGTTTGAAGGCAGTGTGTAGTTTGACAGTTAGGTGTGGAACAAAATGAAAAGAATAGAGAAAAGAAATAAAACAATAAAAAACGTTGACCACGCTGTTTGCTTCAGTCCTGACATCCATTCCTAAAATTATTGAGGGTTTGGGTATCTTGCAAAATCCGTCGTTGAAGTGGAAATTGCGCCCGGCATCTATGATTCGAGATACCCACAGCTTATTAAGACCTGAATAATTGACAGGAAATCTTCCTCATCAATTGCTTGAAGAACGAGGTATATGGCGATTGTTATGAAAGGCAGACAACGAAGCCAGGGAAGATATACGGATTTATGAACTTGGACACGCCCTCCCAAAAAGCGCAAGCAGCCTAGATCTCGGGCCCCTCAGACAAATGGTACCTGAATTGTGCCCATGGGACCAGTTTGTAGAACGCCATATTAGAGGAGCTCATAATTAGAATGTCCAGCCAGACCCAGTCGATGATATGCCATAAGGTTTGGAGTCACACATGAAATCCCTTAAATATGCACACCAGGAAGAAAGCCGAGTTTGTTCGGAAATGGGGGCGGACGAATCATTCGAGAGGGACAGGGCGCTCTGCGAATAAATCAACCTCGTCCATTCCCGAGACGTTGCGCGAAAGGTAACTCGAGCTCATGTTTTAAGGCTTTGTTGGGGCTGAATATGTATACGGTTCACTTTTAATGCTGTAGCTCAAGTGGTTCTTGACTTACTCTTCATATATGGTCCCCCGGGCCATGTACTCCGTTCTGTGGATGAATAAGAAAGTGAAGAGCGCCGAGTGTTTCACGTTTTCACAACCAACGAAATGCCGTCGCCTCTTTGGTTCTTTTAGAGAGACCCAGGAATATGATGAGCGCGCGCAACGACCCTGCTTGACGATCTAGAAGCACCGGTTCTCGAGTCGCTCTAAATAATTTCCGACAATCCCGAATCTTTCATGCCAATTAGAGCATCGACCCGTAGAACTGGTTTTTGCAATGGCTGGTGCCCCTACCAGTTCTGGACGGACAGGCGGGAGCTGATCAGAGCCAACATGTGATTGGATGGGGAAAGACCATGAAGCAAAAGAAATACAGAGACTGATATGAGGGAGGCTGAATTGCACCGACAAAGGCATCAAGATTAAAACACCTTGATTGTCTACAGGCTTGGCATACAGATTCTCTCTTCTAGCGCTGCTTTCACCGCCATTTCGCAAGCGCCACCCCACAACAGTGAATCGTTATCCAATCTACCTACCAATACGCATTCTCTGTTCAGTTCAAAATCTGGAACACGCAGGTCGTAGTCAATAGGTTTGGAAGGGCGAGTTCGTGCGAATTGGGCGCGGAGAACATGATCTGGTAGGCCCAAAAGGATTCACTGCCTATGATATCAAGGAATCGGTAATAATTAATGGAAGTAAGGATTCCGTGGTTGAAATTGTGTGGCTGAATCAAACTGTTGATGCTGGGGTTAGCCTGGTGGTGCGTTGGCATCCTCAATCGTTGTGGCTGGGCTTTCTTTTGTCATGTATGTGTTGGGTATGAATATGTCCCACACCTGCTCTTTCTTTTCGCAAGAATCAAGGTATCTATGGCATCTTGAAGTTGTTTGAGATATTCCCGGGTACCTGAGTTGGTAGATCCGAGAAGACATGATATGATGTAGGTTAACTCTCTGGATAAATATTCAGACATCCTAATTCGGGATATGCGACTCGTCTTGAGGTTCCTATAGTGCCACATAACTGGAAGAGATAAGTCTCATATACGCGTCTAGGTGGGAGTACAGATGAGAAATATTGCGCTGTGGGGATGTCGCCAGCTTGCTCGTCGTTCCTTGCAATTGCCACGCTGGCAATGCGCCCATCCATCACCAACCAAGGCATGGAATCGAAGCTTTCGAGCCGCTTTTGAGTTTAATTGATAGGCAGTTGTTGTCGATTGTAACCCCTTGTATTAAGAAATGAGTGTTCGATTCGGTAGTATTATCGTTTCTTCATGTTCGCTTTCCCTTCAGGAATCACATGGATAATTTTGTATATAGATGTTTTATCTGGTAAACCGAATTTGTGGTACCGAGACGAACTAGAAGGAATCTGACAGCCAAACTAACCTCGTAGCCAAAAGTCTCTGCGGGGTATTGTTAGTTCGTTGATTTTCCTCCTTTCATTGTTATGTCCATCTCCATTCCAACATTATTCGAGAAGAATAATGACGCCTTGATGAGGCTCCTATCAGCTGGGATTTTTGTGAGGATTGCCATGATTTTCTCCATTTTCTCGGCTAGCGCTTGGCCTTGTTAGGGCAAGGTCTTACCTGGCAAAAAGCCTGGCAATCGATTCCCGCCGGTGCAGAGCCGGCCAGGATTAAGAGGGTCCTGCATCAAAATGAAGAGCTCTGGCACTGACACGTAACTTGCGACGGCTCTAGTTCGTTTGGCGTGCATGCCGCCTGCAGGACCAGCTCAACAGTCGTGCCAGAGTTGCTTTGGAGCCAGGCTTTCGGCTGCGACGAGGCCGTTGTGTCACATTTTGCATAATTGCCACTGCTCTCGCTGTCAATGTCGTTGTTCCTGGGGGTGATCCCGCACTCACTAGGGCATGATAAAAAGTCGACGCCCATATCTCCGCACCGAACCGCTAATTTTTGACAAGACAAGCAGTAAAGCCCCGGTGATAACCAAGAGAAATGCAAGAATAGAGAGGCAAAGAAGCCCGAAACAAGAAATAAACAGCCCTTCAGACCTGCAACAGAGGTGTCCAGTCTGCTGGGAGGCTGCCAGTTGGTGATAATTCTCACTCGCTCCCTGTATCGTGCAGCTCGTCGCCAGATCGGGGCTAGTGCCGTCGTGCCCTTCCCTGACCTCCAATTTGCTTCTCGATCTCATCCGAACATCTGCGCTGGCTGACGGACAAACTGACCGACTGACGGACACTCGCTCAGCGGCCATTGGGGGCTCTGTGTCTGCGCATACTATCTTCTTGTTTCCTCTTTTCAATTGCCATGTTTTCTTCCTGTATTTGCTTAGACTTGTTCTGATGCGCTAGTTTTGTAAGTCATCTCTCAACCCATCATCCCATTGATTGCCCTGTCGTTCTGTGCTATAATAGCATCAATCCCATCTACTACACCCTCTTGCGCCCAATTGCAAAACAATGAATCACGAATGCCTCCTGCTGTACAGCCACGTCTTCTTGTTCTGCTTTCCCGCTTCCTGCTGGCAACTTTTTGGACTCCAATCGTACTATTGGTTGAGCTTCTGACCCTTCTGACGAATCGGCGGTTTGTAGCCAGTTTACTGAACGAACTACATTGGAGAGGTATGTCATTGGGCTGTCATTTCTAGATGTTGAAAATAACAGGCTTATATAGCTATGGCAATGGAAGCTGACAGATTGCTCAGAGATTCCAGCCGTCTCTTTCTTTGTCCCGGATTCTGTACATTATACCTTCTCTTCAGTTTTCTCCTCCGCCTTTGTACTGTAAAACAACAAACCCCACACGATCTTTTTGGTACCTCACGGCCGACACAGATATTACAACACGTTTTGATATCATCTGTACGATAAATACGTCTTTATAAAAGCACACCTTCCTCGCGATTCTGGTCTCCAGCCACGACGGCAGTTCTAAAAGTCAACGAATTTCACGTTTTCCTACGACTAACTCTTAACGACAATCATTCGTTCTGTCGAGACCTCCCGATTACGCACTGTACGACTAATTTTTATTTTATTTTTTAGCAATCTGCGTATTCCTGCGGATCGTTTCAATTAGAAGAAAGGCATTATTAGCTTGATCACTTGTCCTCAAACCGGGGCTAGTTGTTTGATGATCAAAAACCGCTGTTCCCCTCCTAAGCGCTCTACCTTTACCCTCGCCCCCTCTTACTATCAAGGGCTCCAGGCGGCAAACCCCTGGGACCAACAAAACAATATTTTTGGGTATTGGGACGATAAATTTAAATATAAGCCCTGGTGTTGAATCAATAGCTGCAGAGCCAGGTAAGCGCGCCCGTTTTATTTTGTACAGTACATGCCATGTTTCAAATATCTCCCGCTTGCCGCCCAGCTATTTTAAGGACGAGAACTTCAAATTTTTCGCCTACCATAATGGTTAATTAATTCCTCCATATTTGGGGTTCGAAATGTTTGGTTGCACTATTTAAAACTACTGCTTTTCGTTTTTTGACTTTTCTTGATTTTTTTTCTCTTTCAGCGTCGTCGTTTCTCCCTTTTCCCGTCGTCCCCAATATGAATCAAGGAAACATGGATCTTATCCCAATTGAAAATGATTTCCATTCGCCTGAAGATTGTGAAATTACAGAAGAACTGATCACCCTTTCACGCCAGTGGGATCACTCAGACCATCCTCCGCCCTTCGCTATTTGGATGGCCTCCTCTGAAGTTGACCAAAAGTTTTTGGGCTTCTTCGCAGCTAGCACTGCTCGTGAAAATGCCTACCTGTCTGGAATGTTATATAAGCTTCTTGGCCTTTCCGTCGTCCTGTCGAAAAAGCTCCTTCGCGCTCGCAAGCTCCGCCGTCTTGACCCCACGAGAGAAACCAAATCATTGGAACTCTACCACCACATATTATGGCTCTCGCGTGAAGGATTAGTGATCACGGAGCAATATGTTCTCCCCATGGTTGAGGCATATGTCGAACTAAAAGTACTAGCTCACAAACTCAGGGCATCTTTTTACCACATTTTCGTACTTTTCCATAATCAGCCAAGCATCCACCAGTCGGGTATTCGAAGCCTTCCCCCTTCTGGCTCCCAATTGCATCTTCCGAATGGGTCTTCTGTTGTGGAGAATGGCAATGGAAGTAGAGGGGGGTTGAGGTTATCCCCAAACCCAAATCGAGATTCCATAACTGCCTCACCACCCCTCATCACATCAGAAGGAGGTCCCGTTGGCGGTATTCACCTGCATCCACCGGGTTTGCCCGCCATTAAACCTACGAAATCTGCAGGGTCGTTCATCCTCCCAGCTTTGGATTACACACCAATGGCCACCGCCTGTTTCAGTGATGTAGCGCAACTTGCAGACAATCTCCTCCCAGGTTCTCATCCAGTTAGGCTTTCAGTCAAGCTTGAATATGCAGCATATCTATACGACTGCCTCCATGACTCTGACGGATGTAGACGACTAGCTAAACAAGCCATTGCAGACGTCTACAATGCGCAGGAAGGTATGGACGATGAGAGCTTTGAGGACGCCGCCGAACTCGTGGGTATCTTAGGCAAAATGGTCAAACGAGGAGGCAAAACCAGCAGTGCGGGAGGAAGCAGCACACCAGGCGGTGGAAGTACTCCAGGCACCCAACCAGATGCCAGTGGGACCGTTCGACAACGGCACCAGCAGAAGCATTTTCAATACCAACAACCACACCAGCAGCGGCTTTCGACCACACGAGGGACCCCGACTAAAGTCTTTACTTCGAGTGCACATTCTCCAGCTATGCCCCCTCCAACCATGACGAATCCGATCTAATGGCCAATGCGGCAATTTTTCTGTCTTCTTCCCCTTTTGCTCTTGAACTCTAGAAGGTTATAATAACTTAATTCACATTAGACATATTTTGGAACCACCCACCTGGCGCCCACCCATACATAGGTTACTGTACATACATGCTACACCTACCCACTTGGCATACACAAAATCTATCTCCATCCCCCTGCGGAAAGAATTTTATTTTTTGGTTTTGGCAGCCATCATCTGATACCATCCCGGAGGAGTTTTCATTTTTTTCCTCTTTGGCCTTCTTTCAATAGTCATATTCTTCGCATAAGCCCTTTTAACGAAAATCATTTTTTGGTATTTTGGTACAACGCGAAATGAGTTCATTTTGTTCCTTGATTTGCATTTGGTGCCCCCCCCCCCCCCCCCCCCTGGAAAGTGCTGGTAATAACCCGGCCGGCAAAAACCAATTGGAAGCGCTGCAGCATTTATTACTATATGTGACTCTACCATCATCTTTGTTGTTTCTCCTATACCCAAGCCATGGTTTTCTCCTAGTCATACGTTGTTCCCTGTTTCCATACTAGGTTCTTGATCTTCAAAATGAAGAATTCTCAAAGCTTCATCTAGTTCGTTTGATATTTTTTAACTACCTCACTTGAGCCGATTATTTTCCAATTGACGGGATTTACGATTCTTTTCGAAAAAGCTGCTATTTTGGAATTTAAGCCGTCTGCGTGCGGCAGGTTACTGTGGAAGTAAAAGCTATGGACCACGATGACCAACAACCTGGATCACATTTTCAAATTTGGTTAACCAAAGGATTGATCTCTTGCACGTTGAGCGTACCATGCTAGTCTTCGTAGGCTCATGATGGTTTTGACCGCAGATATGTGGGAACGTACGAGCCCTGGTTATCATATGGGGACTGTTCTTCTCGGATTTCAAATTCTGCTGCTTTCCTGCTCGTTTAATCGTAAAATGGATCGGTGTCACCTGCACCGTACCTTTTTCAGTCCTCAACGGAGTCTATTTAGGAGTACAGCGCTTGCGCATTGGCCGCGCGTTTGATGGCGATAAGATTGCCATCAAACGACCAGTGGGTGCCCGGGATAACTACCGAACCGAATCTATCGAAGTATCAATATCAGAGGCACCATTCAACGAGGCCCAGTGGAACCAGACCCGAGGAAGACCTATAAAACTCTCCTGTCTGTCAAAATCAAGTTCAGTATTAATGACAATAAAAGGGCAATACTTGAGGTGAATACCGCTAAATAATTATCGCCTCTAGGCACTACGAAAATTTATTACGAAATAGAGAGTCGCGTGACAAAATTTGTTTGATTGTAATAATCATTAGGATGCAGGTGAGAATATGTGACAGATGAAAAAGGAAATACGGTGTTCTACTGTTGAACGTGGGAAAGAACATGTGTTCATAAACTCTTGTATTCTAATATGGTTACCTGAATATCTTGGAAGCATCATTTCTGCGTATAATTTTTGATGGTGGGGGGGGGGGGGGGGGGGGGGGGTAGCACGGCGCCAGCAAAGTGGTAGCAGTCCGGTTGGGTCCATAGCTCTGTCTGGCACTGTCTTTTGTTTTGTGCCTCTAAAATATATGAGCTGTCATTCCTTCCCTGAACGTTCGTTTTTCACGTTAAACAATCCATACAATAAATACATGAAAAGAATAACACTTATATGCGTTCATCTTCCGCGAAAGTTTTACATCGTCCTGTCCGCTTTCATGTTTGATAAATATGCCACGAATTAGAGACCCGTCTCGGACATATTGGAGCCGGCTGTTGGGGCCCAGTCTGGCCGCCAGATTCGTAAAAAGGGACGGATTTCATGAGGGCTTTAGACGAGAATATGGCAGGTGGGAGGTCGTTGTTCAGCTATTTTTGAGATACGGGGACGTGTATTCGATTCGCGAAATCAGCTCGCCGAGAGCCTTGGGATTGCAAATCGAAGCATCTTACTACTCTAGTTTTATTAGGGGGGATGGTAAGCCGCTGGGCGGGTGGGAAAATGATTTCCCGCCGGACATTCTCCTTGTTTTAACGTTCTTGTCGTAGAATGTACTCCCAAGAATCCCGCCGAGGCCATAGAAAATTTGGTCGGCAAACACCGTCCAGAGCGCCTGCGGGACGAGATCAAGGGCAGTTAATCCAACCAGGATTGCCTGATTTGGCTATATTTGGGTAGACGAGAGGGGATGCGTCTTTAACCAATAGCAGCTGGCGGTCATCTCAGTTAAAAGGTTTCAGCCTTCGGAAGTTCCAATTGTATACAGATTAGATGGAGGAGATAGGCATTGGTCCCGGTGATTTGGTGGCATATTCTCATATCCTGGATGTAGCACTAGCTTGGATGCACTGTTACCGGGAGCGAGCTCCGTGTGGATGATGGAATTTGTTTCAGCCCTGGCACGTTGGAATAGTCAACGAACTTGGGCACCGCCGCCAACACCATCCCCACCATTAAGAGCCAAGGTTATATCTAAAATTCTGGGCAGCCCCGTTATGTGGCTCCCCGATTTCGACTCCTGTATGACTGCCGCCATTGGGAATGATCCATGAGACCCTGCCCGACCTCCGACCTGGCGCGCTGAAAATACTCCAACCCAGAAAAGTTTATCATTGTGCTGACCATCCGAGGAAGTTCATAGATAATTTAGAATCGTGGCAGCATCTCCTGATGACGAGCTCGGATTTAGGCAGGGCTGAAATCTCCCAGGACATCCAGGATATCACATATGCAGAAGCCAATGGAGCTAACCTAAGTAAACCGGACTGGAATTGGCCGGAGAGGGAGCGAGAATTCGCGTGGAGGCGGACCAGCAGTTTGACCTGCCACACACGTAAACGATGTTGGACGGTTCCAGAAACTAGAAATTTGAATTGCCCGTTCCGCTACTTTGCTCCGGTCTAAAATGAAAGGGATATAGGGAATTAAACACCCTAGGCATTTTTCAAGTTTTATATATCACGATGGCGCTCACAGGTTGCATCACATTAGGCTGCAGCTCTTGCCCTTCAATAACTTGCTCTCACAACAATCAACAACCCCCGAAGTGGTTAACACAGAACTATTCGTTCTCAGCGCATTCAAAGGGCGTTCAGCTCACTGTCAACAACAATGCTTGTCCCCATATCAAAAGCGTCTTGAGCTAATCTCTTCGCCTCCTCCTCGATTTTACGGACACAGTCCCAGTCTGGCTGCAAACCGATATATCCTTGAAGCGCAAGTTGGTAGACTGCCGCAAGAAGCCACGTTCGACAGGTGAATTCTTCTTCCACATCGACTTCCCGAACGCAGGTTTTTATTGCATGAATCCATTCGTCATTGACTCCGTCGACGACCCCAATCTTCAGCACGAGTAGTAGGCGAGGAGATTCTGTCACGTCCGCAGTTTCGGTGATAAATTTCCATTCTAGTCCTGCAAGTGCTTGATGGTATAGGACGCCCGTTGTGTTGTTTTGGGCGACAAACAGGCCCCAGTGATATTTATCCCGCAATCCTGTGTTTGACAGTAGGAGGTAAAGTCCATTACTCTCAACCTTTGGTTTGGGATCTCGAGAATTCCCTCTGGGAGTTGAGGTACTTTCTAAGTTGACGAGCATAGAAGGCAAGCTGCAAGGGTCGAAAGAGCTCTCTTCTGGTTTTGACATTGTGACAAAGTGCGCCCTTCTGCCAGGAGGTCGTCCTCGGCTGTGGGGTAGTAACCGCTTGAATAAAGCTCAAAGACAGAAGCAATCGATTATATTTTGAGAATATTTGCCTGGGATAGTTATTAAGCAAAGTTTATCTCTGCTTTGCCGTTTGGGGGCCAAACTGCACTGAAAGGTTTCAATAAAACGCACCAAACAAGCGTGTGATTTTCGTAAGCGGGGTGTCTCGATGTTGGGGGTAGTTCGCCGCGCTGTTTTTCAATTGGACCATGTCGGCATGCCAATTAAATATGCGAGATGCCGCAATACCCCCGAAAATGACACCCAGAATGCGGAGATACAGTGATCCAAGTTTGTATCCCAGCCGTCGCAGCAGAGGCCCCCCCGCGGATTTTGGAGAGCGCTGGATGAAATGACACCAGGCCTGGAGTTTTGGATGTATTGTATATAATAAATCCGACCTTGACACGCCTTTATTTTTGAAACTTAGATCTCTGTGTCTCGTTAGGAGGGCCAGCAAGATTAGGCTGGCAGCCAATGGGGAAAGGTAGCAAATCGATTTTAAGGTTATTCTTTAGCAACTTGTGATTGCCCCTTGGCAAAACTTTCATTCGCATGCTAGTAAAAACATCAATATATTACTGAAGGCTCAATCCATCAGGATATCTTCAATGTGTGCATCGCCGCAAGAAATGTGAATGTTTATCATTCGATAAGTGACAGATATCTCGGCTCCCGCCATGTGCGATGAGCCGAGCCCCGCTAACCCTGATGGGTAACTAGAACGACACTCCAGGGCTCCAGCTCCGCATCTCCAGGGTTCAAGGGCGCAAACGCTGCATCCGAGGTCCATCCCGAGGTAATGGGGAGCCAACTAGAGGCAAGATGTCGGTTCAATATGGCCGCATCCGCCCCCCAGAGATAGCTCTTCGATATTGGGTAGCGCCAGCGGTTCCTCGGGGACCAAAGATCTAGCTTTACGTCGCATCTCACCTCCCCGCGTCTGGTACCCAGCATTGATTGACCTTAAAAGACCTGGCTCTACCTCCTCTCGCCAGCTGACTATTAAGCCAACCTGTATATTCACTTTCCATCTGCGAACTCGAGAATAAAGAATAATATATTCTTCACTAGACTTCCACAGTCATGGCTACCAACTCTCCTAACCCTATTCCGTTCTCAGAACCCCCATACCTTTGCGGCCTTCCCTCCCCATATTACAGCGAAGGCCACCTCAGATTCCAGAAAGTATGCCGCGCATTTCTGTGGGAGAATTTGATTTCCCATGCCTTCGAGTGGGAGCGCGAGGGCACCGTTCCAGAGCATGTCTGGCATACTTTCGCTAAACATAACATGCTCATTCCTAACCTTGCCTCCCCTCTACCTGTTGCGTGGTTAAAGAAGCTCGGCATTCATGATATTCTAGGAGTTAAGGTGGAGGATTGGGATTTACTATATACTGGGATCTACTTGGATGAGGTGGGTTTTCAGTATAAAGACAATTGTGGTTGCATTTCTGTTTATATTGTTTACTAATGTTAAACTGTAGATGTCCCGATCAGGATTAAGCGGCCCCCGGACTTCCCTCTGTGCCGGTATGGCATATGGTGTTCCACCAGTTATCAAATTCGGTAGCCCTCAGCTCCATGAACGGTTTCTCCCCGAGCTTTTAACTTGCAAGAAGCGATCATGCATTGCCATCACAGAACCGGATGCCGGAAGCGATGTTGCCAACATTACCACAACGGCCACGAAAACCCCCGATGGAAAACACTACATTATCAACGGCACTAAGAAATGGTATGCGTGATCGTGACATGCTAAAAAAAATATCCTGCCCTGTTTGGGATCTTGCCCACCATCGAGAATCGGTTTATGGGGAGACTGACATGCATATTTTCAGGATCACAAACGCAATCTGGGCAGATTACACCACCATGGCCGTGAGAACAGGCGGTCCAGGCGCAAGCGGTTTGTCCATCATTATCGTCCCGCTGAAAAACCAACCCGGGGTAAACATGCGCCGGTTATACGTCACTGGCCAAACCGCCAGCGGAACCACCTTCATCGAGCTTGATGACGTGAAGGTTCCGGTCGAGAACCTCATTGGTGAAGAAGGCATGGGAATGAAATACATCATGACCAACTTCAATCACGAGCGTCTCACCATTGTCGTCGGCGTGGCGCGCCAGGCACGTGTTGCTCTCAGTTCTGCCTTCGAATACTGTCTAAAGCGTCGGGCTTTCGGAAAGACTTTGATGGACCAACCTGTAGTTCGGCACCGGCTTGCAAAGGCTGGCGCTGAGTTGGAGAGCTTGTGGGCATGGATTGAGCAGTTCTTGTACCAGATGAATAATTTGCCCAAGGTGGAAGGTGATTTCCGGCTTGGAGGCCTGACGGCATTGGCGAAGGCTAGAGCTGGTATGGTGCTTAATGAGTGTGCGCAGGTCGCGGTGCTAATGTTCGGTGGTAATGGATTAACGAGAACTGGACAGGGAGAAGTTGCTGAACGTAAGTTTTTTTTCCCCTTTTGTTTTGTATTTTTATATGCCAGAACATGTGGTGTTGACATTTAGTGTGTTTTCAGGGATATATCGTGAGGTTCCTGGCGTTCGGATTCCGGGAGGTTCAGAGGATGTCTTGCTCGACTTGTCCGTGCGACAGCTTGTCAAGGTCTTCAAGGCGCAGGAGCAGAAGCTGGGGCAGGCGAAGATATGAAGAGTGAGGCAATGTGATAAGAGAATGAGAATAAACATGGTAATCACATCTTCTCCCGCGACGAAACATTACTAGTATACCACTTTTTTTTTTGAATATGCATCAGGGAGAAAACGTGTATTGGTGTTTGCGTCTATATTTTATTGTAGACATTGAATTAGAATCAGATTTTGGTAAACGTGAAATCTCTTTACTTTTTGACCTAAACAACGTGAGGATGATTCTCACCTCTGCAGGTATGATTTAATGCATTCGGGGGGTTGTCAGTCCACATAACCAACAATATCTTTCATTCAAAATAAAATAGTAAATCTGGCAGACACATACTGCTTGAAGTGTCATCATCGTTAAATCTCAAGCGGAAACTGTGCTTGTCGAGGATAATATTATTTGTCCTGAGTGGATGGTTTCGGAGCTTTATGTTCCTCCTTTTTCTCCGCAACATCTTCTCTCACCGAAGATAAATGCCGCAAATTAGATTTGGTCTTTCCCACCACATCTGACTCACCGACATATGTACTGTACTAATGTACTCTTATAGAAAGCTAAGACATCATATCAAAGCTTTTCAGTCCTCTGCAATCCCAGACCCGCAAAAGACCCTGGCTTCACCTTCTTTTCGCCTTCTTCCATGAGCCCCTATGCCAACTCATCAAACGCTCGCATGGTATCGGAGTGGCGTCACTCCCACCATTCTGCGTATTCTCGATGACCTCACCAAGGAGGTTGCGGCTTTCCTCAAATTGGCTAAGCTTGGTATACGCTCTGCCCAAGTATCGTTTGATGGAGACCATGGTTGGATGCGAGTCGCCCAAATTTCCCTCTGGCTATCTAAAACATGTTTGACGACATCTTTTGCTTTCGACGACCGAGCCTTTTCGAAAAAGTACCTCTCCAATGTCATTCAAAATTGGTATGTAGAACCGTTTCTGTTGGTTTTTCATCAGCCCATCTTTGTCTGTTTGTGACGTGCAAAGTGTGCTGTTGGGCTGCGTAGATATGCATCAGCCCGCCTACCCTCCCGGTCATCATAAACCACCGACTTTTCATCTGCGGCACGCCTAGTATATCATGAGAGAACAGCACATTGAGGGAGCGAATATCTTGCGTATCTCAGAGATGTTAAAGGTCTCTCTCTGTCTGGTAACGGCTTGCTCCGCGTATGGAGCTTTCGTGATCACATTACTCGGCTCCATGGGCCTTAAAAAAACGGATGCCACCGCCCAGCAGCCATCCAAAAGCGATACTGGCCGGCATCCTAAGATAAGATGTCTCTGCGATGAAAACGGAAACGACGCACCCTGCCACATCCCTTAGGAGTCAATGGGTTATAATCCGGTCTCAAGCAAATGAACGAGATTCGTTGTCAAAAAATTGTCTCGCTGCTGTACCTCTTGTTGCCATTCGCGCTAATCTCTGTTCTCAGATCAGATTTTATAGCCTGACAATCAGTGCGTACGTTTCTCGCTAAAAATGTGGGATGGGTATTGTGACATCGGCGATTGTAGATAGTCCGTCTTCTTGTCAAGCCAGATCACATCACGGTGTCTCATAACTCAGCGGCTCAAATAAGTACATCTTCATATGAACTCTTTCCAACTTGTGGAGGTGAATGGACCAGCTGTAGAATGATGTAGATGATAACCATCCTAACACTCCTTCAATTTAGAGCACTGAAATGTTAAGCCATATGATGGGGCTCGAAATAAAATGCTACCCCCTTTGTGATGGCGTTTCTCAACTCATACAAGGAGTCAACGGGGCCTCCCAAAAGGTTAGTGTGGATGCGTTTATTCGTGATGAGTGTTGGAACAATATTATGAGGTCCATTTCTCTCAATGATGACGAAATGGATTGAAGGCCACGCAGTCCCCTCACAGTCCCTTGACTTTGTCTTCGAGAGGCACAAATTGAATAAACTTTAGTAGTAAAAGAGTCGGATGGACTAGACGACCCTGCACCACCCTTCAGTATGACGACTGGAGGCTGTTGTATACAGATTAAAGTTTTCACGAGAATGTCTCAGTGTCATCCTGTCAAGAACTCGCTAGCAATTAAAGTCACTGGAAAGCTTCCCAGGATGGCCCAAAAAGCTGCCCCCAGGATGACGTTCCATTCTTAGAAACGCCTTGCGCTACGGATTGATCGACCCTTGGCCCCAAAACCGGTTTTGCGAAAAGAGAAAAATTCAATTGTAAGGAAAAATAAGCAGGAAGAACAAGAGAAAATACACCAACAGAATAGATCACAATGGGAATAAAAGTAATAGACGACAATGAAGTTAAGTGGCCTATATAAAAGGAATTTCTTTTCCCATTGGATCGGAGTAGAGGTAATCGTAACTCACCAAAGAGCGACGATGAACGGAGCCTGATGTTAAGAAATCGGCTCCAGCTGCCGTCATAAACCTTGGAAACATGAGCCAGTAACTTAACCCTTGAAACGGCTAATAAAGTGCCCCAGGGTCCCATATTTCTCGCAGCCTTTGACCTCTGTGAGTGGGTTCCTCGCTGCTACAAGGCAGTCCATCAAGCTACCTCATGCAGACAATGCTCCGCTGAGTTACGACAGCCTTAACTAGCTGAACGCTCGGCTGAATTGCCTCGTCTCTGATTGGGAGCGAGGAGCACACCCGCTGCGTGTGCTCCGTGCAGGGGGTGGTGGCAGGTGGAGCAGAGAAGGCGAACAGAAGAAAAAGTTGGATGGGTGGAATTTTTTAAGGTTGTTGGCGGAACTGAATGGACGACATTCATCCACAAAGCGAGAGACAGACACAGGAAATATGATGATATACAGTAACATTGATGGTTGGGTTATTATTTACCTACCAGGGATGTTGCGCTGGGGAACAATCTCCATGAGACGAAGCGTACGGGTGAACTGTTAAAAGTCCGGACTGAGAGCCTCCACTGACACTATAAACCCCCCCATGCAGAGTGTGAGTGATGATCAACCAACGTTCAGCTGCTATCTATAGTATAATACATAGTTCTTCTGACGGTTTATGATCATAAATTATTAGTTACATGTAACAGGTTGATATACCCCTCAATTCGCTCGTTTTACACGGTCGACACCCTTTCTTACCCCTCTCCTCATCCATAATTACCTGAATCACAATCTGCCTCTCGTTGCGGGAGAATGGCAAAGAGATAGCTTCGCTATGCCGCAGAAGCTCGTCGGAGCAAGTGTGTCCTTATTGCTCGTTTCGTTCCTTTTCGGTCTCTTTCATCTCTTCCCAGCCTTGTCCAGGTTTTACGGTAGAGATGCGTTCTACATGCAAAATGTTGCAGCGCTCAATTGCCTGGCAAAGGGTTTCGAAGGTCCGTCATGTAATTCTGCTTCTTATCATAGTTATGTTGCTGATATGGGGCTTTATATCTTCAGACACTTGCCCTGTCAAACCAATCCAACATCACCACCGCACCTTTGATGATGAGCCATGGGGTACGAAAGTACCAGTTCATCGTACGCTGTGGATACTCAATGTCCCCAATATAAATATTTTCCGCTCAATCACTATCTCCAGTGTGCGCAGAGTAGATCCTTACGATCACGATCCAAGCAAGAAAATCCACGACCGAAAACGAAAACAAAACCAGCATCCCCTCCCATCTTTACAAATTTCTCGACCAGAAAGATCTTCAAAAAGCTGCCATACAAGGCTTCCACGAAACGACAATGTCAACGATTATGATAATGATAATAATAACAATAATAATAATAAACAATCGCCCCAATCGCGTCGAGAGTCGCCCTTGCTCTCGCCACCAGATATCAAAAATAATATCCCTCAGCCCATTTATACTTCACAACAACTCCGTCAACAGCCCCTTTACATATTGAATAACAGTCTTTCTTCATCAATTGACCCGACAAGCCTCAACGCCGAATCTTCCCACCTGTCAACGCGAAAACAAATCCCTTTTTCTGACCTCCTGCCGTTACTTGTCAGAGCGGTACAACAATATCATCGCTATCATGTTCACCATCCGGGCTCAGCTTCAGATAAAGCCTTGGGTTCCCAAATCTCAACTTCCCACCTCTCATCTTCAACTTCATCCGCATCATCATCATCCTCATCGTATCCCCTCCGCGCGACGGGACATCGAATGTCTTCGCGCGAAAAGGAGATGCGGGGTAGTTTTCTGGGGATGGTTGTTTGCGTTTTAGTTGGCGTGATGTGGATTTAATGGAAGAGAGGAAGGAGGGGGTGGATGGGAGTGGCATGGAAATGGCCAGTGCAGATGATAAGAAGTATCTATCCATTATATATGATTGTGATGTTGCATTTTACGACTATTTTTTTGTTTTTTTTAATGTTTTCTTTCTTTTACCATTTGGCCTTGCTTATTTGATTTTTACCGGGAGGCTCTTATGGCATTGTGCATAGTTTGGTTGATTCCCTGACTTAGTGTTGGGAATTTAGCATTTGGCGGGGTATTTCGTTATTTTATTTTATTTTGCCATCGCGCTACAATTGATTTCTATTTCTTCATTCCGTTTGATAACTTTTGAGATTGTGAGGGACGGAGTGGCAATCGGGGTGGGAATGACGCTATAAACTCAATTCCTCTTTCCGCGAGAATAAAACCTCGTTCCCAGCCCGAGATCACTCAAAAATTATCAAAGGAACTTGGAACTGACTTCTAATTTATTGGTTTTCTTGTTTTCTACCTTGATTGTTTTTCCACGTTGATTGATTGATACCCATCATATTGTTTTAATCACCCGCTACTTGATTCCCTTTTCCAAACAATCATGCCAGCACCCTCGGTTCACTTTCTGTTTAATCCCAAAGTTGCTGCTAATTTATCTGTGTGCGTATATAAATTTATGAGACAAATGAGAAATCTTTATTCTCATTAGTTTGTAGATACATATTTTTTTGTACATGATATCTGTTAGCTGCTTTTGTTCAATATTTGAGAGATGAATACCTAGCCATTGGTTTTTGTGGATGAACATTTGAATATTCAAATATTTCTTAAAGTATCAAAAGTCATAAAGTAAGAGAGTGAGAAAATATGAAGACATGAAAGATACCAGACTGAGTGTTCCATATACAAGGAAATTGAGACCACATCAAAATGAAATGTATTCTGACTCTTAACATCTCCGAGCTGTTCAAATCAAATCAATAACCAATAAATAAGAGCTGACGCTTCAAAAGAAATGCAAGAAATAAAAGATGTGTTCGGTTTTTAATTTGAAGCATGCACTCTTCCAGAAACAGTTTCTGTCATACTTGCTAAACCATGCCATATAAATTCAGTCATTTAACTCGGCTGATGCTTAGGATTGTTCAGTCTAAATCAGCCAGTAAACAATCCAACTACCAAAGCAAATCCAAGAAAATGTTTCACTTCCAATTCATCACCATTGAGCCCAGTAGATCAATCGGTAGACATTCCAACCATGACAAATCATTTATCGCACCATCTCGCGATGCACTGGTATACCCATCCCTTCTGGGTGGGAAAAGTGTATCCAACTTTTCCACAGCGATCGAACACGCGGTTGCTTCCGGCCAGAGGCGGGAGTATTTCCCCATCAACGCAATACTCGTCCACGCCCCTTCCGTAATCACTTCCATCCCTCCAAGGTCATCAATAACGCCCTTGGGGCACCTACGGGCCGCAATGAAAACCTGAGCACATGCAAACACATATCCTGTTGTCTCCCACACGGCCGGGATGGAGAGAGTGTCATACCCATTTGCAATATCTACACCATGACTCTCGATTTCATCGACAATGTTGATTATCTCTGCTGCGGCGAGGATACATTTTACCGCACTTTCATGTGCAATTATATGGGTCAGGGGCAATTCAATTTTATCAAAGGCTAATCCTCGCCGTGCTGGCTGTGAGGTGGCTTTTTGCATTCTTGAGCGCGCGTCAATGTCCGGCGAAGCGGCTGCGACGATGACCAATAGCGGGCGCCAGAGGAGAAGACGCATGTGTAGATAGCGGATGCGGAGGATGTTGTGTTGGCGCTTTGCTAGGAGATAGTTTATTGAGTTGGTGTCTGTCTTTGGGTGTAGAAAAGGCGGCAAACCTGCTAGCCAGCTGGAGAGGGACTGATCGGCAGCTAAGAGTGGTTGGGGGTCAAAGGCCTCAAGCTTCTTGCGTGCATTGGCGTAGTTGGTAAGTCGAAGTTCCTCCTGGATGAGGATGATGTCGTTGTATCGATTGTAGAGGCGGGCGGAATTGTTGAAGAATTCTATGATTGAGGGGCGGTCAATTGTCGGGTTTCGATCTGCTGGGTCATTAAAAGAGAGGCGGTCGATATAGTCCCTGTCTCCGGGGATGGGGAGAGGCGTCTCAAAGGAATGTTTTGTTAGAGTTGTGATGCCCATCTTCATGGCAACAATGCTGGATGAAAGAGCATTAGCAAGTGTAATTTCGAAAAAGGTAAGGAGAGTGTTGTGGCTAACCATTCTAGCATCAATGAGCAATGCCAAACTCGCCTAAACAGCTCCTGGTTGTCCCTCGAAGCCAAATGGTGGCTCCCAGACACGAGATGCAGATGCAGGGGTTGGGCAGTTCGTATGGCAAGCCCCACAAATTTCCAGGCCACTGGTAGGTTATTATCGGCAACAAGATATTGAGCCATCACTAGATAGGCCTGAATATGTAGAATCCCCCCTTCCTCTATTCCATTCAGAAAAATAAGCTTTTGGGCGGTCGCAAAGTACTGCTCAGCATCTTCCAGATCATTTGGGTCAAGTAACAGCGTCGCTAAGGCAAACACCCCGTGGATGAGGCCACGAAAAAGGCAATCTTCACCCGAAACCTCTTCCACTGAGTCCGAGAATTCCATTTCCTCCCACAATTTCTCGTAGCGGTTTGTGAAGCTGTTTCGCTGAAATAAAGGTAGATTCACAAACTCCCGCGTAAGATAAGTGGAGACCAATTTATTGGCAAGAGGGCGATGAGGAAGCGTAAGATCCCTTGAATTCGGGGACATTATTGATAATTCCGCTTTCCGATTTGAAATTTTGTTTAATCGTTTTAGCTCTCGATCGGAATGAGGCGTGCTTCCTGGTTTTGAGACCCCCGTTCTCTGGAACACAGCTTGTCTGACACTCGAAAAGAAGCGATTGGCATAATCTGTTTTTCCATTTTTAGACGAATCCGGGGATCCATCTCCGTCATCGATTTCCTCAGATCCATCGGAATCACTAGATTCTTGAGCTACCATGGAAATATTTTGAGCTTGCGGAATGTATGGTCGAGCATTTAGACATTGCTCTCCTCTTTCATAATCACTAGATGCCTGGGCTCTGAGGGTAAGATTATGATCTCGCTGAGTAGACGGCTGAATATCTCTGGGCTCTTCCAGCCTTTCATCACCTTGGCTAGACGATCCCTCATCATCTTCGTGAGACTCGTCCGTTTCAGATGGCGTCTCGGAGATGGCTCCCAGGAGCTGGAAGCTAGGACTTTCGCGGCGCCGGTGCACTTGTGCTTTTTGCGTGCTGGAGATAGAAATGTCTTGGTTTCGATTAGTCCCCTGAAGAGCTGTCGGGAGAGATATCCGGGCCTGTTTATATGGGCGTTCGTCTGCGGGAGATTCTGGAAAAGAGGATCGATGCGGCTCCGGACGCTTTCTATTCATCTCTTAATGCTCAAATTTCCAAATAGACTCCACACAGAGATGAAGGCTCTTACCGCTGCAAGGGTGTAGCAGAATCATATTTACAATGTGCCTCTAGCCCTTTTTTCAAGCACGGTTCGCATGCTATCTGAATCAGTAACTATTGGAGCACTTTTTTGCCCGAATGAAAAAGGTATGCTCTCGCAAGAAGTAACAATTTGGAGCCACCCAGCGTAGGACGCCAGGGAAATGTATAATTTGGCTTGAAATTCATGGAAAATAGAGCATAAACTGATCAATTACCTGGTGTCTCCCCAGAGCATTTTCTTTTAGCAGCTCTGCACACCAGACAAGCCGACGTAGTTCTTCTTTTACTGGCAAGCTGGCGAGCAGTAGGCTGTGCGCCTGCTGCAGAAGCCTGTGGGTATTGGCATGTTTGGTCTTTCTGGAAACACGCACTACAGACTACATCAATCCATAGAAAAGAAGATAGATCCGAATATCAGCATTTGGTCACACGTTCCAAAGTAACGGGTTTCTCAATGTGCGGAGACGGGTTTCTGACCTGGCTGGGCTCCGTCACAACGAATATGTTTTATTTTGCAGTTTAGGCATCTCCCGACCCGGGGCGGCTTGATGCGGGAAGAATCACCTGGCGCTACACTTTCCATACTCAAAATGGTTGATTTTTCCTCCGGCCAGCTGCTGGACGCGTCGGGTAAGAAAACGGCAGCTATGGCGATGCTTGGCACCACAACGGTGAACAGGATGCAGATTTATTAGACAGCTGCACAAAAATTAGGACATCATAATGATATTCGATAACCAAGCCGAGTGCAGGATGGAAGGGGTTCTTTCGACGTTGCGTGGCGGAGAGGGAAAAACTTGCGGTATCCATGTGAGGTTGATTGCACGCGATGAATGGCAGGCGCCTGACCTGAACGCCGGGTGTATGGTTTTGTAACCCGTGTATTTTTTACGAACACTGTAAGGAACAACCAAGCTATACATGTGTGTATTTTGTATACTATTACTGACTATAACCAGTGCTAAACAGTATGTCGCGTACACTTAGGTTATACCTTTTAAGAATCGTTCAACATCATGCACTTTAGGTGCATTGAAAGGAGACATTTAATACGAAATTAAAGCTACGAGATGCTTCACTAATACGGGCTGCGAACATATAAATATCCCACTACTCCGTACTCTGTAGATACTAGGGTTGTTCAGCTCTGTTAAGTCGAAGGTGAAATTACTAGGCCTCTGCCATCAATTTAAGCGCCCACGAAAACGCCCACCCGGTCACCAGCCAATGACTCTAAAGTAATACCTCCATTCTCAAGAGCCTCATAGGTGGATGCACTCGAGCATCACGCGTTGTAGGTCCAGAGATTTTTCCTCGTGTTTGGTGAGATTAGTGAAGGGTGCATCGAAAAACAGCCGTCCTTTATATTGACAATTTCATTTCCGTCAGGATTGGGGTGAAATAGGAAGCCGCATTGAAACGGCCCTGTGGTATTGTGGACCAACCGCTGCGACGACGAGAGCACAGCTCCCAGAGGGTATTGGGACCGGTCATAGACTACCTTCGTCACAATTGCCAATACCAACCTCGTTTTCGACCACATTCCGTGATGCAGAGAGGTGTCCGGAATAGAATATCGGTTAAAATTATGTGGATTTTCACGAGAAACTGAGCTGAGTTAAAATAATGAAAGCCCCTAGAGGCTAAGATTCCGAAAGCAGGATCCGCCAGATTGCTGCAATGTGGGTATTTTGAATGATTTGAATGGGTCACAACGGCAACGTATTAGTTACTCGTCCAAGTGGGAAGGTCAACACAAATACGAAATGAAATCCATTCTGGCCACTTTTGCTCCCTAGCCAGCAAAAACCAAAACCGAGATGATAGGACACCTCACAGCTCATTTGCAGAGTAATTGCGGCGTGCGTAGCATATCCTCCTCCCCTTTTCCTAGAACCCGTGTCATAATAAGTGCTCCAATGCCCCTTTTCCCTTTCCTTTTTTTTTCCTTTTTCTTTTTTCTTTTTTTTTCTCCGTCATTTCGCTTTTATCTGGGTATACCACCACCCTCTCTAGCCAACTAATTTGCATATCAGATTATCAAAGTTTCACAGCCAGAAATTGATATGAAATTCGTATGCCTCCCAGGGGCCCTTGGTAGTGCAGATGTGTGTCCATGCTCCCCGTATCTATATCAAAACAATACTGATCTTTCGTTTAGGTATTCCGCATCCAATTGAGTATGTAGGATATTGGAAACGGTTCTCCCACACCACATAAAATCGCTAACGACATGCAACCTTTAGAAAGCCTCTGCGATAGCTTAGCGTCCGACGGCACAGCAACAGTTTGCTTCACGCAGGGGGGTATTCCTTCTCGGCCACCACCCGGGTACAAACAATATTTTGGCACACCTACTCATTTCCAATTCTTCCCTAAGATGCTCCAGAGGAGAATATCTGGGCACTCCGAGATTTTATAATGGGTGACGTCCCAGAAGAGAGCATGCTCATCCTACCGTCTGCGCTCTCACGCCCAACACCGACTAGCGACTTTCAAGCCTGCACTAGACCGCGTCATGAAAACCATCGACGAGGAAGGCGACGTCAAAAGGATCATCGGATACTCAGAAGGTGCCATCGTTGGGGCAAGTTTAATCCTTGGAGAGCAGCGCAGGGTTGGAGAACTTGGTAGGCCAGCGAGAATAAAGTTTGCCGTGTTTATATCCGAATGGGCGCCGTTCGATCCCAAAACAGGGAAGTTTCATCTGTCGGATGGAACCTGCGAGTTGATAAAAATTCACACATGTCATGTTTTGGGGGCGAATGATCCGTATGTCAATGGTAGCATGGCGTTGTACAATATCTGCAAGCCTGACAATGCCAATATTTTCGACCACGGCCATGGTCATACAGTCACGCAAGGTGACAAAATACAAAGAGAATTGACAGACGTGATACGGGAAATGGTATCAGAAGCCCTAAGAAACAATTGAGAAGGCGAACCGCGAGAGTGTGCTTGACGACACGTTCTCTCCAAGAAGAAATAGTTTACATTAGAAGCCCCAGGCAAAGCCAGTGGTGCCCTAAGCTTTTGATATCATAACAACTTCTCAACGAGAACACATAGGATCGAGGTGTTTCCATATCCACAGCCGTAAGTCCCATATCTTTGCATCCTGAAGGCATTGTAGGTAAAATTCACATCATAAAGCAGAGCTTTTACGAGGGAATAAAATGGAGAAAATAGGAATCCTGGATTGAGACTGCAGACAATACCCACTGAAGACACTCATGTACTGCATCAAACAATGAAGTCGGAGATGTAGATTCGAAACCACTGAAGCCGCTTGTCTGTTATCATATTGATGATATTCCCATGACTCGAGGTTAGGTTAAGCACCACCCCCGCGCCTGGGCTCATTAGTCATGGCGGCTTTGTGGTGTGGGGGTAATTATACCACTCCCCGCATTCCGAGCTTCGGCAATAACTGAGCAGCAGAAAAGGAGGGGTGGTTGGCGAGCTCCGCCTTCCGAAACGCAAAATTCAAGAAAGAGCATAGAATAGAGAGGCTGAAGAAATTATAAACGGATAAAATTATACAGGCTTTTTGATTTTTCCCTTGCCCCTGTTTCTTTCTTTATAAAAAAATATAGATTGCAACAGCTACAGTTATCACGCTTGACTATTTCATGTGATACCAAAATATATTTATCGCTAGCTTTCTTCTGGCCGATATACGGGCGGTATTCTGAAGGTTTACACCAATTCTACCATTACAGCGATATACGGAGGCATTATTATTTCCTGCGCCCGTTTAAAGGCACATCGTTTTGATAACCAACAATAATAATGCAAGCTGCCAATCGTCTCCAGACCACCCTTCGAACGGGCAAAGGGGTTTCGTTCGGCGCCTGGCAGATGCTTCCTGGCGCCAACCATGCACGGATCATGGCCAGGAGCGGCTTTGATTGGATCTGTGTTGATACAGAGCACGGAAATATTGCAGGTAATAGTTACTGGGACAAGAAAGCAGTGGACTGCTCTGTTCTATTGTTACGGATTTGGGGGGGGAGACACCCAAACTTGGCACGAGCTCCTGCGTTCATATCTCTGGCTGATTATTAACTATTGCTGCTTCTAGACGCCCAGATGCATGAAGCTGTGGCTGCCATTGCCGCTACGGGTATCAGTCCTGTCGTGCGAATTGCTGCCAACGAGTCATGGATGGTCAAGCGTATGTATCCCCTTGCCGGGTTCCCTTCCCAACCAATTTTCCTATAATTCGTTTGATATTGATTCCTAGAATAGGTGCATTGGACGCAGGAGCCCATGGAATTGTCGTCCCCCTCCTCTACACGGTAGATGATGCGAAGAAACTTGTCGAATCAGCCAAATTTCCTCCCTTGGGAAAAAGGGGATTTGGGAGTCCATTTTCCATGGCCTCGTTCGGGACTCTTACCCAAACAGATTATTTGTTCCAGGCGAATGACGCCCTGGTTACAATTGTTCAAATAGAAACTAAGGAGGCCTTTGAAAATGTGCGGTTTGCAGAAATTTATGTCAATAGCGGATCTGAAATTCTTTGACCTATTTTAAGATTTTGGAAAGCTGACTAGAAGTGCAAACAATTTAGGTTGAGGAAATCGCAAAAGTTCCAGGAGTGGACGTGCTATTGATCGGTCCATGGGACCTGGGAAACAACATTGGTCGGCCCGTCAGGGGTGATTTCCATCCCGACTTGGTGGCTGCAATTGAAAGGATTCGTAAGGCAGCTGTCGACAATGGTAAGAGGGCTGGAATTTATAGCGCAGATGGAGAGTCCGCAAAGAAGTACGCGGAACAAGGGTTCCACATGGTAAGACAAGGCTTTGTCAATATATTGTCTCTTTTCGCATTGGATATTGACGTTTCATATAGATATCTGTTATTTCCGATGTCGCTGCTCTTCCTACGCATCTGGCGAACTCACTGAAAACCGCTCGGGCCGGTTTATAAGGAAGGCCATATTCCATTTAAGAGGGGATGTTGTAGAGTCGCATCGAATGTTTCGTCCCACCAATATAATAACCATATATTCCGTAATTTCACATTGATTTTGCTGCCTCTTTTATTGTTTTCTCAACCTCCTGTTCCGTAAATCGGTGGAATAGCTTCTTTGGATCTGAGAGTGTTTCGCGTCCATCGTGGGATTTCGACATTACGTGCTGAACGTGAAGGACAGGCACATCAAACTCGTAAACGTCCTTCCATGTTTTGTTTTGTGGGACCATGACATCAATTTCTGAATATAAAAATGGCTTCTTTTCTCGTAATTTTGCTATGGTGTTCTTTGCCGTATCGCATAGAGAGCAATTGACGCGTGTAAACAGGGTGAGTCGGGCACTTTGGAGCAGACGGGTTGAAGGGTGCACCATGCCGTATGTTGAATCTCTGTAGTAAAATTTGAGCAATTGGTATCGGTCCTACATATTAATCAGAGAGTACATACATGATCTTGGGTTTATTTTTGGGTTTATTTTTTCAAATAATTTGAAATAATTTTGCCCTGCTTGATGCGAACAATGTTAGTGAGTGGTTGGTTTTTGAACATTCCATCCAGAAGCTTCGATGGTCCCGGGAAGAAGGGGGCGCTAGCAAAAGCTCCGCGGGGAATGATGTACCTAAATTATTTGAAAGACAGCACAGATTATCCCACCTCAACTCATATTGAATCCAAACAACCACACATTATCAACAAAACCTCGACGTAATTGAGGGACCTATTCACGTGAAATATAATACAAACCCAATATGGCGCAAAAATGTGTCCACAAGGGGTGCGGTAAGGTGTTTACGGACCCTGACGAACCGTGCATCTATCACCCAGGTCCACCTGAATTTCACGAAGGCCACAAAGGTCAGTGCTAAATGACGCTCAGAATTGGGCGTTTTTACTAGGATAGCTATATGGGGAAATTAAACCGGAAAACAAAAAAGGGAACCCAAATGGAAAATTAAGGACGATAAGCGGGGGGGGGGAGGTTGCCTCAAAGAATCACAGCTAGCTGACAGAAGCTTTGCCACCACAGGATGGAAGTGCTGCAAACCCCGCGTCCTCAGTTTCGACGAATTCCTCACCATCCCACCATGCACGACGGGGAAACACTCAGCGGCCGATGACACTCCAGCTCCCGAAGCTGCAAAAGAGGCACTCCAGGTAGTACCCGACGCTATTCCAAAACCCACTCCTATAGCCATTGGCAACGCCCCAACCACCCTCTCCGCCGCGGGCGCACATACCCCCACACCCTCGACGTCTCCTCCACCAGAATCCGAATCCGATGACCCGTCCCTTGCAATCGATTCGGGCGCGATATGCCGTCGCAGAGGCTGCAGTGGAAAATATTCACCCTCCGCTTCGCGAGATGACGAGAAATGCGTACACCACCCCGGCCAACCTATATTCCATGAGGGAAGCAAGGGGTGGAGTTGCTGCAAGCGCAGGGTGTTGGAGTTTGATGAGTTTATGAAGATAGTTGGCTGTACGGAGAAGACGAGGCATTTGTTTATAGGAAAGGGGAAGAAGACGGAGGAGGAGAAGGTTGATAATATTCGGTGAGTTTTGATGTGTTTTTCGTTTGGATTCTGTGCCAATCAATCATGGCGACTAGAATAAGATACGTTCAATTGGGAAGATCGGACGCGATGCACCAAACAACTGATCTGATTAGACTATGCTACGTATGTTGGACCCGCCTGCTAACTTGCGCGACTCATTTCAAACTTAGCACCGATTTCTACCAAACCGCTACCTCCGTCATGGCCACCCTCTACCTCAAGAAGATTGACAAAGGCACCGCGAAAGTCAATTTCGTCTCCCCCACTACAATAGAATTGGACCTTCCAACCTCTGATAACAAGCGCTTCAAGGAAACTTTCAACCTCTACGCACCTATCGATATCGAGAAGTCCAGCTTCCAAATCATGGGCACGAAGATGGATTTGAATTTAGCGAAGGCGGACGGGACGAGCTGGCCAGTTCTGCGGAAAGATGATAAACATACGGGGGAGATTATTCAGATTGGACGAGCGAAGAAAGCTTGAAGGTTGAAGTCTTGAAGAGATGGTTGGGGCAGGAATAATTGGGTTCGAAGATTTTAGATAATGATATATGTGCATGGATGTGATGATGGGGAATTAACAGGAATTATGAAGCATTTTCTCATTGCATGTTGAATTGAGGAGTTTCGTGGTGTAAGGCATGGATTTCTGGATTTTTTGGGGTCCAGTTAATTAATTAATAGGAGGTTGATTTTCTTCAAAAAGTGGCATCCTGGCTATGGGGGTTTTCCAATATGCGTCTCGAGATACTCCCTGGATGGAAGTGGAATAAACTCTGGACCAGCGGATTAGGGCAATATCCAGCGCTGAGGTCGAGCACAAAGCAATGCACGTTTTACACCATGCGGAACTACAGCAGGGGAAGTATCGTAAATCGTCAAAAAAAGGGTTCAATTACTCTCTCGCTCAAAAAATTTTCATTAAAACGAATAGCTTTATCTCCATAGTTTCAAACATTTATAGTTTCATACAGCGCGCACATCCACGCGCAACCATAGTATGAAAACTCTGCCTGGTACTCCACACAAATCCAACCGGACGGGCCAAACCAAACACACGCACGGATAATGACAAGAGAAATGGCGACGATATGTCACGCCTCCTCCACAGCTAAAGCCCACAGGAAATAAGCCCAGCCATAAAAGTTAATTTGGGAAAAAGGACGACGCAAATTGGTCTCCAGAGCCGGGAACGGAAGGAAACCCATTTCTCACAAAACAACGCACAAATAAAAGTGGTGTAAGGACGGATGACCCTCAGCGAGCCGCATTGTAGCGGAGCTCCGGTTTGAAATTTACATGGTTATGTAAACCTCTACTGATGATGGAGAAAAGAAAAGAAGAAAAAAAGAGAGGAAAAAAATTCGACGTAAAAGTTACGTTTTATAGGTGTGAGAAAAGCAGATTGTCACGTGGTAGAGTAGTGTGTTTTAGGTTTAGATTGGGTTGAGATTGCGCCAAGCCCTGACGCTAGGCTTCTTTGGGGGCGGAGAGGATCCTGAGGTCAAGGCCTGGTCAAGTTTTTGATATTGGATTTTCCGGCTTTGACTTTTTGCTGTCTGGTGGAGAACCGGAAAAATGCCAGTGTTCCATTTGCAACCGATCTCCATTCTATTTTTTTTATTTTATGTTAACCATCATAGTTAAGCTGGGGACGATTGTTTTGCCCAATGGGTTTTCCAGAGATTTCGCCTCCAAGTGCGCCCCTATTTGAACCAAGTTACAGAATCGATTGTCCAGCATGTTTCGCAGCATTTTCCAAGTGCTGACCTAGCAAAAAAGCTCTAAGAGATAATGTCAGGGTGCCCTGGCCTGACCCGCTTCGTCAAAGCTCGTCGACATCAACCACACTCTTGCCCATTCCGTTGCGCCTGTGAGGAACGCCTGTCTCTTCTTCAAGTTATCTAAGGCAAACTTGACATATCCAAAGCCTTCCGTGAGCACACGACGTGAGACAATGCGGCTATAAAATAGGAATCGCACTCTTTGTCCTTACATAACATTGATCGCTGGATCCCCATCTCGTCTTTGGCAATTGTTTCCTGTTCCTATATTACTCCCTTCCTTGGGCTTTCTCTCTCTTTCGGAGTTCAATTACCATCATCGAAGCGGGGAAAGATGGACAGTTTGCCCGAAGGACTTTTTGGTGATTTGACGTTCTGTTGTAGAACAGCAATGGCTTCAGACCAGGTAATGATTGATTTATAATCTGTGTCTTGAAGTCAAAAAAACGAATGCCGCAGGGTGCTTTGGGAATAATTGCCAATATACGATAACTGTCTCTGCTCACGCATCGCTCACTACCAAATGGTAGTTATGATACATAGGTTACCTGGCTCTATGGTTGTTTGTTCTCAGGATCCACATGATAAGTGACTCTATGATGGTCCGCCAAATCGCACGAGACAAACGGAAATGTCAGATGAGCATTGCGACTGCTATGGGTGGCTAACAAATGATTTGCGATAAGGCTATATTCAATGCAACGTATCCCATCTGACCAAGTCGCTCCTAATCGTAGAAGTTGGCTGTAGCACGTAGCTGTAACAAATAAATTTATCTCCAAACTTGAGATTGCCCACGATGACATCACGCTTAATTGATACACCGCTAGGCCAAGGATAGCCTAGCGGAGCTTTCGGAGGGGAGGGGAGGGGTTTGAACCGAAAAGCACGTGACAGAGAAGTGGCCAGCGGAAATTTTTCATCCCAGAGGTACCCTGCAGTACAAATTTGGTGGCGCAATACTTCAGGGGCTAGACAGTCTTCCCCCATAATTTTCCCTTGAACAGGCACGAGACCACTATCCCTCCAACTTTTTCACCTCCCAATTGCACTTCTCTCGGCTCAATTTGACCCCCATCCCACTTCAAACCATTCCTCTGCCTCCACGGTATGTGTCCAGCACTCCGAAGAAGTGTTCCCCCTTTGTTCTGTTGTGATGTCCTGATGTTTGCGGGCCAAGGCCGGTCATCAACGGCTCCACTCTACCAGGAACAGTGAACCCGGTAGCCTGGTTTACTGCCCAGACGGCTCTTGAGGATCTCCTGTCTTTATCAAAAACCGATGAGCGCCTTTGGGAAATCTATAGAATTATGGCTGACTGTTTTTACTGGCTTTAGATTCTATATATTCCTTCGCTAGCCTGCCTCATTTTTCTGTTGTCAAGCCCGTCCATTTTCGTTACCAACAAGTTCTCCGAATGGGTTCCAACAGCGCGCCGAAGGAAGGGCATGGCTCTCTGCGCTACATCCCCTTATCATACAATCAAGCTGACTCTCAAGCCTCAGCTCTGAGACTTGTGTTGACGCTAAACCCGCACTGGGAACACTCGGCTGGAAATATTGAGTTTATCAGATTTACGGATGGAATAACCAATACCGTATGTAATGGGTCGCTGTCACAGCAAATAGAAAACAATGTGCTTATTATACCTGGTGTCGTGATATAGCTACTTAAAATCATAAAAAGGGCGCCAGGGCTCTCAGATGAACAAATCGACAACGATGCAATCTTAATGAGAGCCTATGGAAACCACACTGAAATACTGATTGACCGCGAAAGTATGTAGACCCCAACAGAGCAGGTAAAAGTCGAGTACTAATTTATTATTCTGTAAATAGGAGAAACTAGGTCTCATGCCCTGCTTGCCGAGCGTGGCCTCGCACCTCCACTCCTTGCTAGGTTTAAGAATGGCCTCCTCTACCGTTTCATCCGTGGGAAAGTAACTTCGCCAGATGACCTTATCAATCCGCGCGTTTTCAGGGCGATTGCACGACGACTTGCCCAGTGGCATGCGGTACTGCCAATAGATGAGAAAACTCCTGCCGCATCGACCCCAGAAAGGCAAGGGGAGTCCAATTCTCTGGATGGCCCCAACCGTACATTCAAGTCTTCGACCAGGATGGATGATATAACACCGGTAAAAACTCGACATGCAGGAACCAGCTTCTGGACCGTTTTGCAGAAGTGGATTATTGCCTTACCTGTAACAACGGAGCAGGAGCGCCTGAGGCGGAAGAAACTCCAAAAGGAGTTTGAAAGAATAGTCGCGGAGTTCGATGATGGTGAAGGACTTGGCAATGGAGGGGTATGTCCCACCCACTCTTTCATTACTTCTAAGATGCTAATGCGAAGTTCTAGCTTGTTTTTGCCCACTGCGACCTTCTGAGCGCCAATGTCATCGTTCTACCAACTGCTGCCAACTCCCCACCTGCTGATGCAACTGGAGATGAAACCGTGAGCTTCATTGACTATGAATATGCAACACCATCACCAGCGGCATTTGATATCGCAAACCATTTCGCGGAATGGGCCGGTTACGATTGCGACTTCAATAGGATACCGACACAATCTGTTCGAAGAGAATTCCTAACTGAATACGTCAAGAGTTACACTGAGCATTCCAACTTGCCTGGAGCCCGCCAGAAAGACATAGTTGACAAATTGTTCAACGACGTTGATCGATTCCGTGGAATCCCCGGCTTCTATTGGTATGAAATGAAATATTGTCTTGCCGCTCAAACCGGATGTCTCGTAACTAATATTGAAATTAATAGGGGTGTATGGGCATTGATCCAAGCGACGATTTCCCAGATCGATTTCGACTATGCTTCTTATGCTGAGCTACGACTGGGTGAATATTGGGCTTGGCGTCGTGAGGTTGAGGGAACTCGTTTGCAAGCAGGAGAAGACATGCCCTTGCGAGAGCGACGATGGGCACAAGAAGCATAGCTGAGCTCATTAATCAATTAAGCGGTTTGTCTGTGGTCTCTCTCCTATTAACCAGGATATTATACTAGCGTGTATTTTGGTTCGTTTCTTTTTGGTTCGTTTCTTCTTGGCTCATTTCATCTTATAGCGTATTGGCCGGCCCGCCATAACTGTTTCTTTTTTAACGCGTTCGCATTTCTGTTTTGTTCCAGTCACACTTTTCATGGCATCATACACCTTCAGTTTTCATGCTATTATGTTTACAAACTCGCGAACGTTTCAACAACACGATTCGCCTGGGGCCTTGTACGCGAAAAGAATAAAGATTATTTCATGAAATGGGATGCAGCATACGAACACAATTAAATCCGGGAACCGGCGCCATTAGACCAGGGAATTAATAATGATACTATCTGTCTTCAACGACCATGTTAATAACCAAAGATGTGGTTTTGTTTTATACGTCTTGGTTGCGTTTTGCTCCATAAGAATAGATCAGTATAAAATTTTCATTTTCTACCTTCTAGTTCAACGATTGCTTTGATGGCCACTACTAGAAGCTTTGGAATTTGCAAGACTTAGAGAAGGACAAATTTGATATATGAAAATATTTTTTTCAACCTCTTCGTGTGAGCTACAGTGCAACATATTTATCTCTATACATGCAAGGCGCATTGGTCCCAGTGTCATCCACCTTCAACCCCAGATAGCGAACTAACTTCCCCCAGGACTCGGTCCCTCTCATCGCGTGCTCCGCCGGGGTATTCGGATCAGGGTCCGCTGTCGTTCTTGAGAAGAGCTCTAAGGAGGCCGAGTCCTCGAATCCAAGATCAAAGTTCCGAAACATGCCATTCATAACCTTTGACCAACGGTTTCTCACCCTCTCTGCATCCACAACCTGTATATAAAAAAGCTTCCGCACATCAACAGTAGCCAATAGCCGTGCCAAAGACCCTTCAAATTCGCATCACCATTAGCCACCTTCCCACCCCTCACCGCTGGATCCGCATACACCTTCCCAGCCAAATTAAACGTAAACAAACAAATACCAACATTCGACCTATCAACCCGGTGCACCGCCTCCCAACAAGCCTCCCACGTATCCACATGCGTACTCCACGCAAGAGCCTCGTATGCAAATCGACCAGGTGGCGACTCCCGCGCCCCAGCTCCGCTACCTCCCACAAATCTGCAAACGATAACACCCATGTCACCCGTTGTCCGCGGCGTTCCCGTGCTCGGGTCCGAAAATTCGCCGGTATCTGAATCATATCCGTCCGCAGGATTTTCACCAACTGGAACCATAGGGCCAATTTCTCATTGAGCAGTAGATAGTGCTCCGCGCGGTCCGGCAGGCCTTCGTAGAAGAGGAATGGCTGTAGGGTGATGGTTTGTAGATTATAATTGTCGCATAGGTGGCGGATTTCCCTGACCGCGGCGAGCTGGTTGGATGCGGTGAGGCCGCCTGGGAGAGACTGGGCATGGTATCCGAGGTCTTCATAGAAAAGTTCTATGCCCTTGAAGCCGTGGTGGGAGGCTTAGGAGAGTTTTGTATGGAGGTCATGGACCCAAGCGTGACCGAGGGACATGGATGAGATGCAGAGTCGGTTGGGCATGTTTGCGGATGGGATGGAAATAATAGCAAATGTATGTCTAGTTTCCTGTTTTCCGTTGGAGTTCTATCATGTACTATTTGCATCTGATCATTCTTGTCCTTTATTTAGTCTCTACTTCTCTTTTTATATATGTCCCCCCCTTCATTTACTCTTCTTTAAAGCAGCCGGTTTTTGTGACTTTTGATGGATTTTTCTGTTGCATTTTTCGCTTTCGTTTTTCAGATCTAGCATGCGTGTTGACACCCCTGCCCCCGTTTGCTTCTGCCGCTTTCTTGATGAACGATCGCGCGAAACTTTATGCGCTTTCTCGGCGTCTCCGGCAGTGGACGTTTTGCAAAGTGCGCGCGCATGGACGCGGAATAGGGAATACGATGATGCCATGCCGGACTGTACAAATCGCGTAAGTCCTTGTTTATGGTAGGCGAAGTCTACACCCCCTTTTCGATGATTGAGCAAAAACCTAATGATCCGAGATCACATTAGTCTACTAGTATACTTCCTGTAATTATATCCTCCTCAAGAGGTACAAGGAAAAATGGAGGTGCCGCAGCCTCCACGTCTTCGAACTTTCTCATAATACATGACCATGCCTAATAAATTTGAAAAAAACACTTTTAGTAGTCTCTATGCACGGATACACGACTGTTTCTGCGTTTCTGCCCTCGTTTTCTATATCAGCTCCTAAATTTTCTGCAGATTGTTTCATGGTGCCGACATACGGGTTTTTATTTATGCAAGTTACCAGCTGCAGAATCGCCTGAGCCTGAGCTCCAGAGTCCCCGTCGGGAGGTACTGGTATGCAGCCGGAGTCCTGACATTTAACGGGACGAGTGACATATAATAGTCCTCATAAGGGTTGTTAAAAACGCATGAAAGAAACCCAAATGCTCCCCGAATAAGCAACGAAGAAAGCGGATCATGTCTCATTTGAGGTTCCAGTTTGTTTAGTTTAATGTGACACATCTCCGCATTTCCTAAGTGGGTGCGTAAAAATACTAGGTTACGTGAAAGAGGCACATTTTGGAAAATTCTAGATGGGACCTCGGAGTAAAGCCCAGAGGGAAGAAACCAGAAAAGACACAAGACGATAATCAAGTCCATGGAATGAAAGCGAATCTCTTCAACCAGGCCCCGGGAAAAGGTTAGTGAAAAACCACAGGCAATCTTCAAAATGCGAATAGGAAACGCTCCAAATGAGCTTCCCATCCTGGGGAAGTGGAGATAAACTTGAGAGGGATCCCAAGTCCCATTGGCCATTTCCAAGGGCCCCGACTAGAGAGCAGCTTTTGCTTAAGCCTTAAGGGTTGATTTGGAATTGTTCCTTATCGCCTTTCCAAGAGGCCTTTTTGGGGTAAGGATTCAATTTTTTTTCTTCTTTCAAGTTGCATTTTGACGTGTCGAAGCCTTAGTTACGTCGAGTTTAACTCGTCAAACAAGCTTTAACTAACTTTTTAACTTTAAGATAGTAGGTTCACCATTAGTAGTTAGGGCTAGCCGACCTGAGCCCTAAATAATTCATTGATCAGGTTAGCTAATTTTGGAGCCCGATTCAATCAAGGAACAAAGAAATTTTACCCTAGCGATTAGGAAACGATTTTACCCGGTGCTTCGCGGCGACAAGTTAGAACAATTGATATCGAGTCGTATGTACGGACAACAGATTCTGCCGGTTGTGTTGCAATATTGATCGGGAGGTACTGGAGCATTACCATTCGGATATTTGAATTGGAGTGGTTGATCGGGAGCGAAGGGACATAACGGGGATATCCCGGCCCATGGGGTCAGTTGCAATTGAATCATTGCGACTATGCAGTGGCCGAGTATGAAAACACCACGCACTTTAAATCCCTTCGTTTTAGGGCCAGAAATTAAGGTTGATAATTTACGGAACCGATTCCACGGAAGTTAACGTTTCTTACACGTGGCGTGTAGTTATACAAGATCAGCAACCATATCGTCACATCCCCTCATGCCTAAGTTAAAAGAATGCAGCGGACATCAGATCTTCCGCTTAAACTACCTTGCGCAATTGACCCCTGGAACAAAAAGTTCTGGTAGTTTTAGGCAGAGTTAATTATAAAAAATAATGTGACTACTATCCTTAAGATTCTTTGACTGAGCACAAACACGACATTACATGGATCTGGGATCTGGGATGTGAATGATTCGTGAGCGAAAACCGTCGATTTTTTCTTGACGGCTTCGCGAAGAGGGCCATTTGTCCATAATAGGAAAGAGCAGGGTACTTCAACGCCAAAGCCTTTTGTGGAGTCTGAACGCTGTCGTGGAGCATAGTTGGACTCGAGAGGTGAAAGGCTCTTTTTCGAATTTCCCCGGAGATACCAAACGCGTTATCAAGTGGTCGCGACAAAACTCTCCTATGCTTTGTCTGTTTTCATGAGCGCCTACCTAACCAATCGTTTTCATCTTATTGTTAACGAAAGAGTGAGTATTTTGTCTAGCAGATAACCCATTCCACTGCCCCTAAAATTAAGCCCATGACCAGGCGGAATGGTATAAAAATGACTGAGATGGCCCCTTAAGTCTGCACACTCTTCTGCCTATCGAAACCACTCATTGCTTAGCAAGGAATCAGCCAGGAAATAATCATCCCAAAATGGTCAAAAACCACAGTCTGCCAGCAGGCTAAATGCCTAAAAATGCCTTTAGATATAATTGGCCTGACGCACTCGCTTTGGAACGATTCAAGTTGCGCGAATCGGCAGAGGGACGGGCAACGTATCGGTATGTGAAAATATATCACCCATTTGCATCCACCTACCATATAAACGCACTTGATAGAGCTTCTTGTCAGTTAAAAAGTGTGCCAAGAATAATCATCAACTGACATTCCCCCACCCCGTCCCCTTCGGATTCACCTAGGGACGCCTGCGAATGAAAAAATTTGAAGTCCATTTTCCACTCGAACGCATACGTATACACCACCTGGACCGGCCGCGCGCCATACCTAGATTTCATCACGGCGTCTCAGGGCGGCATGGACGAGGGAGTTTTCATAATGCATCGCGTCCACGGCATGCAGCACGGATATCAACCCGGAAGCCACACGTGCCGTGACGAAGATGAAAGCGACCATCACCCAACGCTTCCAACGTGGACGGCTGCGAATTCGGCGTAGAGTGTGACTGTAGCTTCTGCTATTTCTGGGAGAAGGATGCAGAGACGCAGCAGTGGGGCGTGCGATTTGTGCGCCATTGGTACGAGAAGGATAAATTGCTGCCTGTCGACCCCCGACGCGTCCTGATTCTATATGATAAGAAGCTTGCCGCTTACCCTCGGAGCTATAGGTTTTTGGCATACTTCCAGGAAGCTAACATGGGTGTTAATGTGAAATGTGATACCGGATATGCTTGGTCATCGAGTTGATGGGCATAATGTCAATGGCCAGGAACACGACATGCTGCACTGGCAGTGTAAAGAGTGGGTTGAGGAGAACGATCTCGTGATTTGATTTTTCCTGTCTCGCTTTCTGTCTGGTTGTTTTGTATTGTATCACGGTTCCATGTCGTTTAATCAGGTCGAGGGATTTTGAGAGTTTCGATTCACAACTCAGATCCATAGTTTACAAGCTTTGCATTGCCAGACTATATCAGTGGGCCGATCCACTGTGTATGTATGTCACAGCAGCAGACACACTAAAACTAGACATCCATTAGCAAGCAATTCCCATGAAAAAAAAAAAAAAAAAAAAAATTTGCTCGTCAAGCCCCAATGCCATTCAATGGAGGTGGGAAATGCGGGCAGTAATTAAGAGTGTCGTAACCAGCTCCTGTAATTTTTCCGCGAATAGTTCGGCCACTAGGCCCACCACCCGATGCTTGCTGGAGCCATGAAACGGGGCGTGGATATCAAAGGCAGTAAAACATTTGATGTGGGGTAACCATAGGGGGAGAAGTAAGGTTTCAAGGTTATAATAGCATCTTCCACAGATAACTTCTATGATCAGTACCAGCACCAGCCCCATGAACCTAGGTAACTGCGAAAAATGATACTAAAAATAAAATTATTATAAGTATCTAACAAGGGAACCAAGGAACATTACGAGAACTTAATTTTGGATAATAAAATTCAATCAAAGTCCTGTGTTATATATCAATGAACTAATTGCCACCACAACCACCCACCACAAATCATTACGAGTACCAAAACCGGACCGCCATACAAACCCCCGGGTAAAAGGAAAAAGCATATTCCACAGCCATTTCATCAGTGTGGTTAAATTATGGAAAGAAACAAGGAAACTTGCTCAAGAAGATAAGGGAATAGGAAAGGGGAAACAGTAACATAAGTTTTTCAATAGTTAACCAAAGAATAGATTGACGGGATGGCTGAATCCGCCGCGCAAAAGATCAAATTTTGATCAAGTGAAAAATGGCAAAAATGAATGGTAGAAGGATTAGCATTAAGGAATAATATGTAAATAAATATCAAACCCCCAACCCTCCCTAAGATTTTCTTAGTGAAAAATTTAGGCATAAACAAAAAACCGGGACACAAATACTATTAGAATAGTGATCGAAATATAGTTTGCCAGCTGAAAAGGGGCCCGGTTTGGGTACATATAATAAAGAGCCCCCCATTTTTGTTCTTAACCCATCAAACCCGGCCCGCATCTCCTTTACCACATAAGGGCGACAACGCTAGCAAGTATCACGCCAATGGAGAGGGCACCGATGCGGCTAGCGGCACCTTCTGGTGGCGGTTGTGTCGATGTGGGATTTGGACGACCGCCGGTAGGGGAAGGAACGGAGGTGTTTCCGACCAACGTGAAATTGCCACAATTGACGCGTGTCGTGTTGTGGTAATGGACAACGATGGAACGATTGCCGAAAAAGGAGGCAGGGCCTTCCCTGGTGGAAGTATAGGGGTCATGGTATGTCACCTGGAAATGTCTGCCATCCGAAACATTCATGATATCTCCATACTTGCCGCCCAAATCGCCAACTTGGCACGTCTCTGGGCGCTGTTTATCGCAAGGTGGCTGCTCGCCGCGTTCGAATGGATCGAGATGGGCAAGAGTGGTGGAGCAGTTACCATCCGCCGAGACAGGCTGATCATGAATGTGGTAGACTGGCATGTATTGTGTTAGAAATATAACGTTCGAATTAATGGGATAAAAATTGGAAAAACGGGGCCAGGTTACTAACGGAAAGGTCCAAACTTAGTTTCATCTGGGAAGCCGTAGAAGTCCACAGTGTAGACTACTCCTACACCCCCAGGCCCAGCAGTACCATTGATTGATCCACGAATAGTAGTGGTGTTTTTATCCAACAAAACTGCAGTGTAAATAACGCCCTCGGGGTTGTTCTCAGTTACCAGAGCTGGCTTAAAGTCCTGGGCCACACCGAGGCCAATGCCTAGTACTGAGTAGGCGAGAACAGCAAATGCAGACCGCATTGTGAAAAAAGGTGGAATCGGTTCTAAACATAAGTGTTAGAATGAATATCAACGGACAACGGAATGCGACTGCGTAGAATTTTGGGGGGGGGTAAATAGGCTAGGAGATGCAGGTGTATATATATACCTATAGTTTTGTAGTAGAAACGCGGGTAAGGCGTATATAGACGTAGCTGCTGTAAATACGTATGGAATTATATGGATGAGAAGAAATATGGAGAAAAGAGAGAGAGAAGAAGAAGAAGAAGAAGAAGAAGAAGACGACCAAGAAATGACAGTCGAGATTGATCCTCAGTGCAGGAGGGGCATCGGGCGACGGGGATTATGCGCTTTATGAATGACAACGACGCGGCTGAGGAACTTTCTGGGAGATTCATTCGGCGGACGACGCTGCGTTATGTATGTAATAATAATAGTAATAATAATAATAATAATAATAGACTTTTGCCCCCCCAGTTACCCACCTGAGTCCCAAGGTAATGTACCTAATAGGGCGCTGCTCCGAGGCCCCAAGCTGTGATCATCCCCAACGCCCATGTTCGACCAGCAACTTTAACTATATTTCTATTTTATTTTATAATTTGCGGCGAAGGAACAGCAACCCGCCATCGAGCGGTTGGATCACCCTCAAAACAAATCACATTGAGCCTAACCACCCTGGACCTTAGGGCCTGCCAATAAAGTGCTGATTTCTTGCTTCATAAGCGTCGTTTTTCACCAGGATTAAGAGCCCCAAGACCATAAGCGGACACTTTGTTGTTTCGTTTCGTTGGTGATCTTCCGGGGTTCCGTCCCCCATTCGTGGCGGTTGGTGACATAACCTGCGTTGGCTTCACAGAGGCACCACGGAAACGCATCATTCGAAAGGGGGGATATGGGATCTGGGGGCACTCCGACAGGGCTCGGCCAATGGGCCCAAGGATGCCAAAAATAGGCCAGGCCTAACTGAGGCAAGAATGCCGCGAATCAAAGACTTCCAATTTCGCCCAAGTTCCCAGTTTAAGTTTAATTTTCACTCCTGAGCCTAAATTGTTTTCAATCTGGGTGGCTTCAACGAGATTCCATAAAACCCAAATTTGTATTTCGAAATCATTAAAAAGAGGGGCCCTTTTTATTTATTTTGTAAGCTCAGAAGAACAAAGAGAGAAAAGAGAACTCCTGCCATGGAGCAAAATATACTCAGTGTTTCCCTTTCCAGCCGGGTGGGGCCGTACTGCCTAGGCGCGCATGGTCGGCACCGCATCGCCTTCGTGCGTTGTGATTGACTGAAAGCAATATGCTTGGCTCAGGGGTATTTCTTGGCTGTACTCTTTGTCACTCCCAATGTCAATCATCCATATTGTGTCACATTACGGAGTAAACAATAATACTAATAATAAGAAAATAATAACGGGGGTTCCATTGCACATACAAAATAATATGCCTAACGTAGCACCGAAATGGTATCTGTACCTAGGTATATAATCCTGGATGGCAGATGTGAAAAGCGATGTGAAATGCCCAAGTCACCAAAGATTGGGAAAAATGCCTCGCCGTTCAAATGAACATGGGGTAGATATCCAGACTTCAGCCCTTAACGCCATGGGCAAATCGTACGCTTGGATCATCGTTGCAGACTAACTTTCAGCTCCACAGCCCGCAGCGAGCCTACAAACGAAACAAAGGAAAACATCCATGGATCAGGTCCTGTACCGCAGATGATAATATCTCTCAGTTTCAACTCTGAAGCAGTGCTCCGCATACCAGCCTAGTTCCGTGCCTGACTACTTCCCATATCCATGTCATCATCCCAGGCGCCATCCCCGCCTCTTCTTGGGCAATGTATAAGCCAAGGCGGGATACACCGTGAAGCCGTTTCATTTATTCTCCATGGCTGCTCCAGAATACCGGGTAAGCAGCCGGGCCCCTCATTATTGACGTAACCAGCCGTAGTTATGCAGCAAAAAGAATAGATAGAGTTTAATTGCAATAATTAATTGCAATAATTGGGGATATATATGTTACCTCATCTAAAATACCTCCTGTATAGTTATGGTCAATTTTTATCCTCTCGCCAACAAACAAACATGTTCCAGCCAACCTCCAGCAGGATCCTGTTGTCGACTGCATTTCACTGGAAAATTATATATATTTGTTTCAAACGAACCACAACCACCGGACAGACGTGTGAGGTTAATTTCTGGCTAGGGGCCAAGCTGTGGGTTAAAGGCTGGGTGGGATAAAGCCCCACCTGAACCTGAATGGTGTCCATCATCGATCAGAAGCCACAGCATGCGGGGACCATTTGAACAGTGAAGGGTGTTGGCAGCAGGGGAGAGCCGCCAACCTGCATTTAGTGTTGGGTATGTTTGATGTGAGTGGAGCAAAGAGTCCCCGAAATATCATCAACACAAAATGTGCTGTGATTGAGTACAGGGTACTAGTAGTAGTTTGTATTTCAAACTGATAGTCAGACTGTTTTGTAGGGATTCCGGCCAGCGCTAATGCTTTTTGGTGTGTAGTAGTTAAGTGTTTAAAAGTGTCCAGCCACACACTGCTCTTCAAATGTCAAGAGCACTTTCTACCCATCACGGCTAGTTTTTGACCATGGCTCCCAAAATAACCCACTGTTGACTCGGGGAGTGAAAGATCTCGCTTTAAAATCAAAGTGTCATGAATAATCATGTCAGGAACAATCCAGCTTCCAGTCCAAGGGTCAGAGGCCCTTTTGAATATTACCACCCAACACTACTATGAGGTAAGAGTGTTCTGCCAACTATTTAGCTTATTGAAAATCAAAGAGTGCTAACTGCAGGATCTGAAAACAACCATAACTCTGTCACTATCATCAGAATAAGGTGTGATGATAAGGGTTTCATCCAAATTATTAACCCTGCAAATGCCTTGGAGGTTCTCGTTTCATTTTTTTCTCGTTGACATAGCTAGCTGCAAAATAGGTGCCGAAGCAAGATTTTTCGTTGTTGCCCGCATATACATCCTAGGCTTCATTTCAAATTGAGCTCTTACCTGGGCCTTTGCTTTGTTCGTTAGGAGGGGTCATAAGAGTACATGATCCGAAACTGAATCCACGGCCGCTCGAAATATCACCATGGGCCATGATTTTCTGCTACGAAACCAGGATCTTTTAACATATGAGATAAATCTTGACAGCACGCATCACCGGAGAGACTGGTTTCCTACCTTGCTGGAAATATTTTTCCTTTTATGATACTCATAAGACTTTTTTGCTTTATATCTATTTCAATTACATCTGACCATATCCGCTTTCTTTCCCGTCTTGTACTGTACATACTATCATGCGGTGCTGTTTAACCGTCGCACTTGACAAGACGAATAAAATCTTGGCTTGAGAAACTGGGTTCAATGGTCCTTTGACACGATATGTCATACCATTGGACTGATAGCGGCAGTGAGAGTAATGTCTCTGTAGGCTCTTGCCACTACTCTACCTCCTGTTTAGAGATGTCGTCTTCATATCGCACAAGATGGAACTATCATCCTGTCCCCCGTACCACAGCCGTCCATCAACATGGTTTTGTGCGGTGCAAGCATCGTCAAGCTAGATTAAACCAGTTGCGCCCACCATACCTTGGTTCCATGCGGGCTCAGCTTCGGATAATAATCCGGCAGCCCACGGGATTTTGGCATTTACCTCTTTTCTTCCAAATAATACTGGATCTATGGTCTAAGGGTGTTTTTATTTCTTCTTTTGCCTGTCGTCGTTTTCTCGAAAACCAGGTCCGCGCGATGCTCTGCAATTTTAACTCCCAGTGAACTTTGTTTCGTATTCCCCGCCCTTCGAGATGATACTAATCAAAGCGACGAAAGCAATATGCCAGAATACCCTTTTGAGAGACATATACGGCAACTTCGCCTCCTCCCTCGACTTCTATGGAAGAGCGTGTTTTTGAGAGAAAGAAATATATCTCTCATAGTTCTAGAAGCAAGATAACCAGGCGAGTCGGCTGTCAAAAGGACAATTGAATCCTTCGTCTTTTCAATGCACGGAAGAGGCTGTCATCAGAAGAACCATATACCCGAGATTGAAATAGATACGAGCCTGAAATCGGAGGAGATACATATGATAGCTATTTTTCAAGTTAACTGATTCGCCGAATATAGTCGTATGTAGATCCACAGTCTCTTTATGGAGTCTTGAAGAAGCTCACCATTGTTGAGAATAGCGCAAAAGTGCCAAAACATTATATGCTTTTCCACAGAGGAAATGTGAAGCTAAGCTATCGCGAACAGCTCCAGTGCATTTTCTACAACCCAATTGAAGCAAAATACTCGGTACATGGACAGTACGTACAACATATTTAGATGGTAATAAGTGCACAATATGTTAATTTTAGTATTTCTGGTCGGAACGGTCAACCGTTGCCAAACTTACTCCGTAGCATACCAATGGTTTCTAAGGACATCCTTTTTGGTAAAACGGCCCTTTCATATCACAATGGATATGGAGCTATCTCCCAATCCGACGTCATAAACAATGACGCCGAGTTCGCGAGCCCATTTTAAAACTAAATATCGCAACGTCCAAGCTCCAAAACTTCCAACGCCCATTAACATCACATCTGGAGCATTTCCATTAAATTCGAGAGCCGTTAGTTAGCTACTAGGTAATTATTTTCTTTTCTACTTGCCTTTTTCCCGTTGGTAGATACCCCTTATGCGAAAATCGCTAATCATTTCCGCACAAGACATTGTTACCCAAGTAACATCCAACAATGCCAGCCAATATACCACTCGCATATCGCCTTTGGTTCCAATATGTCGAACCTCTCGCTGCGCTTAGCGGAGCGTATCTCGCTTACTTCCGTCCGGCTACTTGCTTACGAATGACAAACGCGCCATCTTTTACTGGGACAATAACGCCTCCTGAATTGACCATATCTGCTCTGAAGCAGTTGGCTGCAGGCTTCGTCTTTTTCGGGCTCGCAGAGGCACTGGTCCTGCATTCTACGAATGACTTGAAGGTTTACAGAGCTCTCGTGTTTGCCATGCTTGCCTGCGACATCATTTACATGTCATCTATCCGCGGGATGGGGGGTAGTGCTTGGTACTGGGTTCAGCCATGGCTTTGGGATAGTACTGGATGGGGTAATTTTGGGACGACTTGGATCGGTCTCATTCTTCGCGCTCTGTTTTTGTATGAAGTTGGATTCTGATAATTAGTTTTGAGGTGTTTTTGGGCGGAAATGGAGGAGTTTACAGGGGTTTTTAAGGAGTTCGAATTACTTTGGAATCCTCAGAATTCAGGAAAAGCATCATCTTACTGCTTAGTATGTGTGTATAACAATAGTTTTCAAGTCGAGACAATGCTTATCTCTTTCTTAAGAATTTCATCCTCCATACGGCTGGCGTCTTTTCAGACTCAGCCCGGTGATTCAGGTTATTTCGAGCATAGACGCTTAATTTAAAAGTTTTACTGTCTTTTCTTTCCAGATAAAACCGCCATAAGACAGTGGGGATGAGGAATTGCCTACAAACGGCAGTGTAAAATAGTTTAATTGGCGCGAGTTAGGCCATGGACACACTCTTCAGATGTGGAGGTGTAGGTTACGGGGTTGTAAGATAAGGCAGACTTGGAAAACTGGCTTCATGAGCAAGTTCAGCATCTTTTGGAATTTGAAGAGTATGATAATTTGTTACGGTATAATAGATTGATCAAAATATATTGCGACATCTAATATCTAACCACGAGTCCCAAAAGTTAAGTAAAGTCACTGTGCTCTGCAATAGGTATTCCTGTGTTCTGTTCCACTTGTGGGGTTCTTGGAGCCACATGTATCCGTGTTTATCTTCCTCACACAGCGCCAGCCCCTCAGGCATGTGCCTTTCCTTTTCTCTATAAAAAGGTCGTCAGCGCCAAAATTTCCCCATAATTAAGGGGAATCTTACATTCAGAAAAATTGAAGCAATGAGACCCACTGCCCCAGAAATATAGACTGGAATATATCTACATTTGATTTAATACATGATACGGTTAATTAGAAGTCCAGGGAAAGGAAGTTTTTACTTACACTTTCTTGATACCCTCAACAATGACAGCTAAAGAAGCCGCTTGAATATCGGCGGGGAGTTTCCCCAGAATATCGCCGCTCACCCCGAGAAGAGCGGGCTTAATCTCGTCGTAAGCGATATTAGGGATGGTGTCAAGTAGGCCATTGATCGCATAATTGACAAAAACAGCCCCTGATATGGACAGGCCAAAAGTGATTCCAAGTAGTTGGGCTATTATTTTAATCAATGATATCTTAGTTCTTGACTTAAAACAAGATCCATTTACGGTGCGATGAGAGTCATACCTAACATCATAAAACTGATAGCGTTTGCTGTCATCGCAGGCTCAATTAAAGACTGCATAACCGCATATCCAGCTTGAATATAACAACCGGTTCCAATGCCAGCGAGCGCCTCATAGCCGTATATATTTCGTCCTGGGGTATTGGCATCAATCCGAGCTAATGATTATTGGTAAGAAAACGCATTTTGCAATTTGCGGTCTCGCAAAGCAGGACTTACAAAATAAAACACCACCAACAAGCACTAAAGCCCCTCCGGCAACATACCATGGCTGGTAGTATCCAAACTTAGACATTAACGCTCCGTTGATGAGGATTACCACGCTGATGAGTGTAATAAGCGGCAAGAGCCTCACTGCTGAGTTCGTAGGATCGTCACCGCGAACAAAAGCAAAGTAAGTGGGGATATAATATATAGGGATGAATCCACCTGCATTTGCTGCTGCCATGCAAATGAAAAGCAGAACTGCTTCCTTGATTTTCAAGAATGAGACAGGGAACATGCGATGCTCTTCCTCGGTCATGAAACATAGAACTTGCTGAAAACCAAAAGCAAAGGCAAATACACCAGATAGGACGAAGAGAACGGTAATCTCTGCACCATCCCAATCGTACATAGTACCGCCGAAGTTGATCGCCATAATTATGCATGCAAGTACGGCGACACTTAGTATCCCCCCTAGGTAATCAAAGTCGCGGAAACGAGAAAAGATTTTCTGCGATCCACGGGGGTCAAATCGTGGGATGAGGAAGATGTAGACAGGGGAGAAGAGGGCACCGACGCAGAGGTTGATATAGAATCCCCATCTCCAGGTAGCGTTGGATTCCGCAAAACCACCACCGATAAGTGGGCCAACGACCGTTCCTATGCCAAATATAAGCCCACTAGATGTTATGACTTAGCGGGAGAGTAAATTCAATTGGCAGTTTCCTTAGGCGAAGAGAATATAAACTTACACAAGGCCCAGATACATAGGCCGCTCTTTGTCATTAGTGTTGATAGATAGAATATTCATCACACCAAGATACATGCCATTGCCACCAGCGCCCGCAATAACTCGGCCAATAATGAAAGTATTTATGTTAGATGCACCACCGCAAAGAGCCGATCCTCCCTGAAATAGGATCACAGACGCGATATATAGAAACTTGACGTCAAATAGCCCATAGAGTTTGCCAAATGGGAGAACTGCAGCGACACCTCCAATCATAAAGCTTCAGGTGCTGTGATCAGAATATGGCTCTATACAAAAAGCAGCTGCTGAGCTTTTCGATTTTTGTTTGACTATACGTACCCAACTGACAGCCATGCAAGCTTATCTGTGTTCTGAAAGTCGGCTGCTATCACCTAGCGTGGAGTCTTTCTCAGCAAAAGAAATTTTCAAAAAACAAATATATCTCGCAAGAGGTTCCACAAACCGGAATAACATTGGCAGTAATAGTATTATCTATGGCATAGAGGAATATGCAAGAAAGAGTGCTGGCAACGACCAAAGACCACTGAAAAGCTGTTAGCTGGTAACCATCGAAAAAGGTTCTTCCGAAGCGTATAGCCTTCTCACCGAAATTCCCCTTTTTTTGCGAACTTCGGGGGGTAAGGACGGGGATGGCATACCCCGTTCAGGATCCGTGATCACTACAGACTTGTCCTCGAACCCATTTTGAACGGGGTGAAATACCAGCTGCTGCCGAGTCAACATTGTAATTATAGATCTATCATAGAACGAGAGGCAAAATCGAGAGGCGCGAAAGTCATAGTCCCTCCAACGCATTCTGAAAATGAACGAATCCAAGTTCATTGTCGCCTTTTTCAATGGACAAAAACTCCAACAAACAATCTGGGCATCTTGCCATCAGAGGGAGAAAGGCTGAATTCTGTGAGTTGATTTCTAATCAGCTTCTCGTACTTTGTGCTACGAGAGTAAAACAAAGCTCGGATTCAAGGATCGATAGAAGGTTACACCGCTGGCTCAGAAGAACTTATAAAATGCGATGAGTATAGTTGGGACGAATCACGACGTCTCAGCTTTTCAGCTGAGAACATTACCAGAATCCCAGAATTTCCCTTTATTAAACTAATACTACTTTCATGCATGCATTGTAATTCCTTCGCCTCGCTCCGCAAACAAAATATATGAGACATATGAAGACGAGATGTGGGGGTCGAGGATCGGAGCTATACGACCCTATAGGCCGAATAAAGCCTTAATTACACGTCAATTTTGGTAATAACACTCGCGGCTAAAATCAAATACACAGGGCAGATAGGGGCGTTATATCGAAAAAGAACTAGTAGATACTATATATCTCACATCTCACGCTACTACTCTCTGCAGCTTTATAACTGCTAGATATGAGTTCTATATTATAGGGATCTATAATGGAAACATAGGTATTGCATATAGTCAAAGCATTCGCAGACTGAAGCTGCTATATAGGAGTTGTCCGTCTCCGAAGAGCGGTATGTACAGTAGCTCTAGGTTTATTCAGTGATATCGGGGTAGAGAGCCGAGAATAGAGAAGATAGATTTGCTGGTATTTTTGCATTTCATGTATAAGAGCCCGTACACACCATGCCTAGTGACTTTTAGCAGCGGTATAATTAACAATATTGTGGTGTAATTATCCATCCTTGTTGTGGCCCACCGATAGTAGGCCGTTATCCCAACACGCCGATAGGTGTTCTGTATAAAAAGGACGTTGGCTCGCAACTTTTTTCACTTTAATAGGGTTGCAAAAGAAAAAAAGCAAAAAAAAAAAAAAAAAAAGGCTTGTACTTGTCTCTGAAACCTGAAAACGAGAGTCAGCAAAGATGTTGACAAGCATCTTACCATTTACTGTAAAGTTTTCAATGTCGTTCACTCATGCAATCCTCAGCTAACTTTCCGTATAGCCTGAGGTCGCCGAGGAAGTGAGTGGATATTGCCTCAAACACACAAATGGCGTTCCCAAGATGATGGAAGAGGTATGGGACTATACCACGAAATCATTTAAAGACGCGGATAAGATGTCTTCGCCCATACAGGTAAGCCAAGCCCAGAGCAACAAAGAAAGTTGAGAACGCAATATATATAAGAAATATAAAAACGAGGCTGATGAGTTCACAGGGCTCGTGGATGATATTTTTAGCTCAGGATCGCAAACCAAAAAGAAGTAAGACACCCTCGCATCCGTCGTTGAACGCTTGAGCTTAATTCCAATGAACAGTTCTTGAAATCGGGACTTATTCCGGGTACAGTGCTTTGGCTTGGTATGAAGGCACAAAAGCGACCCAGGCGGAAATCATCACTCTGGAACTCAACCCAGAGATGATTGTGGCTGCACGGAGGGTTTTTGATAAGCACAACGTGAACGACAGAGTGACCTTAATTGAAGGCCCAGCGGCGGAATCGTAAGAAATTTTCTCACTCAAGCGCATTTTTATTGTGACCACTAAGGAAGAGTACATATTGAAAAGTTCGGACCAACCTCACTGACATTCCGTATTTGGCGCAAGGCTTAAAACGTTGGCGGGGACTTTCGATCTAATTTTCGTCGATGCCAACAAAGACGGCTACGAGGGTTATGTCAATACCATTCTCAGTCGAAACCTCCTTTCGCAAGACGGTTTGATTATGTGTGACAATGGTGTGTTTCCAAATTCAATGTAAAACTTTGTTTACCATCGCTAACATGGTCGTCAGTGTTCGCGCGAGGGATGACGATCTCAACGTCATCCAATCCAACCCTTCCTGATAGTGCCCGTCCATATTGGACAGCATGTGGTAAAGCATTGAGGCAATTCAACAGTGCCATTATCGAAGACCCAAGGGTTGATGTGGTGATGCTGCCTGTATTTGATGGTGTGAGTTTCATTAAGCTGAAAAATCAAACAATGGGACAAGTGGTGAGCGGGCAAGAAGCCACACACTCAAATGGAACCAAATTTATAGCCTGACTTCCTGTGGCAGATGTTGAGGTCTGGTTGTCCCTGTCAAGTAAGCGTGTTACGCATGATATCTTGTTTAGATGTGGGGGAAATTATTCATATTTCATTTATTTGTAGTTGTTTAAAAAAAGTTTTCCTAACACTCGCACTCGGCAGTCCCTTTTAGCAGTCATTGTGCAGGACTAGTATTAAACAGCTTCAAGTTCAAAACCAATTAGGGTTTCTATTCCCACATGACTTTAGGTCTAGTTGCCCCCTTACCACTAGTACTCAGCGTGTACTGTACATTTGAAAAAAAGGGAATACTACTAGTATTGATGTGACTTAAACTTGTTGCAAACTGTGGAATATCTCATAACTCTCTCTTAAACCTACAAGCCAAATGGACCCGAAATGCGTACTTATCTTGCATGCAAATGTAAACTTTTCTTCAATGGGCAGAGCCTCCGCCAACGAAATGTCTAACACCACAGAGAACGGACAGGGCTGGGAATGTGTGGACATCACAAAAGAAAAGGTCACTCAAGCTCTCCTCTTGAACCTCAATCTGAGGTCTTCTTGTTTCACAAACCAGCCTGCTTGTATTTTCCACTCCGCTTTGGGATCCTCCAACTCGAAATCAAAGTGGCGGACGAATTCCGCAACAACCTTCCACATCTCTAAAAGGCTGATATGCTTTCCAATACACACGCGGGGACCGGCACCAAACTTAAGGTGGATAGAGTCTCTGTGAGAACACGTTCGGCTGTCAAAAGCTACAGGAATCGAACAACACTTACCGCAAACATATTTCTGTGCATACTGGCTCTGGCTTCGGGATCTCCTTCAAGCCAGCGCTCAGGTCGAAAAACATTGACATCATCGCCGAACACGTTTTTGTTGTAATTCATGACCCACGAGTTGACACCGACAACGGTTCCTTTCGGCAGGTAGGTACCACTTAGTGTGACACCGCCCTCCGGGACGACGCGTTCCAATATGAACCCTGTTGGAGGGTGAATGCGCATGGCTTCGTTGATTACAGCGCCACTGCAAAATAAGCCAGCTATTAATTATGTGCGCTTTTGACAACGACACTCATGTTGCACCTACAGATATGCTAATGTCGTGGTTTCCTTGTACGTTGCCGGTCTCGATAGACGACCCTCCTCAACTGCCCTGTCCACCTCCCGTTGAAGTTTTCGATACGTCGATGGATTTTTACAGAGGTAATAGAACACAGCCCTCAGAGTGATTGCCGTCGTATCAGAACCAGCGATACTAGCATCCGCCGTTATTTGGCTGTTAAATTTTGCCCAGCCAAGGAGAAAACTCACATATTGGTCGTTGTAATGGCAACGATCTCGCGAGACGATAGCTTTGAAGGAGCCGAGTCATGAACCTCAAAGAGTCCTGATAGTATATCTTTTCTGGCAACCGGGTTTTGTCTGCGCTCTTTCACCATGGTGATGGCAAACTTTTGTACTGTATTTTAGCGACCACACCTACGTGCTCGGACAAATGCGGCAGAGGGCAGGGGACAACCGACCTCTTGGATTCTGTTCAATTTTTCATACCTCGGAAAAATTATTGGCAAAATTGGATTACCTAGGAGAAAATAGTTGGCTGTGGGGATCTGCCCGAGCTTTACAAGGGTTTAGCCTCCTTTGCAGCGAAATATTAAATAAAATATACCCAGAAGCTTACCAGAGAAACGTAAGACAAAAACTGATCAATCGCGGCAATGTTGTTGTCTACATCGGTACCCGTTTCCAAAAACCCAAGACTCCTAGAGAAGTTGATCTCTCCAAGAACATCAAAAGCAAAAAATTGCATCCACGGTCCAATGTCAAAGGCCGTTTTGCCGTCATTTGAGTGCTGCTCAACTTGTTTTAGAAATAACTCAATGCACCCGTTTACGTATGGCTCCAATTCCGACACTGCCGTCATTGAAAAGCCCTTAGCTGAAGCTCGTTTCAACTGCGCATGGTATTCGTTGCTCCGCGTTGTGAAAAGTGTGGGCAATTTCCTGCCCTGATAAAGGCCCTCCCCGACGGAGTAAAACTCAGACTAATTGCCCGGTTACTTATGCCTTGTGAGAAAAAAAAAGTGGGATTGGGTCTTGGTTCTTTCTCAAGAGTTCAACAAATATATTAAGAAGCGGCGACCTTACTTTTGGAAAGATATTGGTAAAGTTGTATATCGTCCTCAAGGCCTCAGGATCAGATGCTGACACATGGTTGGGCCCAATTCGTACCAAAGGGCCGTAATTTTCATGAACTTCGATGTTCCGCCATACCATATCCTTTTTCAAAACTCTATAGATCTTCCATAAGTTTGAGAAACTGGCAACAAATGGGCCTGGCACATCTCGAAGGCCTCGATTATATCTGGTCCAAATACAGCTGATGAAGAAAAGACAAACCACCAGAAAACAATATTTTTGAAGAGAGTCAAATTGGGGGTTGGATGGGAAAGCGCTGACGCTGGAGGCCATGGTTTGTATTTTTCTACTCTCTGCTCTCGCTGATTATTGGTGAAGGATCGTGAACCTTGGGATGCATATATCAGGCGGCGGTCTTGTTTGCACTCAAAAGAACATAAAAATTAAAAACAAAAGGGCAAGTTGGTCAGGTGTCCAGGAGGATTGATCTGCAGGCTGAACGGCCCAGAGACGTTTGATTTGGCAAAACTTTCCTGTACAACGTCAGAAATTCATTTGTCATCGATGAGGGTACATTCCATGTTCGTTGCGCATTCTATGAGCCTCATGGTGATTCATAGGAAATTGGCCCTGTAAACAGCAATGCCTAGTCATCTCGTATTGATTGAGATATGGATACTATTGTCCTGTTGTTGTGTTCCCACACAATGGCCAGCAAAGCGGCGCTTGAGTTACACGGCATGGGGGTAGATTCTGCATACGTCGTAATGCGTAAATTTTTTTTTTTTTTTGGAACTAACCATTAAGAATTTCTTTAGGAGTAAAGGTGTTCCAAGCATTGCGCAACAGTTGGCCATCCAGCGACCAAGCCGCCGCCGTATGGTTAGAGCCATTTGCATACTGCAATACCAAGTAACGTTACAATGCGGTACACCCACTGAGTCTTCGTATTGAGTTAGCTCCGATCTGTCTCCAGGCACTCGATAGCATTGCTTGGCATGACCTTAGCGCCAGGTTTATTTTGACTTCCGCTTGGATATTCCCTGAAAATTTTATCAGCAATAGCTCAGCCCAGGTGCGACATGATTTCCTACCACCTGATATTTGGCCGTGTTCGTGTTGTCGTCTGCACAGTGCCAGGCACATGGTGAAGATGTATTAAAAACAGGAATTGGACAGTGTTAAAGTGAATCAAAAAATTTTCAAGACACGATGTAAAAGATGGCCGGCCCACTCATAGCCTTGTGCTTTAACCTCCCCTAGCTAAAGCTAACACCTCTTCTAGAAAACTAACCGTCGCGTATCACATTGCGCCCGAGCAATTCAGTTAACCCCAGCCTTGATCATATCTTCCAAGCCAGGAATATCCGCATCTGGATCAATTCCCACAGCCTTGATCAACCTTGCGATCATGACATAGAATCCAACCACGAAAATAGCCTCAATCAATTCCGTATAATTCAAAACATCAAGCACCTGAGTAATCGTATTCTCCTCGTTTGTGTAAGTCTCAAGTTGCTCGTCGACAAATCTCAGTATAACCAGCTGCCTCTTTGAGAAAGTGCCAGGGTCGTTCATGCTGTCTCCTTGAAGAATAATTTTCCGGCACGCTTTTATTGCACCCATTACTTTCTCACCCATTCCGTGAACTTTAGCCACGGGTGCGTTGACATCCCATTCATATTGACATTTTAAGGTAGACGCAATTCGTAGAACTATGAGCTGCCAATCCAGCAAAGGCAGTGTCCGGGTTGTTTTCTGGAAAAACGCCGTGTAGACCCCCATTATCGGAGGGAAAAGGCCTGGAGAATGCGATAGAAGATAAAAGATATGCCTTTTCATGGGCATTTGTTTTAAGGCAGCCACAACACCTTCTGGGGCTGTCTCTAGATCAACATACGGAATCCTGCACTGGGACAACTTTGGAGCCGGTGCATACAGGAAAACCGTTTTCCTTGTTCCCATTATGTGACTCTGCTGTATCGTTATCGCGTCCCGGATGTTGGCAGCGACATTGTCCCGCTCTCCAGACCAGCTGACAAGGTTCAATTTCGGGTTCGTCAATTTGCCAGCCGTATAGAGATCTCCAAACCACGCATAGAGGTCTTTAATTTCCGAATCAGTGCGCAGTGCAGCTTGTTCAGTGCTTCGGAAACTCCGAAACGTTAAACGATTCCAGAAAATCTGACAGTGTGACACATTGACGGATGCTGTTGGACCGCCACCGCCCAGCTGGCCATAATTTACGAAAATTCCTTGGGCTGAAAGGCAGCTTGCGATTTTTTCTGCCGCCTGTCCGAACACGGAGTCCAGACCAAGCACTATACGTTTTCCCTTCAGAACTTCCGCGTTCGGTAATTCTGATTCGTTGAGGACAATGTCGGATTCAGAGCTCCAGATTGTTGTCAGCGAACGATCGCGAACGACGGATACCACCCTTACCCCGCGCAAATGCGCAAATTGAACAATCATCTGCGAAATGGCACCCAACCCTGCATTCTGGATAATCCAGTCGCCTGGCTTCAGCTGTTTCATGTCTTCGAGTATTAAGTAAGCTGGAAGCACACATGTCTTGAGAATCGCCGCAAATGTAACGTCTGACACGGCTGGGATCACGGTCAAATCGTTTGCGTTCAAGGTTGCATGAGTACGCCACGTCCCCAGACCCAGGGCTTTTGGTATGACGAGATCACCGGGTGCAAGGTCTGCAACATCCTCGCCACGGGTCAAAACACGGCCCACACCGTCAAAACCTCCTACATTGTTCCCATTAAGTTGGAATTTTGGCTTTACGGGGTATTGACCTGCGACAACCATCAAGTCCAGATGGTTGACAGGGGCAGCAAGGAATTCGACCAGAACCTCATTGTGCTTTGGCTCCGGCTCCGGATAATTCTCCAGCAAGAGAGCCTCCGCTGCCTGAAGGCTGGGCTTGGCAAAGGTCAATGCCAAAGGCATGGTGGTAGGATAGACGAATAAAATCTCAGTAGTAGATATCTAGAAAAATAGTAGAGGGGAGCTTTTCGGTAAAAGCTTAGGCAAATGAAATGTGCACTTAGGGGAAGCAAACAAGGGAACAGTCAAGGGAACGTTTTCTTCTCGGATACTGCCGCAGACTAAAGCCTGGACTTTAAAATAGATTTTATGGGCGCAATGGGACAATTGATGTTGAGTAGGATGCGCCTTCATGTCAGTTTGTCGGGGCTTGTTGCTCTATAAAGAGCGGAAGGGGGGGGGAAACGTAAACGGAACACGAAGCATCAGGTAAAAACTTCAGCTTTCCACGCAAGACAGTAACCAGGGTTGTACAATACAGTCGGAAGTAAAGATCCACTGGGCTGACTGCCATTGAGATAAAACTCCTCATTGCTCAGGGGAATATTTCACCAACTGATGGTAAGACCCCCACAAGCTCGACTTAGCAACGGAACAGGGGAATCTTTGCGGTTGTCCTAGCACTCTTCAAACGAGCAGCATTGCCATAGGGTTAGGATTATCTGTAAAATGTAAGTTGCATGTCGATAACACAATTAGGCCCTTACTTTATTACCTTCGTAACGTTTCTTTCAATGAGGATGTTGTTGCTGCCCATCTCAAGGTTATCAAACTTGTCACGTGATTCGCCACCTCACCTAATCAGACCCATCTTGAACCAACTCTGGAGTAATGCAACTCCCCTTTGGTTTTGAGCCGTTGGGTTTTTTTAACATGCTACTACCCGAGAGGATTATTTTACTGTGAGTGTTATGAGTTACCTGCTAGCTCCCTACTTTTGGGACCAATTGGCCTTCATTGCGAGCTTATTTCTTTAAATCAAGACACCTCACCATATTTCCCTTGTATGACTTTATGTGACGAACTACTATTCTTATCTATGTTCAATGTTATGCGCCATCAGTAGCCCGGCATCTGACAAAATTTCGGAATGCCTTCGCTGCTTCTGAAATTATGAGCAGCCCACGCCAAATATGGCATGAATGCATAAGACCTCATGATAGAATCGCGCAATTGGCCTACCCCTGTTCGCATATATATTTTCACGTTCAGCACTACCATGGGCCTCGACGGTGTATTCACGGAAGTTCTGTAGGCCCAGGTATGCCATCAACTCCGTATCCTCTGCTTGAAACTCTCAAGCCATGTGCCTGCAGCCTCGTGGCAAATATCGTGTTAAACGAAGCAGTACGACAATCCTGAGACCACTTCTCTCCACGTATATATATATAGAAATGTATATGTATAATGATTTGCTGGGTTTCATTTAACTGGTGGCGGGATTATTGCCCGGCCCTAAATTGTCTAATGATTCCCCTACCGATCAGGTCTTTGGGGCCGGCAACTAAGTAAGTTGCTCTGAAGGGATGATGTTCAGCTGACTTCGTCTTGTTCACTTCCTATATTTTCGAACTACCATGTAATCAGGGGTTCAAACGGTGACCTAGCTCATGAAGCGCCTTCTTCAGCGTACCAACCTAGGAGGGTCACGGCGAGAGAATGGCAAGACGAATACGAGAAACACGAATAAAAAAATCCAGCGCACCAATCTGATCTGATACTCTCGTTCCGATATTCCCAGCCATCGTTTAACGCGATATAAATACGCCTCGGGAGCTACGCTAATTATATGGAATCTCGCCATATAAACAATCAAACCTCAAGATCAAACCAACTGATCCTTTGCGATTTGCCTGTTCTACAATATTAAGAAACTACCTGCTACTTGCTTGTGCCTTCTATCCACGTTTTTTAAGCCCCCGCTGTGATAGGAAGAAAGACACAACACAATTGTGAGCCGCTTATTTCAAGATGGCAATTTCTGAGCTTCACGAAGAAATCCAATGTACCGCGCAGCAACGTAAATACCTTTCTCGGATGACCCCCGGAAAGCAGCCGACATATACTTTGCGCTGGAATACACGACAGCTTTGCCCAAGCATAGATCGGTTTGCATACACTTGGCAAGCTGTTGCTAGTCACAACCCTATCCTACGAACGGCGATTAAGCCTGGCGGAACCGATCAAGAGCCCCGCCTGGTTGTCCTTAAGAAAGCTGCTCCTATTCGCATCCAAGGCGTCCCATATCATGTTGCCTATAAAGCTACTTCAATGAAAACTGCGGAGCTCACTGTTATGCTCAGCGAAACGGGTGTAGCCCTCCATCTCCGCGTCCTCCGCATCCTGGTTGACCGCAAATCCTTTGCCCATATTTGTCGAGATTTCGATCTTTTTTATCATGGTCAATCTTGCGAACCTCACGATAATTTAAAATATTACATTCGCCACATCACCGAACGTGATGATCAAAATGCGTTTTCTTACTGGCGCAATTTGATGAATGGGACCGTTACTTCGCTATCATACGGTTTCCCCACGAACACCTCTGGCAGGAAAAACACCTTCACTTCCGGTCTGCATGAAACCTTGGTGGGGCGCATTTACGATTTTTTGGCCACTCATTCTGTATCAATGCGGGACTTTGTCCATGCAATATGGCCACTTGTGCAGTATCGACATACTGCTGCTACTGATGGCACTGCTGTCTTCGCTGTCACTGGTCGAGACACGAGCGCTCCTGGTTACGACACAATTGTTGGCCATGCAGAATTATGCTATCCCCTGAAGCTGGTGATTGAAAATGGCTTATCGCTACTTGACTGGATTTGTCAGGTTTCCAAAATTGACCAACAGGCTTCAAGGAATGCATTTATAGGATACAACGAAATCCAGGACCAAATTCTACCTGTACAGCCGCAAGTTCACTTAATTGTATCCGAAGGGCTTGATATTGTTGATGATGGAGATGATGATATTCTCTTTCCCTTAACAATAATCATCGATCTTGAGCGACATTTAGTCAACATGCACTACTATTCTGAAGCCTCAAGCGACCACAATTTGCAAATCATTTTCGGTCATTTCATAGCTGTCCTAATGGAAGCTGTGCGAAACCCTACCACCCTTCTATCGGACATTGACATTATACCCAAAGAAGAAAGGGAATTCCTGCTGAGATGCAGTGAGCCCGTTACTTCGCCTGCCATTGGTCTAATACATGAACTATTTGAGCGCCAAGCCGAACTGAATCCACATCATGAATGTCTCAACTTCGAAGGTAAAACGGCCTTTACCTATGAGGGACTCAATAAATTATCTAACCAGGTTGCTCGCCAGCTTGATTGTGGTCGAGGTAAATACGTATCTGTGTGCATGGACCGTTCACCTGCACTGATTGTTTCTATCTTGGCTATCCTTAAAACTGGTGCCGCCTACGTTATTCTGGACCCTGAAAGCCCCGTCGAGAGAAACTCCTTCATTGCCACTGACGTTCAGGCGTCATTTGTTATTACAGATCAGAGCTTAGCCATCAACTTTGCAAATCCTTGCCTGATCGTAGACCTGATGAATCGGGCTCCCAATTTCGATACCTCAAATCTAGGCGTGGTGCAAGAAGCAACAGACATTTGTTATGTCATATATACTTCCGGTTCAACAGGAAAACCAAAAGGTGTTTTGTTAGAGCACAAATCAGCATATACGGGCCTGATGGCGTTCCCGACTCTGCCAAACCTTCGTCAACTTCTTTTCCATAATCCTACCTTTTCTGCGGCACAACGTTCAATTTTCTCCACATTAAAGCAGGGAGGCTGCTTATGCCTGGCTAAGAAGGAAAATTTGACTGTTCGAATCACAGAGTTGATAAATTCCATGCACGTTAACGTCATAGACGTTACGCCGTCGACGGCGACTCTCATTGACCATACACGCGTTCCTACTCTCTGCCGAATGACAGTTGCCGGCGAGCTGATCAACCCTGCCCTCCTGCCAGTCTGGATGGGCGAACTCGAGCTTTTAAATGCATACGGCTTAAGTGAGGTTACACAGATCAACTGGCGTCATGTCATGCATCCGAAGCAAAACCCTCAGAACATTGGTCGCCCTGTCGATTCAACTCGTTCCTATGTTCTGATCCCAGGTACAACACGGCTTGCTGGGATACTTGAACCGGGAGAACTATGCCTCGGCGGACACCAGCTTGCGAGATCCTACCTTAACCGGTCCGAGAAAACGCGGGAGTCTTTCATACAAAATCCATTTGGGCCTGGACGCATTTATCGGACTGGCGATATGGTTGTAACCCACGCTGATGGCAGCATTGAAATGATTGGTCGCATAGACTTCCAAGTAAAGATCAACGGCCAGCGCGTCGAGCCGGGCGAGGTCAATTGTTATATCCAAGAACATTCGGACGTTTTTGATTCGTGGACTGTGTCTGCGACAATGGGGAACCAGACATCACTCGTCGCAGTCGTAGTACCCAGAGATGAACGAGAATGGTCAACACTTGTCCAGAATTTGCGGAGAATCCTTCGAGATCAGGTTCCGTCCTACATGATTCCCGCATATTGGTGGAAACAATCTCATCTACCTCTGAATGTTAATGGCAAAGTTGATGTTCCCCTACTTTCTAGCCTCGTGCACGCGATTCCACCAGAAGACTTACTTGTCAATTGTATCTCCAACGGCCAAAACCAAGGCCAGCGCTCTCTCACTCCAGTGGAAAACTCACTCAGACGGATATGGGCAGAAGTTCTATATCTACCAGAGACAAGCATCAATTTGGAAGATTCCTTTATGAATCTTGGCGGTTCCTCTCTCTCTGCCATCATTGTTGCGTCACGAGCCAGCAAGGAACACATCGAAGTAAAGGTTCACGATATTATGCTTCAAAACAATCTACTCGAGGTAGCGAACACGTGCAAGAGAATACAGAACCTACCAATGCGCATACAAGAGTTTTCTCTTCTCCCGAAAAGTTACATCGCCCCAAACGGCATTGAAGATGCATGGCCTGTGACCGCATCACAAGAGCCTTTGGTTGCCGATGTCATGTTAGCTGGCACAAAATATGTTTATGATACGGTGGTGATGTTAAAACAGACCAATATTGGCGATGTGAAGGCCGCTCTGGAGATGCTACTGGAACACGACTCCTTTCTTCGGAGCACATTTATTCCATACGGAAAAACATATCTTCAAACCATCCCCAAGAAAGCCCCCCTACCTTGGCAGGAGCTAGACATGACACTGGCGGAGTACCTGGAGAAAAGGCCAGTCACCATCACTATGGGAGGACCTTTTTTCAAAATTACCGCCCTTGCCACTAGAGAAGTAATATTTACAATGCACCATGCTCTTTTTGATTTTTGGTCCAACCGCTTTGTATTCGATGATTTGTCCAATTTGATCCGTACACGTCCGGTGACTATTCGCCCGCAGTACAATCAGTTTGCGCAATACCTTGCCCAACAGGACAAAATTTTAAGTCAAGCGTACTGGCGCAACTATCTTAAAGATTCCCAATCGTCGAGACTGGGGCACAAGCCGGGCGCAGCCAACGTCACCATGTTGAGCTTGACGATTCCAATTCATTTCACTAGTAAAGCCATCGGAGTCTCTGTGGGTTCAATTTTATATGCATCATGGGCATTAGTCCTATCTCACATTCTTGAGAGCTCCGAAGTGATTTTCGGCGTCACGCTGTTTGGCCGAGATATGCCGATTCAAGATATTCTGCTCATGAACGGGCCGACTGTTGTGCAAGTTCCCCTGCGCGTTAAAATTCTCAAACCCTCATCGATTGGTAAAATTGCGAAAGACATCCACCACCAAATACAGTCTTTAGCAGATCACGCTCACTATGGGTTGCGGAATATTTTGCTTACTTCTGGTCAGCCTGCGAACTTCTTTGACACTTCAGTTAATTTCTTGGTGAAGCCACCTTCATCAGATGCTGATGACACCTTTACATTTGTTTCTGACGAACAATCGGATTTTACTGACTATATCAAACTCGAGGCGCGCGATTCCGATCTTACAAGTATTTCCCTATCGTCGACCCTGGATCCCACATTTGCCCAAGGGATTCTCTCCGGAGTGACCTCTGTTTTTAACGCCTTTTTCTTCGATGCACGTCGGCTTGTTGGTGATCTTAAACTGGACTCAATCCTAGCGCCCATTCCACAAGCCCCTGCACTTCAGGCCTCACAAAATCATTCCCAATTCGCGCATACACTTTTTGAGCATAGAGTCACTGATTCCGCAGAGAAACTCGCCTTAGAGGACGAGAATGGCAATACGCTATCGTATGCACAGTTGAATGAACGGGCAAACCGATTAGCTGAGTTTCTTCGATCCAAAGCAATCCGTCCAGAGGATGTTGTCCCTATTTGCCTGGATAAATCGATAAATATGGTAATTGCTATAATTGGCGTATTCAAATCTGGCGCTGCGTTTTGCGCCTTGGATCCTACAGGGCAACCAGCACGCAACCAGTTTATTGTGAAGAAAGTCAGAGCAAAATTGATTATCACCGATCTTAACAGTTCTAGTCCCGTGAAGAATTTTGATTGTGAGCATGTGGTGTTAGACCAGCTGGATATGTCCCTCTTCAGTGGCGAAAATATAGCTATTCCGACACTATCCCCTAAGAACTTGGCTTACGTGATATTCACTTCTGGGAGTGCTGGTGATCCAAAAGGCGTCCTCGTCACTCATGGTAATGTTTTCCATGCTACCAAGGGATTAGTCGAAGCAACTGGAGGGAATCGTTCTTGGAAATCGCTGTGGGCCCTCAACTACATCTTCGATGGATCCTACTCCGACCTCTTTACAGTACTTAGCACCGGAGGCACCCTTTGCGTAGTCAGCCAACCCAAAGTATTTTCAAATCTTGCTGGTTTCGTCAATGCTTTCGGCATTACCCATCTTAGTTTGACCCCAACAATTGTCAAACAACTTCTAAAACCTTCAGAGGTACCACGATTGAAGGTGCTTAATGTTGGCGGAGAACCCCTGGTGCCAGAGATCCTGGAAATGTGGGCAACTCGCATTCCTGTCTATAATAACTATGGGCCCACAGAAGGAACAATTACGATGACAACAGCAATTGTCGAACCAACCAGCACGATCAACAACATTGGCACAGCGTTATCCAGTGCAACCGTGTCCGTCCTCGAGTTCGATTCACAGACTCCGGTACCCTTGGGAGAGGTGGGTGAGCTCTGCCTGAGTGGGCCCCAGGTGGCCCGTGGTTATCTAGATAACCCGGAAGCCACTCATGCGGCATTTTTTATCGGAAATGATGGATCACCGATGTATCGTACTGGCGATATCGCTCGTCAACTTTTTGACGGCCGGTTTGAGTTGTTTGGCCGGAGAGACAATCAAGTTAAAGTCAATGGCCACCGAATAGAACTTGGAGAGGTTGAGAACGCTATTCTTAAAACTGGCATGTTGAAGTCTTGCCTGGTCCTCGCTGCGAAATTACACGGCAAGACCCAGCTTGTTGCTGTTTGCCAACTCCTCTCGGACGTCTCCGGCGATATCGAGGGAAATACCACACCCCTATTACCCCCATCAGAAGCATACCCCTTCCAAGAGTTGCAAACAAGACTAGTTACTCTTGCACGTTATATGATGCCAGCCATCTGGCTTCCTGTTGCGTATCTCCCTCTCCTACCATCGGGCAAAACCAATCGGAAGGAGATACTAAAACTCGTCGAATCGATGGAAGATTCCCTGGTGGCAAGTTATCAAGACCCTCAATCTACCGTTGTTATTGGAGAGTCGGATCATTCGACTTCTGAAACGAGCGAGGAACGATTGTTGCAAAACGCTTGGGGTTCCATATTCAGCCGTAACCCTGATTCCGTCGGGACTACGTCCAGCTTCTATGCTCTCGGTGGCGACTCGATCGCCGCTATCAACCTCGTCAGCGAGTGTCGCAAACTGGGATACGAGCTATCTGTTGCCGATGTTTTATCATTTCCTTCCATCAAAGAGCAGGCTCAGATCATCAAGCCTTTACTTGCCACCACAAATGAGACTCAATCAACTTCCACTGATCTGTACAAAGTTGAAGATGGCATATACGACATTTTGAATGAATCTGGTGTTCACCAGAACGATATAGAGGCCATCTACCTTTGCCTCCCCGGCCAAGTCGAGTTCTTGACCCAAGGCCATACCGATGACCAATTCTGGCAACTTCAGACGGTACGAAGAGTCCCGTCCGACTTCGATATTCTGCGGTGGTTGGAGCTGGTTCGGAAGCTCACTGCAAATAATGCGATTCTACGCGCCATGTTCGTCAAAAGCGTGAAAAATAAAGAGCCTGCGAAATGGATGCAAGTGATTTTAAGAGAAGCCATTTTAGACTTGGAAACAATTTGTTACAGCACCTTTGAAGAAAGGGAACGAATTATCGATACCTTGTGGAATGGGAGGTTCAAAATGGGAACGCCCTTCGTTCAATATCGAATTCTAAGGTCAACTGAGGATGGTACGCTCGATTTATATATAAAAATGGATCATGCGATGTACGACGGTACACTACTTCGTATCTTTGACGATCAATTTATCGCGATGGCGAGGAATGATGAGCCACCAAAGCCAACGGAGTTTACGGAGCTCATAAAATATTGCTCCACCAGCGACACGGAAAAAATGCTGCACTTCTGGGTGAATCTACTCGGAGGAAATAAATTCAACTATCCGAACAAATCATTGGATCCGAAAGTCGGAGGAATGCTTATCAGACCCTTTGGAATGGAGGTGAATGATTTTGCTCACAGTACCGGAGTCACCGTACCCATTGTCTTCCAAACCGCCTGGGGTTTACTTCTGGCATTCCTGAGTAACAGCGCCGATGTCACATACGACAACTTGCTGACTGGTCGCAATGTATATCTCGACAATCCGCAACTGATCAATGGCAACTGCGCCAATTTCCTCCCTTTCCGCACTCGTTTCCATAAGGAGCAAACTCTCAGAACTCTCCTGCATGATACCCAGATGCTTTTCTGGGAGACTACCGAAAACGGGATGGTTGGACTTGCAGATATATACAACGCGCTGGGTGTTGATCGGAGTAGAAGTAGTGCAAAGACTATGTTCTGTTTCCAGCCGTTCGACCCTCCGCCTAAAACACTTGACGCCCATATGCGCTGGATCGTCATGGGTGTAAGCCAGAATAGAATGTTCTTCAACTACGCCCTTATGTGCGAGGTGTTTAAATCTCCGGCCGGTTACAAGACGAAATTCCAGTACGATCCGAGGTCGATTGATGAGACTTCAGCAGAGAAAGCGGCGGATACCTTCGTTTCTATCTTTAATTTCATTTTGGGATGTACAGATGCTACAACCGTCGGGGATTTGTATGGTGAATTGGAAAGCGATTTTAGGGGCAGTCCCCCATGCAATTAGAGTTAATCAAATAAAACAAAAGGTAACGAGGCTAGAATAGCTAGTGGTAGGAAACTATATATATAGTACGGGCTGGGCTACTCATGGCATTGCTTCTTACAGCCAGATACCTACAATCAAATTGAAAGATAACCCTAAATAATTTTTCATCCTCAGAGAACAGTAAACGTTTCTGATATTAATTTTACGGTTGTCTGGGAGGATAGTTCACGATCCACAACTTGGAAGAGATGGATGCCTTTAATAAAAGATAAACTGAGGAAGCGCTAACTACAGAGAAAAAGGCAGAGCAGAATGTAAGATAAACAGACATATAGATTCCCAATAGAAAACGACAAACTTCCCGAATAAAACTCGGAACTGCATTGGACATTCTATTAGACCCTCATTATGAAGGAAGAGGAGAGAAATAATATAGCATAATATCACAAAGAGATAAGAGGTTAGATGCGGCTAATTTGTGGATTGAAATTATTAGAAGTATTATATGGGTAGATATATAAAAAGGAACAAGGCTCTATTCAGGTTTGCAAAAGTATTAAGTATATATAATATTTACATCCACCGTTCATCATTATCATCTTTTATGGCATGAAATTGAAGCTAGGAAGATATTGTGTTGTATCTCATACATGCAGAGAGGTATGGATGGTGTTGTGGTGAGCCCAACCACGGTGCATATACAAAGAGTCGTAACGATTTCCATCTCACCACCTAACTAGTGGGAGCAGGAAGAATAATGGGAAACAACGCCACTCATGAGGGAACAGCAAACGAAAAGTCCAGAGAAAATACAGACAAGGCCGAAGGGATTTACACGTACAGAAATGTTGAAGGTACTGGGGGAATCGAAATAAACAGCGGGTATATCTCCCAAGGGAGAAAGTTAAAAGTAAGAAAAAAATATCGCAGATCAAACCATGCAACATACAAAAGACTTAAGCATCAACGATCCACACTTTCAGTAATCATCTCAAACTCCTTAATAGGATGTAGCAGAATGGGCGGCAAACACATCCTCCCCTCAGTCGCAAGTTCATACTCCTCTCCACCACCGCCATCAACTCTATATCCGAACCAGCGGCGCCAAAGATTTGGCGAATGGCCTGCAGAATAGTACCATGTCGTGCCTCTGAAATTGTGCTCCCGGTCGCCGAAAACAGAGATTCTAGATGCGCCGGTTGCGCCATTGCGACCCGCATTGAACGTCGATTCAAGATACTTGGTAGGCCAGTGGCGGTCCATATACACAGAGTGGGGTGCATAGACAGCCTTCAGGCCGTGATGGAGCGCTGTTGTAGCGGGCCACATTTCCGAAAACATCGAGTGCCGTTTCATGCTCGTCTCGCGGTGCATCGTGGCGAGGAGTTTTCGTGAGAGTCGCGAGGCCGTAATGATTGCTGCGCGGCGCGGGGGCATGCCGTCCGATTTGTTATATCCAGTTACATCGTCACGGAGGAGCCAGGTGGTGCCTTCGGGATCGTATAGGGGGTTAAAAACGATCAAGTCGGCTTCTTCGCCAACACCCCACTCGTAGTTGTCCTTCTCGTAGGTGGTAGGGGGGATGCCATCACCGTCGGTTTCCAAAATGTCCTGCTCGTGTGGTGGTTCCGGGCCCCAGATTGGCTTATCTCCTTTGCCCTCTGGTTGCCCATTCGGTCGCTTTTTGTCGAGCGGAGCCGCCCACATATTATTGGGATTGTCTGTTCCAATTTCAGTGTGCACACGGATCATTTGGCGGAAATCTTCCCAGGATCCGTGAACGGATGGAACGTAGAATCGCGAATTGCGTTCCCAAAGGCCCTTCCGAGGTTGTTGTTTCGCCCACTCGCTCACTTGACGGAAGAAATGATACCAGTGGCCCGTGTACCGGACATCCATTTCCCAATTCCAGATAAAGTCGTATTCTGGGTGGCGGTGGGAAAAATATTGGACTGGCATAAAGGTGCTCCTATACACACCATGGACGGGGAGACCACGCGCAAATGTCTCTTCAAGGCCGCCGTAGATCAATCCCATTTGTCTTTCCGACCACAGCGTGCCCATTCCTTGGAATTCTTGCGGCAGAGCATTTTTCAAAACGCGATCATAGGTATCATCGTCCGACCAGATTTGTAAGTTGTCATCTTTCACCTGTATCAAGAAATGAAGAGTATACTCCCCTCCAGATAATAATGATAATTCTACGATCAGTGAACGGAGATACATGATTGTTTCTGCGTTGTATTCGTAGTCACTCCAGGTTCGAATGATAACAGCCGATCGTGGCAGAGTTAATGTATCGTTTGTAGCCGCAGGAGTTGCAGCATCTGTATTATCCTCTGGTTGGGTGTTCCTCGTGTTCAGATCCCTTGCATGCAATGCGCCGATTTGCATAGCTGCGAAGCGATCAACACCTGGAGGCTCGAGCTTGGGAAATCGATGGCTGTTCGTAGCAGCACAGCGCTCTTGCGTTTCAGCCCATTTAACGGTCCGGAAATCAACCTTGGGTGTATCCTTCCACACCTCGTCTATACCAGATCTCTCCCCCTCAAGGCCGCCGCCAGTACCTCCCGCAGCAGTGCCATAACCTAGGCCGTACGGACCAAGACGACCGAATCGTTCGAAGCAAACATCATCATTTATGCCTAAGAGCTTATTTGATCCCATGGCAGCATCGGGAAAGCCTTTGGGAATTCCTGGATAATGTCGTACTGGTGGGATTGAGATTTTCTTATCGGCATCCAAAAAGCAGTCATTTTTTACACCATACTTCCCGATGTAGCTTTCAGATTTATAATCCGGGTAAGGATTGAAAACCAAACTCTTCATGGCCTCGGATCTCATGTCCGATTTATCCCCTTCCTTACCGCCTGCTGGTGAGTCCATAATCTTCTCGACCATCCCATCGCCAGGATATTCGGGGACATTATCCTCCCTTGGTACAAGCGTCCTTATCCCACCATAATACCTCGTCAGGAACGGGAAACTTTCCCACCGGGCCGGCCTGGGTCCCGAATCTGGCAATTGTAACTGCACGCCTCTGAAAGAGGAGCTGGAAATACTGAACCGGAATAGAAACGCGATGAACAGCAGCAAGCTCATAAATACACCCAAACATATCCATCGCATAATAGAATGTGGTACTCTGTAGACTTGGAATCTCCGTTTCCGTTTCAACGGTGGTGTAGGCCTGCCTAGAATGGGCTGAGTGGAAATCGGTGTGTCGTAAGGAGAATCCATATAGATGTGGGAGTCTTCATCGTGATCAATAGATGTATCCCGGGATGAGTAGGCATAATTCTGTTTCTCTGTGTCTATTTTCAGCTTGGGGCATTGGGTATTGTCATCGTGGAACTGCGGCGCTGTGACGCGGCGTGTCATTGCCTCTGCAGCGCGGACCATGACAACCACCCAGGCAGAGGAATAAAGAGGAGGAGGAGGGAGAGGAAAGGGAGTCGATCAATTGGGGTGTTTCAATTCCAGCATCCAGAGTCTCGTTTCAAGGGCGTTTACACTGAGAAAAATAATGCGAGGTGCCATCAAGGTTAGCCAGACGTCATAATTTTCCACGATACGGGGCAATGGCAGGCGAAGAATACCTTTATAAAACAAAATAAAATAATAATAATAATAATAATAATAATAGCAACCACCAATATAAACAACAATCGGTGGATCGCAATTTCAAGAACAGGGAATTAAACAGCGAGTACTCCCGTTATTGGATCCAAAGGTCTAAACTCCAGAATATATCTCGCAAGCAAAAGGGAGTCGAGGAGAGAGCAATCTCGGACGAAGTTTATTTATGTCCAGAACCAGCGGGCAGGCGGGAAGCGAGTAAACTGGAAATCAATCGAAGTACGGAGTAACCTCGAAGTGTATGGCGCTTCGTACAGAAACCGATGTACCTCGGATCGATCCTGACAAGCGAACCCCCCAAGTGTCCGCGCTGGCCAATCATAAGGCAGGATGGGATTAGAGTACCCGTTCCAAGCTTGACCCTAGGTATCCACTGGTCCGAATATAGTATAGCGTCGACCTTGAAATCCCCCATAGCAACAAACTATGCTTGGCATGCTTGGCACTGACTACGTAAGTTGCAGCGACGAAGCGGGACCCCCGAAAAGGGAAGCATTTTTTCGCGATTCCCCGGGGCCTTTGCCCAACAGTAGGCAGGCCCGCCTGGGCCCAGGTCTTAGGGCATCCGCGGGGGGTCACACATTGAGCCGATATAAACCGGTCTCGATGCCAAAGACTTGTTGGCAGTTATACTAGGTGCCTCTCAGTAGGTATTTAAAATAAATAAAAACACTATTAGTAATATATGTAATATTGATTTGGTTTGACTTTGTGTAGTATAGTATATATTACAGATAAGTTATATTGGAGGATAACGTTGTTGTTATTATTCTCGCTAGGGAGCTTCTACTAAATAGGATTGGGGGCACGTGACTGCAGTAGCCGTAGCACCATCCTCATAGAGTGCATCAAGCCTATCATATTGAACTACCTAACTAGCTAAAATATATATGTGTGTGTGGGGCATGTGACCCGGGTAGCCCTAGTATCACCTAACACCCCCCCATGCTAGGGCGCCCCAGGAGCACGCACACAGGCCACACCATAGGCATCAAAAATCAAAATAGCAGCTAAGTACAAAACTTTTAGGCATCAAATCACGAAATCAAGCACTAACTTTTAGTTAAAGCCATTAAGCAGATCCCCCCGAACCAATCAAACCAAGATTAGCCACAAAAGCATTGAATGCGGGCCTAGGCAGCGGCTTCGTAAAACCATCCGCCTTATTCTCCGTTGAGCTGACGTGCCGAAGAAGGAGCTCCTTTTTAGCCACTAGATCACGTAATATATGGTAGCGGACTTCAATATGCCTCGAGCGCTTAGTTAAAGACTCGCCGTTAGCTAGATCAATGGCACCTTTATTATCAATATGCAGATTATTGGAAAGAACATAGCCATCCGCATTCTCAAGCAGTCCCGCATCATGCAGCATATCTTTAAGCCAAATCAGCTCGCACGCAGCTTCGCTAGCAGCAATATACTCAGCTTCAGTTGTGGACTTCGCCGTAGAGATCTGCCGCTGCGAACGCCATGATACGGGAGCTTCATTGATCATTATAATATAGCCCGTAGTCGATTTATATTGGGGGTCTGCACCCGCCCAATCTGAATCCGCGTAGGCCATGGGAGCCAGCCCTTCGTCCCCTATATTCCTCTTATAGAGAATGCCCGTAGTCCTAGTCTTCTTCATATAGCGGAGAACATGCTTCAAAGCAGCCCAGCACTCCTTATTTGGGCGAGAATTGAATCGCGATAAATAATTTACCGCGAACGTTACATCCGGTCTGGTGCTTGTAACCAGATATTGAAGAGACCCAAGCCCTTGACGATATCGCGTAGCCGTAAAATCATCATCAAGGCCCTTATCCTCATCCGGCGAGAACTGGAGCTTTGTGCCAGCATTCATGGGGGTTGGTGCCGGATTGATTGCAGTCATGCCAAAATCATCAAGAATCTCATCAATATAGCGTGTTTGCGTGACCAGTAAATCACCATTACGGCCCGCAATTTCCATACCTAAGTATGGCTTATCATCGTCAATTCTTTTGGTGTCAAAACGCTTCGCAATCTCATCGAGAACCCAGTCAATATCATGCTCATTGGGCCCCGTAACGCGGCAGTCATCAACGTGCAGCGTCAAATACACCTTACGGATGGGGTGATACAGGAATCCGCCGTCATACGGTGATATGCGGAAACCAATCGAAGTGAGATGCTCAGTGGCAAGAAAATACCACATCCTCGCAGCTTGCTTCAGCCCATACAGGCTCTGGCGAACCAGGCCAACTAGATTGCCCCTGCCATGTTTTATGCCTGTCGGGAGCTGCATATAGATCATCTCTTCCTGTGGCAGCACGCCATTAAGGAATGCAGACACGTAATCAATTGCCTTCGATTTCCATCCCCTCGCCGTAGAGATCGCGAATAGGCTTCTGATTGTAGAACCAGAGACAACAGCAGCGTAAGACTTCGTATAATGGACTCCTCGCTGCTGAAGGAATCCGCGAACCACCCATCGTGCGCGAAAGCGGATGGTTTCTCCCTTATTATTTAATTTGCGGTCATATACCCATTTACCCGTAAGAACATCCATATCCGGGGACCGCTCAGTAATAACATATGTTTTCTTTTGATTGAACATATCGACCTCCTTCCTCATTGCTTCGAGCCAATGATGCCAATCAGGGCTCCGTCGAGCCTCCGCTAAGGTCGTGGGACGGTCCGTAAGGGTACTAAGCACGGGTTCATCACCATTATCATTAGCATGCTCGTCAGACTCATTAAGGAGATCAACATCACTGTTTATAAGATAGGTAGGCTCAATGGCCTCCTCCAGATCCCCATTGACAAGCATCTTCATGATGTGCGGCCGCTCCCTTGCCAGGCGCCGCAGGAGACAGTGCTGCCATCCATCCGCAGGATTCAAAACATCGAGCTCATCCGGTATGTTATTTGGCTCATGAGGAGCCGGAAGAGCAGCATTAATGAATGACATGTCCTCCACGAGAGCTTCATCAAAAACCACATCTCGTGCTATCTCCAACCTGCGTGCATCAGGGTCCCATATGCGAACTTGATGAAGGCCCTGATAACCCACAAAGATCCATTCTTTCCCATCCATTCTATCCGCAAGCTTATTAGTAACTCGCAGATCCTTCTTGTAGACCTTGCAGCCCCATCTATGCAGCCAATTCGCCGTGGGCTGCACCCCCATCCATGCTTCAAAGGGGGTCAGCGGAGACCCCTCCTTGCACCCGTAAAGCTTCGTAGAGGTGGGAGACATATTGATCAACATAACGGCAGCCTGCATGGCCTCACCCCATAGGTCCCTAGGCTGCCCGCTATCGAATAGCAAGCTCCTAGTTCTTTCGATTATTATGCGGTTCGCACGTTCCGCTGGACCATTTGATTGTGGGGTATATGGCGTAGTCGTCTCATAGGCAATGCCTCGCTGTTTACAAAAAGCTTTTAATTCATCGCTCTTGAATTCTCCACCACCATCCCAGTGCAAGGAGCCCACGCATCGCTGCGCAGTGGTCTCAATCATCGTTATAAAATCCCGTAGTTTCGCGGTTGCTTCACCCTTGGTGGCCATTAAAATGGCCCACCGATATCTCGTGGCATCGTCCGTAATACTCATCCAATAATCAGCCCCCCCATACGTGGGAACGCCATCCTCATTGAATAAGGTACGCCCACCGCCCGCAAGATCAATAAATAATCGTGCAGCAGGCTTCACTTTTCTAATCATGGGCTCAAAAGCAGGACGAGCCATCTTAGCCTGCACGCAGGTTTTACAAAAAGGCAGAGCCTTGGAGCCTTTTATCCTCATCCCCATGCGCGGATCCGCGGCCATCTTCGCTATATCCATGTGGTTAAGATGACCCAGCTTCAAATGCCATTGCAGCATCGTGAGCTCTACTGGTTTTATATTCATTGATGGCAGAGCCAATAGCGAGTCATCCACAGCATTTACGGGCCGAAAATCACCATTAGGCATGGCGAATTGAATCAAATCTCGGATTTGCAGAGGCTTTTCAATGACATAGATATCTTTCTCATTCAAAACAGCAGTGAAGCTGACCATTCGATCAGAAGAGGTCATAATAATCAAGTGAGCTTCTCCATATGCCAATTGCTTGAACGTATAGCCCTTGCGGACTAATTTACCAAAGCTCACGATATTTGCTTCTAATTCGGGGGCAAATCGCACACCTTCCAGGCACACATCCGCCCCATCAACCGCCAGTTCAACCGTACCAACGGCCGCAGCTGGAACAATGGTCCCATCCGCCATTTTCAATTTAACATTGGAGCTCATTGAATGGCATTTAACAAGCTCCTTGCGTGGTGTTGCGTGAGCGCCAGACCCTGAGTCCAGAACCCACTCATTCGCAATATCATCATCACGGACGATTTCACGAGCATGGAACACCTTCTCAACCGTACTGTGTACAGGAGCAGAGCCGTCATCGGGGCTCTTGGAAGAATCCTCAATATTGGCCTTCTTCTTATCCTTCTTGGTGCCACCACGCCTTTTTCCATTAGAATAACCTGACGGACGCTTCTCTGGGTGCTTTTTCCAACAGCTCTCCTCATTATGGCCCACAATCTCGCAATGTGAGCATTTTGGCCTGCCTGATGCAGATGGAGCAGGGCTCTCACCCGCATTATTTACGGGCGCCTTTGTGTTCTTTGAAGAAGAGGAACTGCCGCCAGAGGGCAATCAAAGCAGAATATCACGGCATAGACCCACAAAATCATTCTCCAGGAGAGTATCTTCACCACTCTTTTCAATATCATCCATCCTATTTTGTATGAGATTGGCCCATCTACTGTGAATCCCCGCAAGCAATCGATCAAAGAAGACGGAATCCGGCATATAAAAATCTAATCGCTTATATTCAGTTCGTACGGCTAAGAGACGCTCAATAAACGCACGATCCGACCCGCAAGACTCAGCCGTCATACCCAGGAACTCATTGAAAAGACGAAACCGGCGAACTATGCGGCGTTCAGCGAAGTTCTCCTCTACTATGGACCACAGCATATAGGCAGACAATTGATTCTCCTTCGGTATAGTAAAATGAGTTCTAGCCTGTGCGGAAATCGCTGACCACATATAATTACGCAGCCAGCTATTCCGCTCCCTCCAGAGCTTCGCAACGTCCTCACTGACCCCCTCAGGCGGGGCCAGCTCCTTATTTAACAAAATATCATCTGTTTCTGAATCCTTCGCCGCGAGAAGAACCTCATCCCTCCACATGGGATAGTTCATGGAGCCCAGCAGCAGAACTGGCTTTTCAAGAAGTTGAACCTGAAGCCGAAACTCCTTAATGGCCTTCAAATAAGCCGTCATATTGGCGCCTGCGAGCTCCCCCGCACCAGCACCAGCCTTAATCCGCGCTGTTTCATTCTCCAACCTCGCAATCTCCAACCTCGCCCGGGTCTCAGCGCTCAAGGAGTCATCATGCTCAACCTGAGCCTCCTGGGTGGGTTCATCGCGATCTAAGCCCGTATCCGACATATCCGACATTGGATCTTCGAAATCAGCACTTGACTCCTCCGAAGGAGCTCTTGCGGGCAATTTACGGGCCGTAATGGGGGTTGGAAAGGGCTCGTTTTCAATATTCTCCGGCGTACGTTCCGCTCGCCTAGTCGGCTTATTTTCCCTCGTAAGATCAGGACTGTTGCCTGACCGTAAGTTCACCATGAGAGGCAAGAACTAGCTGTATAAGAGAAATAGATAGCAGTAACGCAGCGTATTAAACAGAGGGCCTCATAACCTCATAGAGTGCATCAAGCCTATCATATTGAACTACCTAACTAGCTAAAATATATATGTGTGTGTGGGGCATGTGACCCGGGTAGCCCTAGTATCACCTAACACATCCAACAAGTTACCCCATCAAGAATTGCCAGAAGATCTAATCAGATCTAAGTATAGTCATGACCGGTTTTGAAAACTTCACACATGAACTGTGAAGCTGCTCTGCTGCAGTGATAATGGCGTGCACCTCAATATGCCACAAAACGCCAATATTGGCAACGTGTTAAACTGTATTTTGGAAAGTGACTACTGCGAAAAGTGCCAGCAGGACTCGCGTTATGAACACACTGCGCATACCTCCAAAATTCCAACTTTGCGATGTTGAATGTCCGGAATTGTTGCGCTGCTGTGGATGACACGATGCAGGACAGGACCACTTCAATAATTATCAATATATGTGGGTACATTGGTACATATCATTACTAAATGGCATCGATGCCAAATGCGAAGATACCAGTCGTCTTGGCACTGAGAAATAATTGCTGTTTCCAATTCTAAGCCTATTTCGCCCTCCTCCAAAGCGGTCAGGCGTAAGAATATCATTTCTCCCGACATGAAATGCAAAAAAGGCCATTGGTATTCGGACATAGAATAATGTAGGTCTGCAGGTTTACATGGAAAACAGCACCAGAAACAGTCTGTGCTAAGAGGCCAGTCATATTTACCAGCGCCTCTACCTGGAACGGAGCTCATATTTTTTTTTGGGGGTGTTTTTTTTTTGTCCTGAATATCCCCTAGTTTTATGTGTGCTGAGAATCCGACACCCTCACTTTCGCCAATTTTGAACCTTCAAGAGCCCAAGTCATCCTATCCTTCTCGACATACGGCAGCAACTTAGTGACATTTTCGCGGCCGTTTACAACTAACTCCCTTCCCTATCAATCTTCCGCTTCTCGCAAGACTATACAAATAAGAATCATATCGGAGACCTGAAACGGCATCCCGGCATATCATTGAGCTGCTGGTGCCAGGCCCCCTCGAACCCAGAGCATGAATCAACCAGATCGTTTGCTGCATCGCTTCTGCGCTGGATTTTATCGACTTGGACAACAGAAAAAGTGTCTGCTGCTAGCAACCTTTCAGCATGCGAATCACAAGCGAAATATTTGATGCCGGAATCTTCCATCCATTATGTATCCTTTCTATTTATTTATTTATTTATTGGCTTTTTTAAGGACATTCGGACTTCTTGTGCATTGCAATACACGCGCTCACGTATACAATTCGATCTTGATTGACGGTGAGATTGATGAGAATATCGTGAACCTCCAGAGATGTAAATCTGACACAAAACCATCCGAACGGCCAGATCTGTAGGGCGCTGTGCCATTACCAGCAGTAATCCAATATCATTCTACACACTCCTCATCAATTTTTTTCGGAGGTGTTGGTTGTGAAGAGAGCAAGGATCACGGCAAGGATGGCGAGATCCTCAGGGTACTAGTACTTTTGAATTTGATTTTGATTTGAGTTTCCAAATTTGAACCAGAATCGAATAGATGAGGTTCTGGATATTTATTTTATTTACGTGTTTTTTTGGAGGTCAGTGAGATGGTTCCAATCAATTAGATTGGATTCGAATGCCGATGGGATCTAGAAATTAATTCTGAGAGGTTCTCTGGGGCCTGTACTTATACGCGCCCCTTGTGAAAATGTATGATTAACGAGTGCTTTCGATGCACGGGCCCTGTTCTGCTCCCCCTTTATCAACGAAGCCACACCGCCCGCCTCCGAAAGCCCATTGTCCAAAACTTTATATCAAAAGAAACGATTCAGTTCAGCCACTATTCTGTGACCTACTGAACTGATAGCCAACAGTGCATTCCGTTTAATCCTCCGCCATTGCCCACAGTCTCCCCCGCCAAAGGTGACAATATATTCTTCTCCAGCCACGGGAAATAAACATTCTGGCGCCAAGTTTTAATTCGGCCGAGGACGTCCAAAATTTGGAAAACTCCAAAGATGGAGCCTGGGTATCTCCCATAGGGAGAGGGCCATAGAGTGTCTAAGTTATGCAACGTGCATCGGGGCCCAACCAGATACAAGCTTAGATTAGCGACCCAGTAACATGGAAATAGGTAACTAGTAACCACAGTGCCATCTTTTTCTTCAGAGGCTATATGGAGGAGACTCCACATATGACCTACAGTGGTAATACTAATGAATGGCATTGACCCGTTTTCGTTCTCGCACCTCACGAGCACGCTCCTGAAGCAGCCTCATGTTCTCGAGTCTGGCAGCCAGCCATGTGGCCAGCTGGGGACTAGAGGAATCGTATCCCCCTTCGGGGCTCTTGATTTTCGATAGCAGCAATCTGGCAGTCATATCCTACAAACGGATCTTCTGTCTGAGAGAAACATATGTCTACGTCCCCGTACTCGCGAATATTTTGTAAAAATTACCGATTTCAGCATCATCGCGTGAAAAACATATTGAGAAATCGACCTTCTTAAATGGAATCGGACACCCCCTGAGCACGGGGACCGATCGAGACTGGTCTGGCTGTATGCCTCATTTCATCAGTATATTAAACCAGGCATGTGTCACTACAGGTTGAGGGACTATGAAACCTACACTCCGTGAACTTCAAACATCTAGGTACGTGGATTACCAAAAATCATGTTGTTCATACTACCTTCAAGAGGAGTCCTAGCAACTTTAGTCCACCCATTCTCATCATAACTATGGCTCTGAGCTTTAGTTGCTTTGTCGAATGCATAGTCTCCCACAGCTTAGTTCATGGCGGGAGAGCTCCACATCGGAGGGGTGGTCTCCAGTTTCGAGTGTGAAATCTGAAGGGGATCGTTCTTTTCAACAATTTTCTAAGCACAGCAAACAGATTTATCAGCCAACCACCGGCAAGTTCACGGGGGTTCCGAAGGGGGCTACATACCTTAACGAGTTAGGCCTGGGTTTCTCATTGCCCTCGACCAAGTCCCAAAAAAGTTCTGTCACATATCTAGGCCGATTTTGTTCTCCGAACGGGACAAAATGCACCTCAGGGGTAACAAAACTGAGGTGAAAACGCTGGCGACAGATTAAATTATTAGCTGACGAATGTCTAGATTCTGCAAGGTGATAACTAGATCCAGCGCCCGCTCCATGCTCGTCTTTGTCGCCCTCTCTTTCAAACTGTATTCGGTCTAACTCCCCTTTGGCCTTTCGACCTGCTCTGCTGATCCCCGGTCCCCAACATTTGCTTTTTTACTCGGCACTGCTGATGCCTCGCTTCTGCTTCTCTTCTCTACCCGATGCCTCCGCTTACGCCCGTTTTGTGGCATATCCTCATTGCTTGTCACAGCGAGCTCATGCAGACAATCACTTGATGGAAGTGAATCTACCACCTCACTGAGCCAACTTTGAATAAATTCCCGCTTGCTGCGCTTTGATCTGGATTTCATTATAGCACAGAGGATATCCGGGTCATGACTAGTAATAAAATAATCAATAATTACAACATCAATAGCCGATATTCTTTCATTTTCCCTTTATCTTCGTGTAGGAAGTTGACCTCCATATCTCGGAGTAAAAATGGTTGATATTAGATTCTGGAATAAACCCTCGCAATAGCTGAAGTCACGAACGTATAGATGAAAAGAAAATAGAGATATAAGTTGCTCCCAACAAGCAATCTGCAATTTTATCCAATTTGAAATAGCGCATCACGGCTGGAAATAGGAATTGGAGTTGGTTTTTATAGTTCAAGTTATTCTTGAAGATGGATGATGTCATGCTATTTTTGGGGAGGCAGTTTTACTAAGCTCATACCTATGAAAGGTAGGCTACATATCCATGGACAAATAAATAGATGTTAGTATTGGGAATTTTCACATATTGGTGGTATAAAATAAGCTAGGAAATATCACAGTGGCGAGTCTCACTCAAAAGAAACAGCCACCGGTGAATGATGGGCACGATTACTTTCGCCAGTTGCATATCTCTGCTTTGAACTCACCACCAACTACCCCCGTCAGCAGACCCGATGTTAAGGACAATATAATGTCAGGGCTAAAATATCTCTCCCGCCTCTCTCGCGCATATTTCACCTCTGAGCAGCATGTTAAACTTATGTTTTTATTCAAAATCCATGAAGAATATGTGTGCATGAACCACGCCAATGTTCCCTGCTTCATTTTTCTGGTAAATGTACTGTAGGTGCGTACCTAGTATTCATGCATGGAGCTAGACCCTGACCAGGAAATTCCACCAAACGGCGCTGGACAGCTATTGGGCGTTGAGCAGCTCGAGTTTCGAGATGCAGGCCAGGGTCACGGACCAGCCCAAGACTTATCTCGTAACACCGACACGAAGAGGACGTAACACATAAAACCCCTTGATAAGTTCGGGAACCCGAGCCGTCGCTCTTCATTGCTGCTTGCAAACCCGCGACGCAGATCGAATCCTCGGGAAGGCCTAAGCCATATTCAACCATTGGTAAACTCGGCACGCAAACAAGCGTCTCCATTATTAATTCCTAGAAATCCGCGTATTTTTGTCTCTTCCCCCAGGCACCTTATTAGGTCCCCATCGAGCTGAGGGGCCCGCTAAGATTCTGACGTTGATGAACGGAGCACTTATTATGGGACACGAACTCGGCGAATAATAAATAGGGTTTCCCAAAGTTCGACACTAAGAGGCTCAAAAAAAACCCTGTTTCTCCCCACGCCCAGTACCAGCGACGGGCGCCCAGAGCTTCCCTTTGGCGGATGATGCAAGTCTGACGATAGCTCCATTTTCTCCTCTGTGCGAATGAGCAGCCGCAAACACCATAGGTCCCATGAGCGAACCAGCTCAGCTCAGCTCAGCCTGAAGCTGGTCATTTCCCATTCTTATCAACCGTTTTGGACAAGAGAACTAATACATCATTTTTAACTGATTTTACGTCCATGCAACATGTATCTTCGATGGTGAGTCCGAGACATGCCCTCATCCCGCCCCTGAGAGCTGTGGGGTGTGTTCTTCCGCGTATTGATTCCCGACGGGCACCGGTGAATTTCCCAAGCCAAAACTGTCTGGCTGGAGAGTCGCTTCCGCTGCGTGCTGGTTCGTCGACAAGTTGCATGGCTGCTGCCATGTTTCATTGGCTCCGGCCCAGGAACGCACTGTGAAATATCATCGCTGCAGTCACTTGAGAATTAGCACCGTATATATTGCGACAGCACAGCAAGATAAATAAATAATACCTAGGTACCCTTCTCCCCGTCCCGCTCCATGTGTTCCTCTGTTGTTGTCCAAAGACTATCGTCCTATAGGAGACAATCGCTTTCTCTCTGTTGTCTCTCTCTCTCTCTCTCTCTCCCTGGTTTTCCTCAACTCACAAAGCTATTTTTTATTTTTTATTTTTTATTTTTTATTTTTTTCAATCATTGTATTCAAAGACTCTCATTTCCTGCTGCAGACTGTCTTCTTATCAGCCTAGTGTGCCGTTTGAACCGTGGTAATAGTTTAAAAGATATTTTTCCTCTCATCTCTGTAGTGTCTGTGAAACTTGTCACAAATGGTATGTATAGCCCCTTAACTTGCTCTATGTATATCCTACAACCGCATTCAGTGGCTCACACGCACGCAACTACAGGCTACTGCACTGTCCTGGCAAGATCCACTTGCGTCGTCTATCTCCACCATCACCCTATTCACCCTCGTGGCGCTCTGCCTGACTACCTTCGCCCAAAAAGTCCACAAGGGATATCATGACTTCCTTGCCCTTGGGCCTGGCGGAACCCCCGTCCACTCCCGCTGGTTACCTTCGCATATGCGTCTTGCGTATCTTTACCTTGCGTAATCCTCTGAACCCTCCATACATCCCATCATACATTCATCCACAGAGCGGGATCCTAAATGACCTGCCCAAGCGAATCGGCAGCCGCCCAGAAGTTGTTGAAATTGCTCCCCAGCGACAGATGACTGACCGGGGGCCGAAGGCTATCTATACGGCTTTGACCGCAGCAATTAAAGAGTTATCCCTCCGGCACCCAGATAGCTTGTTCTTGGGGATCTCCCGCTTCGAAAAACACAACACCGGTCTCTTCTCCTTGCCTCGATGCCAAAGCCACCTGACATGCAACGGAGAAATCTGTCACTCTCACGCTTACGATGGCAGCATGCACCTCACTCTCCATCCAGCAGACGTCAAAACCATCATCGAAAAGGGCTGGGGAGAGCGCCATCCCCTTGCTCGAGAAAGTTGGTGGTGGAGATTCCGGTTCGTCCCGCCCACTTTCGTCTTGATCTACTCCCCGCGTACAATGGAAGAATTACGCTGCGTGACCAAGATCATTTACGCCGCGTCGTGGTGGATTAGCGGGATTGATTTTGCGCAAATTCGACTCGAACAACGGCACCACGCCAGCAACGTCTCGGGAGCAGCAGCAGCAAAGCAGTGAAGCGCAAAGTGAAGGCGTGAGAAAAGACCAGGTATGGTCCTCCTACTC